>OZ023312.1:77916629-78254129 GCA_964007375.1 Ophion obscuratus
ATAAAATTAAAATTTTCTTTTGAAAAATGAAACCATTCTATCAGTATTTTCTTATGACGTTGTCACGTTCAACTATCGTCAGTAAACCGACTTTACAGACAACCGATTTTTATTTAAGATTTGAAATAATTTAAAAAACGTACGTCCCATGGCATATTCGTTTCGATGCAGTAAAGAAATAATTAATTCTATTGATTATATTTTTGTACGAAATGAAAAATGTTGTAGCAACCGCTCAATTATTTCATCCATACATCTACGGATTGTATATAGAATGATTTCAATAGAATATAATTTTATTTGAAAGATCACGTAGATATTCAGAGAACAGAAGAGCTTTTTCAAACAAAATAATATGTCATTGAAATCAATCACAGTTTCCAATATTTTATAGTATTGTGACAATCTCATATATCGGTGGCACTCCGCAACAGCACATTAATTTGGATCAACCAATATATTTTTTTGATTCAATTGGTTTTTTTTTCTCAGTGTAGCCGTGACGTTTCAGAGGTAATGTAATGATGTTTGAATGCATTAAATTTACGCGATATATTTTATGCCAGAAAACTATTATACCCAACGATAAATCGTTGGGTATAATAATGGGTTGTGATTCATTTTTCATTAAGCGCCACTATAATTTACCGGTGATTGAGAAGGACCTTGCTTATGCCTCCACAAAATACGGCACTCCGCGAAAGGAATACATTAAGGCGGGCTATACATACACAACAATAAAGAAAAAAACGATTTCTTTTTTCTTCTTCTTTAAGGTAGACCGAGCGCGCGCTTTTGATTTCTATAGATTTTTTTCAAATTTTAACCAGACATTGTTCATATCATTATGCACATTTGAGTGACATTTCAGAATGGTTAACTATATAGATTGGGAGATAATGGGTTTTAAAATTTCAACTTTTAACACTGCAAGGTCTGTATTGAACAAAAGTCAGGTCACATAATTCGTCGTACCGTTCTATTGTGTTTATAAATTTTGAAAACAATTTTTGTTGAGATAGCAAACTAGTTAGGGAAAGAGTGAAAACAGTTTGGATTGCCTTTACTATTCAGTTTTGCTAAAACGTTCAATGAAAACAGAATAATTCTCCGTAAAAAATATTTGTACCCCATAACAAGAAGACGCATAGCAACACAGTAGAACAGTATTGTTGAATATTTCGAAAAAAAAAATAATTATCGTGTTCCTAAAGTTAAAAACTTAGATCATAAGAAAAATTTTCGTACAAATATTAATATTTTATATTGTTTATGTTATCGTCATTAACAAATAAAAGTGTTGGTTAGTTCATAACTAATTAAAAACTTCGTTCGATTAAAAATGACTTCCAAATAAACATTTGTGTTCCAGTATTATTTAAAATATGCCGCGCAAACTTACGTCATTGGATACGTGGAACGACGCGGTGTTTCCATATGTTTTCTTATTATAGGGGACAAACATTTTTTACAGAAAATTATTCTGTCTAAATTTCAACGCAGACCCTGCATTGTCAAAAGTTTAAATTTTAAAACCCATTATTTCCCAATCTAAATAGTCGACTGTTCTGAAATTTCATTCAAACATGCATAATGATATGAATAATGTCTGGTTAGAATGTGAACAATATCTTTAGAAACAAAGAGCGCACGCTCGGTCTACCTTAAACGGTAGAACTATATATGTAGAATATTTTCCCATCGTTTCAAACCGAAAGTCGAAAAACTTTAAACGTTACAGCCCGTTAAAGCTGTGCCAACGCTCCGATTCAGAGCGCAATTTAATTGAAATTCTATAAAAACTTCAAAAGCGTTTTTCTCAAAACTGCATTTTCGAAATTGTCGTGCAGAATTCCTCAAAAACTATTAACGGGGTATCCCTCTCTGGACGCCCAATTTAAAGGGTCAGAATGATGATTTTTTTTCTGGCAACCCATTAGTTGGAATAAATTAATTTTTTCCCATTATGTTGTACACATGTTTGTGGTTACAATGTAATTTTTTCGGAAGAAAATCTTTCAAAGTGTTCGTGGCCCTGCAGTTGAAACGGCAGGGGCTTTACCAGGCTCAAATGTAATCTGAAACGAAAACAAAAATGTTTTTCATCAAATATATCCAACTGGCTATGGGATCACGATCTACTTTTCAAAATTTCGAAAAATACGAAAAATGACACCTTCTCCAAAGAAAACCTCATTTTTATCTTGAAAAACAGCATGTTGAAGTCATTGTTATTAACAAATGGTTCATCCAATAAAAAAATGCGATCGTGAACCGAAAATGACTACTGTTTGAACGCTAACTGTGCAAATTCAAGTCAATAGTGTTAAAGTTACTCAAGATATCAATTCCGCCGTGTCAAGATATGTAGTTTCGAGATAATCGCGTTCAAAGTTTTCGTACATATTTTGCACGATCTTGTCAAATATTGTCGTCCTACCGCTAGTCAGCAATTCCGGCGCCATACAAGTGTTCGGGTCTCTTTTGAGTGTTCTGGTGCTTTGATGTTCACTTTCGTTACACGCGAATCATCCTTAAGGGGTGAGATGCAGTCAGAGGCGTGAAAAAAAGAGCATTTTCAATAATTTTTTTTAATAGTAATTAAGTTTGTTTTACAAAAGTGGTTACACATATTTTTTATGTTATATTTCAACTTGACTTGTACAAATTTTCAAAGAAAAATATTGATTATTTATAAAAATATCGCCATCTTTGTCGGACCCTCTTCGGCATATAGTGCTTTGCGGTGACCATCACAAAATTTTACTGAATCATCTGAAATCAATAAACCAAAAAAAAAATGATTAGTTTAATAATAAATCTAGTCCTTAATCGAAGATTTTTTTTAATTAACAAAATGGCGGCTTCCGACAGATAACTTTCGATTTTACCAAAAAATCACTCGTTTATTGTTTTAAAAAAATATAAATTTTCAACAAAAATGAAAATCCTTCGATTAAGGACTAGTTTTTGATGCTATCAATAAGCACACCAAATTTCATCAAAATCCAGCGAGTGGTTTTTGAATTATAGTGGTCACCGACTTGAACAACAGAGTTTTGAAAAAAAGCTTCAAAGTTTTTCAATGTGGATACGGTATTATATGTTCGTAAAATTTTGAGCTCGATGGATGAAGCAAAACTTTTTTTATGTACTTTAATCCGCTGAATCCGAATATCACAATTTTTTCCCGAAACGTCGAGCATTCAATCGTTTATAGCCAATTGTTAAAACAATTTTTCAAAAAATTAAAGTTTTTCGAGATGAACTATTTTTAAAAAAACATTTTGGGCGATTTTAAAACAAAAGTACTCTTTACAAAATTTTCTAAAGTTCATAGTTTTGAGTAATACATTTTTGAAAATTTCTGAAAGAGTTTTCCAATTTTACACTCGATTTATGTATAGAAATACTAATTAAAAAATTACATCGAATCGTCAATTCGTGGCCCACACAATAGGGCTTCTCCAGATGTGGAAGCTTCCAAAGTATCAATTTGTTGTTGTCTTCGAAGCATTCTGCCTTCCCGGGTATTATCGTTTGCGCGTTTGTCAGCCACGTCTATACGTTTGCCACGTCTATACGCCTTCACTAATTGTTGGATATCCCGGAAACTATTCATCGGATTGACTTGAAATTTTCAAGGAAGATTTTCGAAACATCGTACTTCAAGAAAATGTTTTGAAAAAAGCGATTTTCGTAAAATTCTGACTGCATCTCACCCCTCAACCCGACGCACACTGTTCCACTAAAATAGGTGTAACTTCGTCCATTTTTAGAATTTCAGGATCCGGTTGGTCTTAAAATATTCTTGAAAGTTCACACTATAACAATATGCAAAAAATACGATATTTTAAGTTTCCAGAGAGAGATACCCCCTTAAGTCGATTGAGTTGAAACTTGGTTGAAATATTGATAACATTGCTACCTTCTAGTTGACGGAAATTGTTTTTTAAAAATTGGAATAACATCTACTTGTTCAATCCAAATTTTACAGAAATTTTGCGTAAAATGTTGATTTTTTCTTCATAATTACGTGTCATTCTCTTAAATTTACATTTTCTTCATTTTATTCACTGTCGAATGGAAACTATACATGCTCAAACGGAAAAAAATATTTGAACTTTTGGCAAATCGCCGTTTACGGGAAACTAGACTGCACGTCGATTCACAACTCTCGCGGCAACTTTCCTGTAAAACTCTGCAACAGTTCCGCCATTTTGATGATAAAGGAATTAAAAAAATTGTTTTATATGCCAAAATATGCTATTATAGTATATCTACAGTTTGATAAATGTAGAGTAATTATTTCTTAGTTTAAAAAATCCCTCAAAAATGCTTAAGTTTTTGCCATCTAAATGAGTATCCTGCCTTAAGGGGAGATATACACCTAGATGGTCGAAAAAATCGATTTAGAAGCTATGAACATTCCGTCGACCGTAGAAGACCTACACTATAGGCCGGGTATCGATGATTCCATATAAGTTGACAAATTTCATGATTTATTCATTCCCAAATTTTCAAACGCGTTTTTCTCAAAACCTCGTTTTTCAAATCGGTGCCCAAAATTTCTCGAAAACCAATGAACCGATTGCCTTGAGGTTTTTTCGTTTTTATTCTATACACCATTATTTAGTATTTGTCATAGGATTTTTATTTCCGTTACTTAGTTTTTGTTTTATAGGCAAAATAATAACGAATTTTTGGCCCAAAAATCACTATTTATGTTCAAACGTCCGCCATTTTGTCATAAATCGATATTTTCAAAATCAGCTATGACAAGTACTAGATTATAGTGTCTAGTTTAATAATCTTTTTGGTTTCTTTTTTTCAGATGATTTTTGAAGAAACGCCAGTGGGTACACGCAGATTTTTTTACGACGCTTCAAAGATCATACAATATCCTTTCATATTTTTGATATTTTTAAATAAAGAAAATTAAACTAATTTTTGAATGTATATACTTTTAGATAATTAAAACCCCAATCCGAAATTTTATATAGGTTTCCTTGAAAAAATTCACTAAAATGACACTAAAATGAATATCTCCCCTTAACGATGTAGTTTCTCATCCTACGAGGGGTCATAGTCATCGCGTACCATTGTTGCACTCTCAACAGAACGAGGGACTTTGTATAAAAATCAATGAATTACAGCGAAAAGCTTTACTGATTGTGAAAGATATTCTCGAGGGTTTCGTTTCTTGTGGGGAGTTCATTCGCCGGTTATGGCAGTTGTTGTGTCGTATGTACTGGATGCCCTACTTCCGGGATCAGGACAAAGTTTTGACACCACGTGTCCGTACGGTTCCGTCTATTTGCTCATTCCAGCGAATCGCGCGGTAATGTTTTTTCCCCCCCAACTTTCCGTGTGCCTTTCCTCATTGAGTTATTTCAGGGTCTTAATGTGGGTGTATATGGTGATCACAATCAATAATGTCCTTGCCACTCTCTGATTCGTTAAGAAAGACGCTGTTTTACGGCATTAGTGTCTCGTCAAGAGCCATTGTAAGTGTCTCTCTAAACATCGCCTCAGCTATGAAAAACATTCCCTCACACAAAGTTCCTGTAATAATACACGTAGAAACGTTTTCGGGGGATACTTTCGGTATTCTCACGAAATTGAATTCGAATGGAATTCCGCTCTTCAAACGTGTCGCATATCGAAAGAAAATCGACTTTGTATGAGAAAAGAAGTATCATTTTTTGCGAATTAATTGAACGAAAATCATAGGATAGATTTATTTAAAAAGCGTATTTTTTTTTGGTGAATAATAAAACACTTGCGGTTTGCTAATTATTTGGTTTATTCTCCTTTGGAATTATGTCAAACGATTTTTCTGGTGCATTTGGGTATACTTTTTTTTTTAGTGAAAATATATCAGAGAGAAAAAATAAAATTCTTGCACTTTATAGAACGTAGGGAGGCTGGGGACACTTAATCCCCATGGTGAAATTTTTGTTTTTTTTTATCCCAAATTCCCTTACGTATTAGTATTCCAAATGTCTTGATACTGAAAGACGTGGAATTCCATTGGAAATAATCAGTATGATAACGACTTAGGTTAGTTAATAATTGTTGTAATCATCGTGCCATAATTAGAGGAATAGAATAGTACCAAGTGTCCCATATACAGGGTGTCACTCTTATCCCTGCCACCCGAAATAACTCGGTAATTATCGACGTCACAAAAAAAAGTTCCAGACAAAAGTTGTATATTGTGAAGGGAGCCACCAAATGCGACGAATTTTTTTATTTTATTTCGGTGGTGGGGCTGGGGCAAAGTGAAGGCAAGGTCACCACCACTTTTTAAAATGGAATGGTACATTTTTTCAACAATCTTGTGGAGCACCACAAGCCGCATAAAAAACATTAAGGGGTCAAAATCGTTCAGTCATTCAAGGTCACCTATTAAAATGAAATACAAATCTAAATATCTCGGATCATTACCAAATATTTGGTAGTGATCCGAGATATTTAGATTTATATCATCGATACTGACCTTGAATGACCTTGAACGACTTTGACCCCCGAATGTTTTTTATGCGGCTTGAGGTGCTCCACAAAATAGTTGAAAAAAAAGTGGAGGTGACTTTCACTGTTCTTCAGCGCCTCTACCGAAATAAAAAAAATTGGTCGCATTTGATGGCCCCCTTCACACCGTACAACTTTTGTCTGGAAATTTTTTTTGTGACGTCGATAATTACCGAGTCATTTCGGGTGGTAGAGATAAGTTTTATTTTCATTTTAATTAAGTTAGTCTTCTATTAACCTTGAGTTATTATCTTGACTTATATCACAACAATCAACATTTGTAGGTAGTATCTACAATAAGATCTGCTTAGTCAAAAATACATAAGTATCTAATAAATTCAACATATTATTATTTATAATTGAACAAAATGATTTGTTCCTATTGAATAATCTTAAGGGGAGATATACACCTAGACGGTCGAAAAAATCGATTTAGAAGCGATGAACATTCCGTCGACCGTAGAAGACCTACACTGTGGGCCTGGTATCGATGATTCCATGTAAGTTGACAAATTTCATGATTTATTCATTCCCAAATTTTCGAACGCGGTTTTCTCAAAACCACGTTTTTCAAATCGGTACCCGAAATTTCTCGAAAACCAAGGAACCGATTGACCTGAGGTTTTTTGTGGTTATTCCATACACCATTATCTAGTACTTGTCAGAGGATTTTTTTCCGTTACTTAGTTTTTGTTTTATAGGCAAAATAATAACTAATTTTTGGCACAAAAATCACTATCCATGTTCAAACGTCCGCCATTTTGTCATAAATCGATATTTTCAAAATCGGCCATGACAAGTACTAATTTATAGTATCTAATTTAATAATCTTTTTGGTTTTTTTTTCAGATGATTTTATATCCTTACCTTATCCTTGTATATTTTTGATATCTTAAAATAAAGAAAATAAAACATATTTTTGAATGTATATACTTTTAGATAATTAAAACCCCAATCCGAAATTTCACATAGTTTTCATTGAAAAAATTCACAAAAATGACCTTTTTTCCGACTCCTAAGTGTATATCTTCCCTTAAGATGACGATTACTGGGCCACCTATCTTATTTATACTAAATAGATTTGTAATTAATTTTATGAGTGAATCACTTGTTTATAAAAAAAATTGTTAAATTCGCACACGATTTCATACCCGTTATTGTGGCCTAAGGCCTTAAGAAAAGTATAAATCCGGCACTAAGCAGCAGCCGAAAGTCGACTGCGAAATTCGATAGCCAAGTAGGGGATGAGTGGTTGCAGCAGTTATTTTTTAAATTTCTATTCTTTCCCTCCAACGACGTTCCCACTTACATCGCAAACCTCGTCTCCTCACATTCGTTTTGCGTTTGGTGAATTTGCCAACTTTTCAACAAAGCCACGTGGGGAGAAAAGCGAACTCTGAAGAAAGATTCCTGAGAAAATATTGGGTTGAGAGGGTCAGTAAATTGTGGACAGCTCCTTCTCTTCTTATCTCGCATGACAAAGAGACTCTTCCATCAAAAAGGTTATGAGATCAAGAGTCCTTTTAATCAGTAGACCGATTGCTTTCTTCTACAGCTATCTCTCGGCCCCCCTCAGTCGTATCTTCTTTCGCCCCATTAGTTATCCTTTTTCTCCTTCCTTTCAGCCTCGAAGCTGGCTCACGTACTTCTTTTCCCGGGCGGGCCAGAAATAATTCGTAACATGTACATAGGCAAGGCTCTATATCGCTCAATCTACGTAAAACCGATCGATTTTTCGTCTCGCCCGTTGGAAGTGAATCTTTGATTCGCACACTGATGAGGAAATAGTTTATGAAAAAAATAATGAGTAACTTTGAATATCCAGTTGATAATTAAAAAATCCTTATCCTCCTCTTTTGCTACCCTCGTAAACAATACTTGGCAAGTATTTCCTCCGGGAAAAATTTCTCCACATGGACTGACTCATGTATACTAAAGGGTGTCTCGATATGATCTGACTTTTTAATTGATCAATAAAACGTATTCTTCATTTGAATAGTACGAATATTTTTATATTTTAATACAAAGTACAAACATGGACATTTGTATTAAGGGAGAATGCGTCTCTTTTTGTTTTTTTTTAAATATCTTTATAGTGTGAACATTGAAGAATATTTTAAGAACAACCGGACCCTGAAATTCTAAGAATTGACGAAGTTACAGCTATTTTAGTGGAATCGTGTGCGTCGGGTTAAGGGGAGATATACACCTGGGAGCCGGAAAAAGGTCATTTTTGTGATTTTTTCTAAGAAAACTATTTGAAATTTCGGATTGGGGTTTTAATTATCTAAAAGTATATACATTCAGAAATATGTTTAATTTTCTTTATTTAACAATATCAAAAATATACAAGGATATTGTATGATCCTTGGAGCGTCGTAAAAAAATCTGCGTATATGGTACCCACTGGCGTTTCTTCAAAAATCATCTGAAAAAAAAAAATGAAAGAGATTATTAAATTAGATATTATAATCTAGTATTTGTCGGTCGTTTGAACATAATCTAGTAAATGGCGGTCATTTGAACATAAATAGTGATTTTTGAGCCAAAAACCAGTTATTATTTTGCCTATAAAACAAAAACTTAGTAACGGAAAAAAAATCCTATGACAAGTACTAGATAATCGTGTAAAGAATAACAACAAAAAACCTCAAGGCAATCGGTTCATTAGTTTTCGAGAAATTTTGGGTACCGATTTGAAAAACGTGCTGTGGAGAAAAATGCGTTTGACAATGTAGGAATGAATAAATCATGAAATTTGTTAACTTACATGGAATCATCGATACCAGGCCCATAGTGTAGGTCTTTTACGATCGACGGAATGTAAGTTGTTGGCGAATACGAAGAGAACCGTAGGGTGGTTAGGGCGTATTCCAACAATGAGGCGGCGGTGGAGGACAAAACAAACAAAAAAAAACTCTTTTACAAATAAAGATATTTATTTTTATCTCAACAAGTTAGGGAGAAGAACAGGAAATAAAATCAACTTAACGAAATTATTAAATAAATTATATATGTATTGGTAGTTGCGAAATAAACCTATTAAATATCCACCAACTAGCTGCGTTTAAGGGGAAGAGAGGTAGAGAAAGGAAATCTGCCACCTTTCGGCGGACGGGGGGGATTTGTCACCTTTCAGCGGACAGGAGAGGGTTGCCACTTTTCGGCGGACAGGAGGCAGCTCGGGAAGAACTGCTCTCGAGGTGAGCCGCGCTCTCCGTCTTATAGGCCAGCGCGTACCATGAGGAGAGTCGAGCACCTCGAGCGCGTCGGCGGGAGCCCGAAGCTTCAAAAAGTCGAAGCGGAACTCTAGGTATACTGTGGTGCGCGGGTTTCCCACCGCGGCGCTGGAGCCGCCCATCCCTCTGGACAAACTCACAATTCGCGACGCGCCCCTCGCGGCGCTATAGTCGCATGCATTTTGGGTAAAAAATTGATAACACGAGGTGTCGATTCATGTACCGCCGTGTATACATCGTTGCGTATGACAGCTCGTCACATCGAAGTTTTATAAAGTGTTTAATTATGATTTAAATTAATTATTATTGCGAAGGTTTAGGTTTTATTTTGTTTAGATTAAGAAGACGCAGGGACGAAGACGACGGCCAAAAATTTGGGCGTACGCTAAAGTGGCGTACAACAGGTGCCGCGGGAGTCGGTTTCGTCCATGCATCTTCTGTGTAGTTGAGTTATTTGGGGTGTGATTTTGGAGGGCGAGGGCGTAGATGATATGGGGATATCTGGTATCGTCTAGTAGATGGCTCTGCACGACGTCGTTGTCCTGGTTTCGCAGACCGTTTTGATGTTGGCTGCGGTGCGGGGCCTGACGTTGCTCCCGAGGTCGGCTGAGTGTCCGCGTTCACCGCGGGTGATGACTGGGTGCCCGCGTTCGCCGCGGGTATTGACTGGGTGCCCGCGTTCACCGCGGGTGTTGACTGGAAGCCCGTGTTCACCGCGGGTGATGAGAGGTCTCCTAGGTCCGTAGGAGTAGAATGAACCAGCGATGGTTCACCAGTTTGGTGTGGCGAAGGGGCCGTAAGGTTTGGCTCGTCACCTTCGTCGTTCGGTTTAGCCATAAGGATTGGCACCGACGACCTTTCTTTGGTGGGCGAACAGGCCGTAACGTTTGGCTCGTTCAATTTGTGGTTCCTTTGAGCCGTAAGGTTTAACTTAGTCGAACTTGATCCTGTTGTCAATGGTGCAGTGGTATTGGCGGGTTTGAGGAGACTGTCGTGTACATTGACCTCCCTCTGGCCTTGTTTAACAAGGTAAATCTCGCCTCCGAGATTTTGAGTGATGATGTGCGGGCCATCCTATGGCGTCGCAAACCTAGCGTGGACTCCCTCCACGGCGTTGGACTGGACACTAGGGACACGCTCCGAGCGTACACTAGGTCTCCGGGCTGGTACTTAGGTGAGGCTTCAGTGTTTGGAGCATATTTGCTCTGGTAATCATGTTGATGCCTCTGGATACGCTGTACCCTCTGTTCTCGATCCATCTCTGGTTCTTTGGCGTTGACTGGAAACTTCCATTCACCGGGCTGTGGTAGGTTTTTTCCGAGCAGAGCCTCGCTCGGAGAAACGCCCGTTACCGCGTTCCGCCGATTCCGGAGCTGAAAGAGTATGCGTGGTAGCTGCAAATTCCATTCCCGATGTCGCTTATCCCGCAGATGCAATCTTAGCCCCTTCTTCATCTCCTGATTGCGTTCTTCAGTGGGGTTAGCTCGTGGATGATAGGTGGCGGTGGTCCAGGAGTGAGCTTGCCATTTGGCACAGGCATTGCGCCATTTTTGGGTGGAAAATTGGGGACCATTATCGGACAAAATGGTTTTTGGGTATCCCCATCGATTAAAAACCTCATTTGCCAAGAGATTGATCACTCGGGTTGCTTCGGAGGAGCCAATTCAAACTCAACGTGAAAATAGATCGGTGACTACGAGGATGAATCACTTTCCTCGACCCGATCGCGGATATGGACCCATGAGATCGACCGCCACCGTTTCCCAAGGTCGCCGGGGTTGGTGGGGTCTCAAGTGATCTGGGTGTTTGGGCCAGGTAGACTCGAGACACGCGCAAGTGTGACAATTCCTCACATGTCTACGTACGTCCCGGCGGAGACGTACCCATGTGAAATGAGCTTGTATCAAGCGAAGGGTTTCATCCATTCCTGGATGACCCGCCATTTGGGAATCATGAAAATACCTTAGAACCTTATCTTTAGAATTCTGAGGTACTAGGATCTTCCAATCGTCGTGAATACGTTTGAACACCGTTCCGTTACGTAATTCATAGTCGTAGTTGTGATCTTGACTTTTTAGGATCTTTACAATGTTGCAGAGAGCGGTATCGCTCTGCTGGTCTTCCATGACTCCGTCGATGATGTTGACTTGTTGGATGCCGAAAATCTCAGGTAAGGTTGATAGAGGTGGCGCGTTTAAGCGTTCTGGTGTGTGGAGAGGTTTTCTTTCCTCCTCTGTACCAATACCGGGCAATCCCGATGAAAATGTCTCTCCGGGCAGTACCAGCATTACGGCGGGAAATTTGAATACGGGCTTGTTCGTGCCCCGGGTGAGGTTCCAGGTTTGGGAGGTTCCTCCTTTGTTGGTCGTGGAGTCATCGATGTATCACCCAGGTCGTACTCGGCTTCTATTGCCTTAGTGAGCAGACTCGTGAGTGTACGTAGTTTGGATGGTCGTATGACCATTCTCAGATTTGGTTTTAATAGTTCAAGGAGAGTCGATACCCTGACTTCCTCGAGTTCGGTTCCTCGGATCCTCTGGTAAAGGAGGAATTTTTCTTGTAGGAATATTCCCGCGTTTTCCCGGTCACCCTGCTTCCGGGAGAAAAGTTGAGTGTTTAGCCGGGAGAGGATGACAGGGTTATTATATCGGCTGAGCAGGAGTTCCTTAAATTTCGGCCATTCCAATTCGAGGGCTTGGTACATTGACCACCATCGCTCGGCATCACCTCGTAGCCCTTCAGCATTTGTTTGGGTACGGGCTGTAGTAGCAGTGCGAGTCTGGATGAAGTATTCCTCGCAGTTCTTCAAGAATTTTTTCGGGTCTTCATGATCCGCGCCACTATACGTGGGTAACGGTGATCGCGGCGGTATTGTCTGTAAGGCTTGCCACAGAGTGCCGAGTTGGTATAGTGGTTCTTGAATTGATGGACTAGGTGGAGGTGCCGTTGGTGGCGCATCGTCGTTTCGATGATCTTCCATTTTTTCTTCATTGGTGTTGGGCGCCACCGGGTTTTCCACTCCCGGAAGTGTGGTGTCTTCGTTACCCTGACTACGGGTAACCATTTTGGACGGTATCCGCTTCATTATGGTCTTTCGTGGTCGACCAACCGATCGTTTCGGATTGACAGTCTTTGGTATTGTTGAGACTCTCGTAAGGAGTAGGTAGAATTTACGTTAAATTCAATGGCCCCACGTTGGGCGTGAAATTGTTGGCGAATACGCCGAGAACCGTAGGGTGGGTTTGGGCGTATTCCAACAATGAGGCGGCGGTGGAGGACAAAACAAACAAAAAAAAAACTCTTTTACAAATAAAGATACTTATTTTTATCTCAACAAGTTAGGGAGAAGAATAGGAAATAAAATCAACTTAACGAAATTATTTTAAAAATTATATATGTATTGGTAGGTGCGAAATAAACCGAGTAAATATCCACGAACTAGCTGCGTTTAAGGGGAAGACAGGTAGAGAAAGGAAATCTGCCACCTTTCGGCGGACGGAAGGGGTTTACCACCTTTCGGCGGACAGGAGGGGACTTGCCACCTTTCGGCGGACAGAGGGGGAATTGCCGCCTTTCGGCGGACAGGAGGGGATTGCCACCTTTCGGCGGACAAAGGGGGATTGCCACTTTTCGGCGGACAGGAGGCAGCTCGGGAAGAACTGCTCTCGAGGCGAGCCGCGCTCTCCGTCTTATAGGCCAGCGCGTACCATGAGGAGAGTCGAGCATCTCGAACGCGTCGGCGAGAGCCCGAAGCTTCAAAAAGTCGAAGCGGAACTCTAGGTATACTGTGGTGCGCGGGTTTCCCACCGCGGCGCTGGAGTCGCCCGTCCCTCTGGACAAACTCAAAACTCGCGGCGCGCCCGTCGCGGCGCTGTAGTCGCATGAATTTCGGGTAAAAATTGATAACACGAGGTGTCGATTCATGTACCGCGTGTATACATCGTCGCGTATGACAGCTCGTCACATCGAAGTTTTGTAAAGTGTTTAATTATGATTTAAATTAATTATTATCGCGAAGGGTTAGGTTTTATTTTGTTTAGATTAAGAAGGTGCAGGGACGAAGACGACGGCCAAAAATTTGGGCGTACGCCAAAGTGGCGTACAACAAGGTGTACATGGAGGTGAACCTAGGTGTATATCTCCCCTTAAGGATGATTCGCGTGTAACGAAAGCGGACATCAAAGCACAAGAACACTCACAAGAGGCCCGAACTGCCCACAGATTGCACAGGTTATGTGTGCAACACGATCTCGATTATGAGGAAGGACACTTATATGGCGCCGGAATCGCTGACTAGCGGTAAGACGACAATATTTCACAAGATCGTGTAAAATATGTACCAAAATTTTAAACGCGATTATCTTTAAACTACATATCTTGACACGGCGGGATTGATATCTTGAGTACCTTTCACAACATTGTCTTAAATTTGCACAATTAGCGTTCAAACAGTAGTCATTTTCGGTTCACGATCGCATTTTTTAATTGGATGAACCATTTGTTAATAACAATGACTTCAGCATGCTGTTTTTTAAGAGAAAAATGAGGTTTTCTTTGGAGAAGCTGTCATTTTTCGTATTTTTCGAAATTTCGAAAAGTGGATCGTGAACCCATAGCCAGTTGGACATATTTGAAGAAAAAAATGTTGTTTTCCTTTCAGATTACATTTGAGCCTGGTAGAGATCCTGCCGTTTCGGGCCTCGCCACTGGAGGACTGCAACGCCAACTGCAGCACCACGAACACTTTGAAAGATTTTCTTCCCGAAAAATTACATTGTAAACACAAACATGTGTACAAAATGCTGGGAAAAAAATAATTTACTCCAACCAATGTGTTTCTAGAAAAAAATGCATCATTCAGACCCCTCAAATTGAGCTTCAAGAGAGGGATACCCTGTTAAAATAAAAATATTCGTTTTAACTTTTAACTTTTAAATATTTAATTTTTTTCGCTCGAATAGAACAATGTGTCTTTTGACTATCAAATGTATAAAAATATGTTAAGTCCCACCACCCCCCCCCCCCCCCCCCACAATTGTATATATTTGTGTAAGTGTTTAAGTAACCTCGAGTATGGGGTTTCTTTGAGAAGGCATTGAAACGCAACTTATGTCGAAGATTAAGGGTTACTTTGACATCATGTTGATGAAAAAATTTAATATTTTATGCATTATACATGGAATTAAATGAAAAGCAATGATTTTTTATAATCAAATTGTCATCTTTATTAAGGGGAGATATACACCTAGATGGTCGAGGTCGAGGATTTAGAAGCATTTGGACATTCCGTCGACCGTAGAAGACCTACACTATGGGCCTGGTATCGATGATTTCATGTAAGTTGATAAATTTCATGATTTATTCAATCCCTAATTTTCAAACGCGTTTTTCTCAAAACCACGTTTTTCAAATTGGTACCTAAAATTTCTCCAAAACCAATGAACCGATTGCCTTGAGGTTTTTTGTGGTTATTCTATACACCATTATCTAGTAGTTGTCATAGGATTTCTTTTCCCGTGACTTAGTTTTTGTTTTATAGGCAAAATAATAACTAATTTTGGCCCAAAAATCACTATTTATGTTCAAACGTCCGCCATTTTGTCATAAATCGATATTTTCAAAATCGGCCATGACAAGTACTAGATTATAATATCTAATTTAATAATTTTTTGGGTTTTTTTTCAGATGATTTTTGAAGAAACGCCCGTGCCGTACCGTATACGCAGATTTTTTTACGACGCTCCAAGGATCATACAATATCCTAGTATATTTTTTATATTTTTAAATAAAGAAAATTAAACATATTTTTGAATTATATACTTTTAGATAATTAAAACCCCAATCCGAAATTTCAGATAGTTTTCCTTAAAAAATTCACAAAACGACCTTTTTCCGGCTCCTAGGTGTATATCTCCCCGTAAGACAACATTTTAGATAAAAATATCAAGTACGTAGGGTACTATTATAGGCACTTAATCAGTCTTATGATTACCATTGAGATCAAAATCAACTTGAGCAAGATTACAATCACATTTAGCAGCATTTTAATAAACTTGAACAAAAAATTTGAGCAACAAGAGAAAAAAAAGTTAAAAATGCGTTAGTCTGTGTTCGCCCACCACCTGTTAAAGTAGCCCCAAAAACTGTCAAGGTTACCCTTAATGTCAATTTAACCCGGTTTTCCGGTACTTTTCGAATAAATAATACGTTTCATGAATAAATAAAATTGTCAGGTCATTTTGAGCCACCCTATACATGCGTACGATATATAATTCATGTAGCAACGTTCTTATGGACAATAATTTCCCCAAGAGTACATACAGTAATTTGTCCACGAGACACGTCGGCGATAACTTATCTGTGGATATCCGACGAGTCGACTGCTCCCCCGAGACGACCACTTATTCTACTCTTTCCCTATTGTGCTTTTTATTTCTTTTTCGATTCTTACCGGACTATAAAAAATTACTATCGTATTCTAATTTCTTATCAATCTCATCAAGTCTCGGATAATTTATTTTGGGACAGGGGTATAAAACGTCTACCCGAAAATTTCAGCCGTTTATCTCGTAACTCATTCACCGGTCGTTAAGATCAAATGGCACACCCTGAGAAATTGCGACGTCAACATATCTTGCTGCAGTTTCAGAACTTTCCTAAAGACTGCCTCGACTGAATGACGTTGAATTTTCACGGTCAACGTGTATTTGCTAGAATAAGGAACTACAGGTCTCCTATATTCGTGATTTATTAACCAAATGTAGAGGGTCACTTGAGGGGGCCTGCGGACGTCTCAAATGTCAAAATTACGATATTTTATTGGATAATTTTATTGACCAGAGTCTTCACTTTGATTAATAATGACGATTTCATAAAAAATCCAAAAGCTGACCGAGCTATGATGATTTCTTTTGCGTTTCTTTCGAAACTATGTTTGATGAAACAGTGTAAGTCGATTTTTTAGGCAAACTTTTGGAAAGTAAAAAATGTCGTCAGATAATTGTTAATAACAAATGAACTATGCAATATAAACAAAAAAAATCCTACGTACTTCCAGAGACAATGTATTTTTCAAGATATATTCAACATTTCAAGTGAGTCGGTTGAAAATTGTCCGAGTTATGTTTCCGGCAAACTTAAAAAATTCAATTTTGAGATAAACACTGCACAGCCGCCATTTTGAAATTAATCGCTTTAAAAATATTATTGTATACAGTCACTGATATGTACGACAAACACTCCTTTTTGTATTCTCGATTTATTTTGTAGTTTTACTGAAAAAAAATCCACAAAAAGCGTATTTTTTTCGGCCTCTAGAGTGGCCTAAGGCCTTAACATAAGAGGTAAACGAGTTTGTTTGGGTTACCTAATTTTGGGAAATTTTCAAAAAATTATACTTACCATGATAACTTGAAATCCTTCAAGTTTTAAGGACTGTGGACTAACTCCTTAAAACTGTATATGTTTGTTGAGGTAGGCTGGGTATGGGGATCTGGGTTAGCTAGATGTCACGCGAAACTAACACTACCCCCATTCCATTGCCACTTTGTTGTAATAGAGTGGGGAGAGCTGCAACATACTGAATGCCTGTGATTGGTTGAAAAATTCTCTCTCCCTTCCCATTTATAATCTTATTATTTTTAAAAATTATAGTACAACTTATATTACAGATAAATTACAAAAAAGATATAACACTTATTACACAAACAAACCCAAGCGAACCCAAAACAAATCCGAACAAACCCAAATAAACCCAATTACATACCACAATGTATAAATATTTTTTGACAAATAACATAAACCAACTCATATTATTTATACGAACCTTTTTTATATTATCCGAAAAGTCTGATTACATTACCAGTGACATAAAATAGTTACCCTCTGTGTAATATCTGTAGATTTCTTCGTATGTTTGTCCGTTTGTTGATGACGAATGATTAAAGTTGTATTTTTTATCGGTCGTCAATTAAAATTACTTTTTCATAATCGTTGACTACACATCTCAAAAATCACTACACCGATGAACTTTAAATTTTACAAGCTCGTTTTACCTATCAAAAAGCAGTGCTTGAACGAAAGAATGCTTTTTTTTCGGTACATAGTTTTGTACAAATCGTATCTACTACATGCATAGATATTTGTCTATACAAAATTTGTAAAAGATACTGGAGACCATACTGTATAATGATTTAAAAAAATTGAAACCGCCCCACATATTTTCCCAGAACAAATTCAAGAAAATTCGTATTTTCTGTAAAGCAGTTGAAGCTAATATGAACGGCGTTCCAATTGCGAACAATTCCTTACACAACTCAATTAAATCTGAATCACTCTTCCGACTATGGTGTAGTATAGTACACTAAGAAAAAAACCAATTGAATAAAAAAAAAAATATTGGTTGATTCAAATAAATGTCTGATCGCGAAGTGCCACCGATATATGAGATTGTTACAATACTGTAAAATGTTGAAAAATGTGATTGGTTCAAATAACATATTATTTTATTTGAAAAACTCATCTGTTCTCTGGACATCTATATTAACCTTAAAATAAAATTACATTTTATTATAATCATTCTATATATAATCCGTAGATGTATGGATGAAATAATTAAGCGATTGCTACAATATTTTTTATTTCGTACAAAAATATAATCAATAGAATGAATTATTTTGTACTACATCGAAACGAATATGCTATGAGACGTAAGTTTTTCAGCTTGTTTTCAATCTTAAATAAAAAGTGAGCATTAGAATCATGATCCACGACAATGGTGGAGAGAATATCAGATATTCAACTGATAAGAACAGATACTACACTTTGATCTTAGCCACAGGCCAAGAAGCGATACTCTTTAGAGTTTCTCCGGCGTTTAACGGCGGGGTAAAGTTAATTCGGCGAAAAAAGGCATGTTTTTAAGATTTTTTTTGGCGTAATTAATAGTGTTCGTTTATTGAAAAATTTACATATAATAAAGTAACATTTGAACAACATTCTCCTAAATTTGCATTGCAAAATATTCAAAATTGAGCGAGTGTAAATTAAACCCCGGAGGCGCCTCGAAAAAAAGTTGGTTTGCGGTGTGCACCATAACTCGCAACAGAATCATTTGAAACAAAAAAATCAAAATGCATTTGTTAAAGGAGATGTTTCTCGAGGTAATGACGGGAGGATTTTTTTTTTCGATTTTTCGATTTTTCATAGCACTTGGGAACCAAAAACCCGATTTTCGCTAAAAAAATCGGCTAATTTATTGTTGAAAAATTAGTAATTATTAAAAAAAACAAAAAAGCTCTCGACAATACCTGGTGAATTATGTGAAGAAGTACTGTGCAAAATTTCAAAGCGATTGAAATTTTCCAGTAGATTTTGAGTTATCGTGCACACGGACTTCAAATATGACAAGTCTCAGAAAAACGCAGAAGAGAAGAGAACGGCATGGAGCAATAGACGCTCAAATACTCATAACTTCGTCAATTTTACTCCGATCGACTTGAAATTTTAACACAATATTTTTGATATATTATGCATTCATTTAAAAAATGAAAAAAAATGAGAAAAAATTTTTAATACTTTACCCCGCCCTTAAGTAGATTTTCGCTTCGCGCTACGCTTACGAGGAACGAGCGCGCATGCGGCTTCTAGCGGTTACTCCGAGAACTACGGGTTTCCTCACACCTATAATTTCGGTGGCGCTCGGCCATGGTTTTGTTGAATTTTTCAACCAAATGCGCAAGAACCAAATTTTATTTTCGCATAATTTTTTAACCAATTCAGACATTTGCTTAATATTTTTCAATCAAAATAAAATATTAATATTTTAACGAATAATGTACTTGAAAATCAATATCGGAAATGGTGAAAAAAATTAAATAACATATTTACTCAATAGAAATTTTATCTGAATCAAACGAGAGAAATTCAATTTTTCTTGTGTACTCGAATCAACAATATTTATGTTATGAATTGAAACGCTCTTTTTCGTTGCAGAAAATGCAGTCAAAACTATATAGTTTGTTTACGATTATTTTTTAGACAATTTCAATAATATATGGTTCTCGGCTAACAATATATCTTTTGAATGAAAAAAAATTCAATTTTATCAGGTTATTACAGTCAATAGCGTTTTGTTTGGACTAATAAATCCGGTTATTTACACCAACAATTTAACAATTGAATCAACGAGATTTCATTTAATAACACCAACGATATTGAATCAATAATTTTTTTTCTCAGTGTACTGTATATCGTGCCAGAATCCGCCACGACGATCACTGACCGTCCTCCCCTCCACTACTTTTCGTGCCGATGCATGAAGAGATGGAGAGAGAGAGGGGGAGGGAGAGAGAGAGAGAGAGAGAGAAGTTGAAATGTGAGCCCACTCGTGCTCGAAATTTGTCGGTTCACTGCATTGCGCCAATGAGCCATTCAGGTATGCAGCAAGCCGCCAAAATCTTTGTCGTCTCCCATCTCTCTCTTTCTCTTCCTATCCCCTCCTTTCCCTCCCTCGCTCTCTCTTTCTCCTTCTCTCTCGCTCTCGAAGAGCAATCTCCAAAAGGCAAACTCGCACCTGTGGATTATGGGCCTCTACAACATGTGCTACCATACACTTGTGATTCGGGTTTCCGATCGTTGCTCCACCCCGCGGAACATCGTCATTCTCTGCAGCTCTGAAATCGACTTTTTCCATGGTCCTCCTCGCCCTAGCCCGTAAACACCCGCTACTTCGTCCCACGTGCCCTTCACGGCATCCCGGAACCGATCTGCGGTTCTCATAAATTATTCTCGATGCACTCGACGTGTATGCGTTGTACTCACGGAGAAATCGAAGTCGTGGCGAAGCGATAAACGCGATCGATATTAGTACGACAGACCGAGAATTAATCAGCGGATGTGATGGTAAACGGCTGAGAAATACCGTGCTCGTATGCACCTTGTCCCATTTAAAGTCCTGCAGGCTGACATCTCAAAGAGTCCGCATAAAATTTTTTTAAAAAATTGTCACAACAGTGACAATGTTTATTTTCATTTTTGAGGAAACAATACTTGTAAATCGTTTTTTGAAAAGCCCTCGAGTTGAGCAACACGGATATACGACGAAAAAATGTGTGTACCCTTTTGGAAATTTTGTAACTCACCAGCACATGACCGTAGCTGTCACACCTGAGGCCTAACTCAGAGCCCTTTAGTCACTGCGGTACCGAATAACTTTTGCTTTCACATTATTTGTTACAATGTGCACTGTCTGAGCTTTCAGCTTGTGACATCTCGAATGGGCCATCTTCTTTATGAACGTATGAGTATAGTGAAGACTAGGGGTTGGTTGTGACATGTTTTATCACATTTACCTACATGATGTCGTCTTTGGAATAATCAGATATTTTTCATATAAAGTAGTTAATAAGCTTCACATACATGTGCCTCATTTAATTGTGAGATTGACGCAACTAATAGAACTTGACTTTTAAAATCAAAATGACAGTGTCACTTTGTGTCCCAAGGCCAAGATGTGACAAGAAATAGACGGGCTTACCAATCAGTCTTTTATTTTCGAAATGATCATCAGAATCATTATTTCTTTAATTGAAAATATGTTAGCGTCGAACAGTATTTAGATACCTAGCATACTAGTGATAACATAGAACATTTTAACTTTACAACAAAATATGAGTTCTTTAATCTTAAAAACAATAATGAAAGTGACTTTAATGTAATCAAACATAAAAACGAAACTAAATCACAAAGTAATTAAGCGGAATAATCACTGTCGCAATTAGTGCGCATATAAAACATGGTGTTTCCAGTGACACATTTCACGTGAGACCATTTTTTGCAACTTGTGCACCGGGCCCATTTTTCACCATGGGTGAGATGTGACAAGAAGTATACATGCTTATCAATCAGTCTTTTGTTTTGAGAATCATCATCAGACAGTCATTAGATACCTAGCTTACTAACGATAACATAGAACATTTTAACTTCAAAGCAAAATTCAATTCCGTTAATCTTAAAAACTATAATGAAAATCAACTTAAAGTAATTAAAGATAAAAAAGAAACTAAACCGCAAAGTAATTAATCGAAACAATCACTACCTCAATTAGTGCACACATAAAACCGTGATGTTTCCAGTGACACATTTCACGTGAGACCATTTTTTGCAATTAATACACTGGACCCATTCTTCACCAGAGCGACTTTGATCCCACAGACCACAAGAGACGAGACAAGAATATTCCTCATCTTCCTCTTCTTCAGAATCATTCAGAATCGTCCATTTTTGTCTTTGAAGGGCGTTTGGCTTTACCATTTTTGTTTTGCTCCTCACCTGAGGCCTTCTTCACCGGATATACTAGTTGTGACATGGCACTACCTACCCCCGATATTTGTATCTTTTAGCCCCATCACCAAAATTGATCATTCAAAAACTTACGATATTTTTTTTAGGTTCCCGGGAAAAAAAGATCATATCTGAACATATCTGAATCATATCTGTAGAATCAGATATGATCAGACAAGAGATTTGGTCATATCTGTTCATATAGTGTCATGACAGATCATGTATGCTTATATCTGAGCATATCTGTAGAATCAGATATGATCAGACAAGAGATTTGGTCATATCTGTTCATATAGTGTCATGACAGATCATGTATGCTTATATCTGAGCATATCTATAGAATCAGATATGATCAGACAAGAGATTTGGTCATATCTGTTCATATAGTGTCATGACAGATCATGTATGCTTATATCGGAGCATGTATGATCATCCCGAGAAAAAATTATCAGACCAAATCACATCTGATTATATCTGGATTATATATGATCCAGATATGATTGATCATATCTGGATCTTGTCTAATCATGCATAAGAAAAATGGCCATATCAGAGCATACATGATTAGATTTGACGATATCAGAGCATGTATGATTAGATGTGACGATATCAGACCACCCGGGAAAAAAAGTTCGTGCCTGAGTGGATATGTTCATATATGTTTCAGATATTGTCATATATGTTTCAGATATCGTCATATATGATTCAGATATTGTCATATATGTATCAGATATATTTATATCTGACATTTTACAGTATCATATATGATTAGGTCTGATCATATTCCACATCACATATGCTTAAAGAAGATCATATCTGATCACATATGCCGGGGAAAATGGTCATATCTGAGCAGATATGCTCATGTAGGTGTTTATCTGCAACATAAATGAATCTGATCTGATCATGCATGGTCAAAGATGAACATACATGTATTTTTATGCGCTCAGGGGTAGCTCTATATCTGGTCAGATATGATCGCGCATAAGTAAATATGTGCAGATATGAATTTATAGCTGAACATGTCTGCCCATATGTGGTCATGTCTAACCAGATATAGTATAATTCACGACTACATTCGAGCTCACACATGAATAGACTTGAATATGTGCGCGCATGCATGAACATATCCAACCAGGTATGGATGAATACGTTCAAATATGAATCAATTGATTCATATTTGATTAGATCTGATCACACGTGGGCAAGCATGTTCAGCGATGATCATATAGATCCAATTGGATGAATTCGAGTATAATTCCATATCTGGGCAGATACAATCGTACATGGGCAAATATTTTCAGACCTGATCATGCACGAGTTGGGTTCGGTTGCGTATTCATCCATACCTGGCTGGATATGTTCATGCATGCGCGCACATATTCAAGTCTATTCATGTGTGAGCTCAAATGTAGTCGTGAATTGTACTATATCTGGTTAGACATGACCACATATGGGCAGACATGTTCAGCTACAAATTCATATCTGCACATATTTACTTATGCGCGATCATATCTGACCATATATAGAGCTATCCCTGAGCGCATAAAAATACATGTATGTTCATCTTTGACCATGCATGATCAGATCAGATTCATTTATGTTGCAGATAAACACCTACATGAGCATATCTGCTCAGATATGACCATTTTCCCCGGGATATGTGATCAGATATGATCTTCTTTAAGCATATGTGATGTGGAATATGATCAGACCTAATCATATATGATACTGTAAAATGTCAGATATAAATATATCTGATACATATATGACAATATCTGAATCATATATGACGATATCTGAAACATATATGACAATATCTGAAACATATATGAACATATCCACTCAGGCATGAACTTTTTTTCCCGGGTTATCTTAGCTACACGTTCCTGGTTTCAGCCTATAAAGAACACGTCAATGCATGCCATGACACGATGTTAATACTGATATAATAATAGCGGCAGGGATAGACAAAAAATACTAAATATAAAAAAGTTACAAATTTGCTTTTATTTCGCACCAACGCACACAGGTCGTCCTGTCGACAGATACGACACAACTAGCACCCGTGATGTGAAGTACAACGTTGCCGCATCTTTCTTCTCTTCCTAACATTTCCGTAGTTTCGGTTTGACAGATATAAATGCATCAAATGACGTGCGCTTGTTAACCAATGTAGGCCGAAAGCCTTTTCTATGTCCCACATATCTGATAATGTTAACGGGCAACCATTCAAAATGATGGTGGTAATAGATGAAAATAACGTGAAAGTGATGAAAAACTTTCGGGATTACGGCTTCGTCCGGTTGACTGAAAATCCTCCGTACTCATGCATATGTCATCTACAGGCTGTGAATTATTGCCTCTATCATATCGAAGCCACGCGCCCACTGCGTTACTGTAATGCGATTGGTTTCGATTTCATTGTATTCTAGGGATCATGCGGGAGCGACATCATTTTAAATAAATATTTCCATGGTACAGTCGCGCTGTCGCTGAAAAACCCCGAAATCGGCGAAAATTAGAAGAAGGCTAGTTTTTTCACAGGTGATTTTGTAGGTGCCGCGGGTGCTAAATCCAAGTGTATCTAAAATACGGCTTTTTTAGGGGATGAAAGGAGATGGGGGTGGATTAATGCCAAACTACAACCCCTACGAGGTCAGCCCAGTGAGACAAAATGTTCAGGAAAATCCGAGCTTTAGTTTTGTCCACAGGGCCGAAGTCGTGGAAGTTCATTTTGGGGATGAAAAAGTGGGGTGAAATTTTCAAAAATTAGTTTTAATTCAATAGCTCTTTAGAAAAAAATCGTACACTTTTTGTTCAAATGGGAAACCTTGAAAAGGCCCTTTAAAGAAAGGAAGCCCTCTCCAATGACATCTTCACTCCCAAAAGAATTGTTGAATTATAAACAAAAAAAATTGTTTATTGAATAACTCAAAAACAATCTATTTTTCGGGGATAATTTAAATGTACGAAATGTAGAGAATAATTTTCTCTATATTTTCGTTTCTATGGACCACCCTTGAATTGTGCTTTTTCGCACCCCTCTCAGGGATTGAAAATTCAAAATGAAATTCTGGGAAAACTATTGACCGAAAGTAAAGAGATACGAGTTTGGCGCTGCGGACAAAAATGTAGCTGAGGGTTCGAGCTACAAATTCTTCCACGGCGGCGAATTCGCGCGGTCAATAGTTTTCCCAGAATTTCATTTTGTATTTTCCACCCCTGAGAGGGGTTGGAAAATCCAAATTCAAGGGTGGTCCATAGAAACGAAAATATAGAGAAAATTATTCTCTACATTTCGTACATTTGAACCATACCCGAAAAATCGATTGTTTTTGAGTTATTCAATGAATAATTTTTTTAGTCTTTAACCATTTTTTTGGGGGGTGAACATATTATCGGAGAGTGATGATCAAATATTCGATCGACGCGTCTTTTCAAGGGCTACAACATTCCCGTTTGAAGAAAAATTGTATGAATTTTTCCTAAAGAGTTATGGAATGAAAACGGTTTTTAAAAAATGTCACCTCACTTTTTCGCCCCCAAAATGAACTTCCACGACTTCGACGCTGTGGACAAAAATAAAACACGAATTCTTCTGAACATTTTGTCTCCTGGCGCCGACCTCGTGGGGGTTGTAGTTTGGTATTAACCCACCCCCATCCCCCTTCATTCCATAAAAAAAACTCTACACCCCGATTTTTAGGCAAACTTGAATTTAGCACGCGCGGCACCTACAAAATCATCTGTCAAAAAACTAGCCTTCTAATTTTTTCCGATTCCAATATACAGCACGACTGTACTAGTAGATTTGTTCGCGATTTATTATTGTCGCGTGTCGCAATTCGTGACACATAAGGTAGGCTTACCTGAATCGTATCACAATCGTACTACGCGCGTCACACCACGCGCCTGATGGATGTAAATGGAACTACCAGTCGACCATTTTGGGTAGCGCGTCACTGCTTCGTAAAATATTCAATAAGTAAAGATTTTATCATGCTTTATTCATATTTCGGTTACATCAGAAAGATTCTCTTATATTCAGTGTTACATATTTGTATTCTCGAGTACAACGTAGAGCTAGGTAGTTTTTTGTTGTGAAAGATCGCATAAATTTGGTCTAATATAGGAACCACATTTTCGGTAGATATCGTGATATTACGCGTTCGGATTTAGCTCCTAAATCGCACCAGCAGGCTTGTCCTAAATCGTTATGATTCTAAGATAATTGTACGGTTATCTTAGATACATGTAATTACGTGCAAAATGGAACGAAAATTGAATCAAATTAAATTAACGCAAAACTAAATAAAAATTGAATAGTTCATCAGGTTCAAAGAGGGAACGTTTTGTGGTGTCGTCCCCTAACGATTTTTGTGCGGGAGTCACCGAGCAGGCTATGAATTATGTAAGTGACAATTTCGCACCGACGTAAAAACTCCGTCCATTTTTTTTTCGTTATAACAACTAAGAAACAATACTCCTGAATCATACCTTTCGAATATTTCTCAGAAATGTGCATACCTGAGTCAAAAATGTATTTATTTTTAGTTCTTGTTATACAATAAAAATAAATACATTAAATTATGATAGAAAAAATAAAGTCAATCGTTTTTGTTCTCAATTACGTTCGTTGCAAATCATAACAAATGCCCTAAGGGCGTACGATTTAGCCAATACCCTACATGTGTCTCTATACATGAACATCCTAAGCTCTATATATGAACATCCTGAACACCACGAAAAAGTAACACTGCACACATTTTT
This sequence comes from Ophion obscuratus, assembly GCA_964007375.1. NCBI lineage: Eukaryota > Metazoa > Arthropoda > Insecta > Hymenoptera > Ichneumonidae > Ophion > Ophion obscuratus. The sequence continues at coordinate 77,943,518 of OZ023312.1, forward strand.
TCTTCCAAGTTGCATACGTTAGTGATATTTATTATAAATAAAGTACAAACGACGTAGATGTCTGCGATAAAAATGATGTGTTCGTTGATAATAATTTTCGTCAACATTATCGTAAATAATGATGCTATAAGCAAGAATATTTGCGTGTAATTTCTTCTAATCGTTTTGCCAAGCACTTGAATTTCGTTCGCAGAGCAAATACGTATTGCACTCCTTTATATTTAATGACTCCTATTGAGGTATCGCGTTTGGGGAGATACAGAGACACACCCCTATTCAATTGACGGCATAGACATCACACCCTCATAATTGATTCCGAGACAAATTAAACGAGTGACCGTATTCTAATGGCCGCAAATTAGCTAAACGGCCAGAAAATCGGGTTTAATTAGACTCGCCGTCGAGGGAGCATTGCGTTTCGTATTAAGCCTTCGACTGCACACTTCCGCCACGAATTTCAGACTGCATTTCGGGTCGATCGGACACCAGGCGTTTTTCAGATCGTTGTATGTCGGGAAATATGCACTTTTTTGGAGACTTTTTTTATAGTCAATGATCTTTATTGTATGGCCCAATTTTTTTTAAACCAAAATTTAGTGGCCAACCATTCGCATGCATGTGGAGTCGATTGGACCCCAAACGTTTTTTAGATCGTTGTATTTCGGTAAATGTGCCTTTTTCTAGAGACGTTTTTTGTAGTCAATGATCCTCATTTCATGGCCCAACATTATTTTTCAAGAAAACTAAAATTAAGCGCCCAAACATTAGCATGCATCTGGGGTCGATTGGACCCCAGACGTTTTTCAGATCGTTCTATTTCGGTAAATATCAATTTTTTAAGACATTTTTTGTAGTCGGTGTCAATTATTTTATGGCTCAATATGTAATTTTTTTAGAAGAAACAAAATTAAGTGCCCAAACATTAGCATGCATTTGGGGTCGATTGGACCCCAAACGTTTTCCAGATCGTTTTATTTCGGTAAATATACATTTTTTTAGAGACGTTTTTTGTAGTCAATGATCCTTACTTTATGACCCAAAAATTATTTCTTGAGAAAAACCAAAATTAAACGTCCAAACATTCGCATGCATGTGGGGTCGATCGGACCCCAGGCGTTTTTCAGATCGTTGTATTTCAGTAAAAGGTGCATTTGTTTTTTATAGAGACGTTTTTTTGTAATCAATGATCCTTACTTTATGTCCCAACATTTCTTTTTGAAGAAAAACCAAAATTACGTGCCCAAACATTAGTTCAAAGTGGGAGATGCGTTGAAAAATACGTTCCTGCACGAAAAAGACCATGGGGTCAAAACGACCCAGTGTGCAGTCGAAGGATTAAAATCAACGTGGGAAAGATTAATGCTGCGTCCAATATTCGGAGCCGATGTAACGGGCCGTTAAGAGAACAGCCGGATTCTTGCCGGTGGAAGCGATGATGCAGATGAAAGGACGATCCACTATGAAATTGGGGCTTCCCGGCAAAGGACTCGCATTTATCAAATTTGATGCTGGAAATAAAAATTATATGAGGTCCAAATGCGGATTTATATTGTCCAGAAGATACACGTTCGATTCCCTCAACAGTAGAAAAAAGTCAATTGTGCATTGAACTACGAATACGAATTCTTTTCAATCAATCACAAAACTTTTTTCCCCCTCATTCGCCGTATCTCTTGGACATAGCTAGGCAATATTGCCTAGCTATGTCCAAGAGATACGGGAACATCGTAAGACGTATAATTTTATTTATTGTTGCTTGGGGAATTTGCTATAGCAGGCGAGGCAGTTTTGGAAAGATGATTGCTATTTGGGTTTCACATTTGATGCGTTACATCTGAGCAGAAAAAAAAATATTTACCGTTTTTTTTATTGGCTTGAATTATGTATAAAAGTACAAGAATGATATACAAGAGGAATTATGAGCGATTTTTTAAAAATATTTATTAATAATTAATGAGTTAATTATAACATTATTTATTAACATTTTTCATTTTTTATTTATCACATTCTCAAATGATTGTCCTTTTCTTATGTCGAAATTTGAGTTTTTACTTTAAACGCTTGCCAATCAAACAACAGTTAATACTTTCAAAATCACCTACGTATTTTCCTAACTATGCTCATGTAAGTTGGGAGAATTTTTTTTCACATTCAAATTTGCGTGAGCTATGCTGCGTGCCGCCGAGCGTCATCATTTTTGTAAAATTTGTTAATATAATTTTTTTTGTTCACTTGAAGATATGACTAATAACATCTTTGAATATTATTATCCTGGTACTTGTCCTTGCACCAAAAAAAAAATCGCGAACAATTGGTCAATTTTAGACGTTTCCAGACGTTACCCCTCAATCTTTCTCTAAGTCACCCATTTAAAATTGGGAGGACGGATAATTCGGGCAGTTTTTATCCGATTGACTCCAAACTTTAACTGTAGCTTCTTGGATACATACTCTAAAGAAATACACACGATTTTCACGATTCATCAACAATTTTCGTTTTTATATGTAAACTGAGGCCGATTTTTTAGCGAAGAAAACTAGAAATTTTCACTTTTCTACATGTCGAGTAGTGAAGTCTCTGAGAGTTCGAGAGAAACTAAGTGGCGAACTTAATTTTTTCCGGAGCAAGGGAGAATGATCCTTTTGGCAATGCCGTGTCAAAAGTTTTAAAGTTCCTGCGTCATGTTAAGAATTTTTTTTTAATTAATGTGTCGGGTCAGGAGTTTTGAAGTTAATGTGTTGTGTCACGAATTTTAAAATTGATGTGTATAATTATGGTTATAAAATATTATTATGATTATATTATTGAGTTATATATCGAGCTTAGTTTATTTATGTCTGTTCTGAAATGTATGGCATTAGGGTGCGCTTTAAATTTAATCATTTCTAGGATCAATCTTTTTTTGAGCCATTTTTCATTGTTTAAAATTTTAACTTCATCAAATTTGAAATCGTGTTTTTGTTCTATTGCGTGCTATGCTAAGGCTGTGTGTATTGTGGTGGTGTGTTTTAAAACAGACTTTTTTCATAAGTACGCCATTTTTTTAGATTTTGATATTCCAGTTTAACGATATTTTTTCCCTTTTCGGTTTCAGCTATTCAATCGGCCGGAATCATCTCACAACTTTTTTTTTGCGCCTCCGAAGGCGGCGCATAAGTCGCTTGGATCTCAATATTTGTCTATGAAAAAATTATGTAATATAGGTCAAATATAGCCAAATATATTCCCAATTTTCCGAAAAATTCAATTGAGTACTTTTCTGCCAAAAAATCCTGAAAATCACCCAAATTTTCGGCGTTCACACTGGTATAGGGCCTTAAGTATGTAAATCTGATTATTTTTATGAATCTGACGGATTCCCACTATTATATACACTTTTGTAGCGACCGGAAATTGGGTTTTTGAATGTCGTCTCGGAATTCCTTCACAAAAACACCCAATTTTAATGTTTTTTTTATCTGTAATTAGGTCGATAACCGACCCGCAAATTTTACAGATAAGATTATTAATATATTTTGTGAAGCGCAAAGAAAAAATTATGAAAATCCTATGGATTGAAGCCTGGCGATAGGATTACCTTAAAAGTTCAAAGGAATGACCTAGAAAATCGCTCATCACTCGTCACAGGTCTCCCAATGACAATCTGTTTAAAGGCACGTGACGTCACTAGAGATTCAACCAATCCTGGAGCGTTTTTGTTCACGTCACCAACCGCTCAAATTTATCTAATTTGAACATTGAAATAAACGAAAATAATGCATATTTTGTCGATAAAATGATTGAAAATACTTTTTAAACGCTATATTCTTTTAGGATGACAAGAGAATGAACCATATTTTTAATATAGTCAAATACCCTATTATCCTTCTCCCCTACCTATACAGTGATGCTTAAAGTGCCAATAATTGGGCACCTTATCCTGCTTAATATCCAAGTTTGCAACTTTTGTAAAAAGACTTTCTATAGGCAGCTGCCTATATAGCAACTGATTGTGAATCAAATGCTGACGCTAGCCCCGTTCTTTTTTATGTTACGAGTAAGCCGGTGGATATATTTTCGTTGAAAAATACCAGACAAAAGAGGGTCGACATCCACATGAGGGGAAAAAAAAACATAGCCGTCATGTTGTTTTCGAAATGCAATCACGAGAGGGTTGAATTTTGGCGAAGGTAAATTTTAGCCAGTCGACTTTGAAAATTTTAAAAAATCGAAAGCAAGCAAGACTTGAAGAAATCGACGATGATGAGCAATCAGAAGGGATTTTGTACGGTGCAGGAATTGCCGATTGAGTTTAGGTAAGAGTTTTTCATAGTATACACTTCAAACGCGTTTTTTTCGAAACAACGTTTTTAAAATCTAGCTCCATCGTATCTCTAAAACCAAAAAACCGATTCTCTTGCAATTTGAACCACATATTCTAAACATGATTCGCAACAAGACGACCCTCGATGGTTTTAAAATTTTGATTCTTACTCTTTTTTTGCGAAAAACTGCGAAAACGCGTTTTTCTATTACTTTTTTCGTTTTTCATCTGCAATTTTTTTATTTTTTGATAAAACTTTATATTGGAGGGTGATTTTGTAGCTGGTGTCATATTGAATCTAATGGACTTCGATTTTTTCGTTTCAGACAAGCCTTTGCCGAGTTGTGATGGAGCTACCTCGCCCACCTATTTTTGAGGCGTTACGTTAAACTATAGTTTTTGTACTTAAAAATGAATATAAATGAATAAAAAAATTTTAAATGTATTTGAAGACTTTATTTATCAAGCCCAACAACTTTTATATTCATATCTTTTATAAAATCCTCAAAAAAAATCGCGAAAATAGCCTTTTTTCGTGGCTCCAAAGTGGACTGTCCCCTTAATAAGCAGAATACTTCATAGCATGAGAGCGTGTTCGTATAGATAATTCCATCGTGTGAAACAGTGGGCTATGTATAGAATCAATCAAAAGTTCGACGTTAAACTATCCTCCAATTTTACAATCTGCTATGAGGAAAACTTTTTTTTCTCTATTGTAGCACGGGTACTACATTAACTGGACTATTCAGTGATTTTATCCACACTATGACGTCAAGGTTCTCAGAAACTCCATATGCAGTATCTTGTATGATTATATCTTCGAATTAATCTTCTCTTTCGATGTCACGATGAGTAATTTTTATCGTACAGATCCTAAGCAAATTATGAAGAAAATTTTTTCAGACTTTCGCCACTGACGGTTTCATAATCTTGCATTGACAATTTTTATACGATCGGAATCTTATGAAATTTGATTTTTATCGAGCTGCAGAAAATGTCGTTGCAGGAATAATGAAGCACGAGCGCTCTTAAGGCCGGAGCTTGAATTAGAAGGTACGAAAAATGGTTTTTTTATTGCTCAAATCGATAAATAAACTATCCAATAATGTATTTACAAAGTTACAGAGGCCAATTGTAAATGTGTTCGAAGAAACAAGGCCAAAATCAGAGAAGCGATTGATTATTGATATTGATATTTTCTCCTATTGAAAACTTTGAAGCGCGTTTTCTACAATTTTCATTTTCACGATTTTTCCAAATTGGCGGGCGTGATAGCAAAAAAACTAAACGACCTATTGAATCAAACCAAAGTTTATTTTCTTTAGTATGAAAATCTCTTCTAAGTGGATAAAAAAAAGTCTTTGAAAACGTCTTTTTAAATCATTTTTATAGCACGTTAAAGTGATTTTTTAAACACATTTTTTTTCAAACCTGAGAAAAGTTATAATTTCACGATTTTTTCAGCTTTTTCTTAATTCACCCAGAATACAAATATATGACAATTGAAATTTTTTTGGTTTTTTTGTTTCAGTCAAGAATTACGAGCTATTGTTTCACGTTGAACTTTTTTTTATACATTTCAAATATACATGGAAGGCTAGCACAATGTTTACTGGGCTCACTTGTTTTTTGCCTTCTAAAAAAATTCCCGGAAAAACGCTTTCTTGGACCTTTCAATTCAGGCTGTACCCTGAGATGCTGTAGATGGTGAGAAGATGTAGCCTCAATGGGCTACATCTACCTAGGTAGGGAAAAAAAACTGCATTTTCCACAAAAACAAATATTCGATCCTATCACCTTTTAGGTATATTCCCTGAAAATTTCATTGAAATATTCCTAAAATTAAATGAGCTACAGCTTCTAACAGTCGGCCGGGCGAACGGTATCAGCACGGTACTTTAAACTTGAAAGGCGTTTTTCTTGAAACACTGTTTTCAAAGTCGGTGGACATGATATCTCGAGCACCACTTGATGGATTGTTTCCAAATTTACAGGACATGCGATGAGATACATTTAAAGGTTGTTGACGATCTCACTTTTTTTAAATCGATCTTCATTTACTAATAATCACGTAAAAATGACAACTTTTTTCATAGTTTTTGTATGCTCGAGTTTCAATTCGCCGCTACATTGTTTAAAAAAATTATTTAAAAAATCTACGATCGTCAACGACTCGTATTTATTATAAACCTGAATGACCCCTTTGGTTTTCAGATCGCAGATCGACCGTTTGAGCTGGAACGCGTCCACCGCGAAACGCCGCGAAAAAAATTCATCATCCGCCAACGGCCGTGTTTTTGTTGTTTTTCTGTATTTTTTGGTGATTTTTTAAATATGCTCTCAACATATATACTTTTGTGAAAAAATGCGTTTCTTTTCCACCAACTGTTTTCCAGATTTTTTTTCGGCATTTGCCCATTTTTTCGGGCTTCGAGGTAGATGTAGCCCCTCAAAATGTTCGCAATTGCTCAAATGTCTCGAATTGACGAAATTCCGTGACCAAGGACATGGACTGACTTTTAATTATGTACGTGTATGACCGAGGGTATTGTGCAGAAGAAAAACGTTTGAAGGACTCACCAGAAACCGCATCCACGTCGATAGCAACCCTGTGAATGAACTTGCTGATCTTTTGACGAGGAATGTTCGTCTGGCCTGTCGAATGAGTGCCATCACCGAAGACATCAGGCACTTGCCACTGCAGAAATAAATAAATCCAGTTATAAAGTCACTCGCGTGTAATATTATTTCGTACTTTTCTTTTCCCGGCATATTTAAATGGTATCCAGGCACACATGACTCACATCTACAAACGGTTCACTGGTGACGATTTTATTTTTGATGCTGAATTTTGGCATCTTGAGTACCATCTCAGTTAGTCCCCCACGAAGAAGTTGAGGCAGGCTGATGTTCTTGATGTTTTGTTCGAGTTTCGCGAGGCCATCGACCTCGTTAGGAAGTATAATGAACATACTCATTCCATCCTCTGAATCTTTGACCTGCTGTGGAAAAGAACGTAAAAAAGACATTTTTAAAGAAGCTTTTATTTGAAAGGTATTCAATATTCAAAGTTGACAGGTCGTATTTACCTCTTACTCGATTCCGATGAACTTGGCATTGACATCATGCAGTTCACCGTAGTTGAAGAAGTCTAGTTGCTTCATGAACGGAACGAGGATTTCCTTCGACCTGGTGACGTGGAAGACATGGTCACGGATCGAGCTGAATGGTCTAGCCCACTTACCCTTAAAGTAGATAGCGTTGACCAGTGCGAGCGACGTGTCCTCAGTCAGATCATCTGTGAGAAAAGGATTTACGTGTACGATATCCCAATGACGAAGAGACAGCATTGTACAAAATGAAAATCTGACGGATCAAACTGACAACATTTGCGTTTTACTTTATGTGTGTTTGAATTATATTTTGTATATTAGTTTATTTATTTTGGAAATGGCGTATTTGATTTTTTCGCCATAACATAGGGGAGACTGAGGATACTTGATCATTGTGGGAGACTTGGTACACGTTATTTATAAAACTTCTATGAACATTGCATTACTTTTAACTGGTGACACTAGGCGTCTATGATACCAGCAAACTTTCTGAAGTAGTGCCATCTGTCAGACTTGACAGCTTTGGAAATGACGGACGGCTTGGTGTTCGGTGCGGCAGATACATATGTTTCGTAAGTTTTAATTTTGATTACACTGTTACTTGGAAAAGTTGTTCTAGGTGCTTGAGGGATTAGGCCACAGTAAGGGGTATAAAATCATGTGCGAATTTAACAATTTTTTTTCGTATGAAAAAGTGATTCACTCATAAAATTAATTACACATCTATTTAATATGAATATCACGCTGTTAGAAAAAATATATTTTCTTTTTCGATGTACAAAATGGCCGACTACTCGAAACTTCTCGAAACAGCTTTTTTCCAATTGGCGTGACAAATAACTTCAACAATTTTCACTCGATTTACTTCAAATTTAAAAGTTATACTCCTAATTGCATTTCGCAGAGAAATACGTACGGAATTTCTGATTAATCGGAAATTTTTCATTTTATGAGCAGTTTATGAGCAGTTATAACGAAATTTTTCACTGAAAATTGATTTCTTAAGTTCAAATACCTACAACTGTTGAATAAAACAATATTTTTTAAATTCCGTACGTACTTCTCTACGCATTCTAATATTAATCGACGAGAATTTTAAAAATTGTGGATGCTAAGTGTCACGCCGCGGAGCGCCTAACAAAAAGATAAAAGAAAATATTAGTAGTCGGTCATTTTGACATAAAAAAAAAATATATTTTCTAACAGCTTGATATTCATACTAAATTGATGTGTAATTAATTTTATGAGTGAATCACTTTTTTATACGAAAAAACATTGTTATATTCACATATAACATTGTTATATTTACACATGATTTTATACCCGTTACTGGGACCTAACCACTTATTTAAATAGCCTTTTTCTAAATATAACTTTTTACCACAACCTGGTTAGGGGAAACTTGGTACACGTTCTTATGGGAGGGGTGATGCCCCGGATGAAGTGTCCATTGGTTATTGTTTTTCTTTTCTCTCAGAATTTCTCTTAGAAATAGACCTATTCAAGATGATATTAGTGCAATCGCTAAATATCAAGTTGTGCAACAAGTGCCTGTTCCAAAGCTAAATCTACCATCAAAGAGCATGATTAGCATTGAGTTTCCGAACTCATTGAGAAAGTTCAAAATTGAAAAGTAGATGAAATGATGAATGAGTTTTGGTGGGATATTTACAACATTTATAAACTAACTTTCGTCGTTTTTATTCCAAGAAATAAGCATGAAAGTAAGCACTTTTTAGATATAAATACGCAAAATCAATTTAAGGGTAATTCGATATTGCTGAACAGAATGGCGATAATAATTTTGGAATCAACGCCCGAGAAAATCTTTTTAAATGTTTAAAAATTCTTAAAAACCGTTTAATCCAGAACCTAATGATTTTATCGAAAAATATGTTAAACAGAAGTTGTTTGGGACATAAAAGTACGTAAAAAAGTATTGAACGTTCATCTTCGTATCTTCAAAAATAAGGGAGAAAAAAACAAAAAACCTTTTAATTGGGGTACGAAAACCTCGCAGTTTCAAGAAATAAAAAAAAAATATCCAATTTGTAAATATCTCGGGTTTTTTTGTTACATATTGTTTTAGTAAGAGCTAATCTAACTTTTTAGAGATGTTATTTTTTTTATTTATTGTATAAGTATTAAAAAATGACGACTGAACATTGACAGAATTACTAGTTGAGGATCATTGTCAGAAAGAGACGCATATAGCTACGGCCATATGCGCATGCGCGCAACGCGTTCCAACGAATGGTCGTGTTCGTTGGGTCTCATCATTTTGATACAAACAAGTGCGCATGCGCATAATGATGCGCAACGTGCAACTGCGCAGTGAAACGAGTCATTCGTTTTGCGCATGACTCATTTCATTGCGTAGTTGCGCGTTGCGCATCATTATGCGCATGCGCACTTGTTCGTATCAAAATGATGAGACCCAACGAACACGACCAATATCTTGCGTCTCTTACACTCCCAGCGGTGCTTCGGCTCCAAAGCGATTGTGTTTTCCAAACAAATCTTCATTCTTCTTTTTCTCCCTCATTTTTGAAGATACGAAGACGAAAGTTCAATACTTTTTTACTTACTTCTATGTTCCAAATAACTTTTGTTCGACATGTTTTTCGATAAAATTATTGGGTTCCGAATTCAACAGTCTTTAAACATTTTTAAACATCTTAAACATTTCCACGGAGGTTAATTGCAAAATTATTATCGCCATTTGATTCAGCGTCATTCAATTACCCTTAGATAAATTTTGTGTCTTTATATCTAAAAAGTGTTTATTTTCGATTTTTTTACTGGACTATATTATAGTGATTATTTCCAATGAAATTCCACGTCTTTCGGTGCCAAGACATTTGGAATATTATAGTAAGTAAGGGAAATTGAGGTAAAAAACAAATGGGAGGACAATTCTTCCCAGTCTCCCCTAATGGAAATTCTGAAGAGAATTAAACTCTCTAATAAGGAGACAACAATACAACGAATAAAATAACGGATAAGTATTTATCTTTACCAAGTTCAACGATATTCGGGACATGATTGTTCGTTGAGGTAACGAACCATTCGTTGATCACTTTGGTGGCCTCGATTTATGCGTGAAAATCGAGAGCTTCCGGTTGTAATAGGAAGTTACGCCGCATCGCATCTCTGAAATTGGTTGTCGGCTCGAAACCAGAACGATAGTAAAGCTTGTTGTCCCAATTCAAATCAAAACTATTGTAACGCTGCAATGGAACCGAACAAATTTGTCAATTCGCCAATCTTTGATACCAGGTTGCATAACAGTTAGCCTACCGGTTACTCTTAAGGAGTCTTTTCACGTTAGACACTAAAAAAGGCTAACTTCATAAATTTCTTTGATAGGTTTATATTATAGATATTAATATAAAGGTTGTTACATTACATAATACATACACTTAATACATACTTAATACATACCCTTTCGAAATTCATTTCAAAAAATTATTAATGTATTTATGTAACCCAAACAAACTTTAAACGCGTTTTTCTGGAAAAAACGTTTTTCTACTGCTTGTTGAAAAAATCTTCGAAACTACTGAACCGATCCCTATGAAATTTTAACCACGTTTTTAATATTATATCAAGGATTTTTCAAAATGTTGATATTTTCTCTTTTTTGTTTCTTCGAAAAATGCCCGCCATTTTGTTATTTTTGCACATATCGAAAATCGTACGAAATGCGCTATAGCCATTAAGATTTTGAATCTAAAACCGTTTTTTTTTTGTTTCGGATGATCCATCTCCGAGATTTCATCAACAGCGCAGACCTACAATTTTTTCTGGACATTTTTTTAACTACCATTTTCGTCTATAAATAGTCAGTCGAATAAATATATTTTTTTAAATGTATTTCGAAAGTGTATTTATTAAATGTAACAACTTTTATATCAATATCTATAACATAAACCGATCAAAAAAATTCCGAAAAAGTATTTTTAAGCGTCTAAAGTGAGATGACCCCTTAAGAGCAGTAATATTGCAGAACTGAATTATTGTGGCATTGTGATCTTTACGAATAGAGATATTTCGACAGGGTAATTTTTCAGACATGAGATATTATGGAATAGAGATCTTTCTGATTGAACCCGCTGTAGAAATATTTAACAAGCGAGATGTCTGAGAATACAGAAATAAAAAATAGAGATGTTCTGCTAAAAAGGTGAATGGGGAATAAAAAGGTGAATAAAAGGGAACCGTAGCAGTCCAAAAACATGCACCATGGAACATCGGTAAACATAACAATTAGTCATGATCAACGGTACGTAGTGGAAAGGTTTCGCTCAACTTGTCCAAGTTATTTTCCTTTGTTCCGTAAGTTGTAGCCCACAGAGCGAAGAAATATTCGCAGGGCGCCTAGACTGCGTTACCCGATATATCGCGGGCAATCCTCTGTGTAAACGAAAGGATCCAATTTTGGTTATTTTTCATTTGCAGTTAAAAAAAACGATTGACCCATCACATGATCATTGCACTGCAAAAACTAGCCGTGTATGACGTGTGTTCCAAGTACACTGAGAAAAAATATCATTGATCCAATACCATTGGTGTTATTGAATGAAATGTCGTTGATTCGATTGTAAAATTGTTGGTGTAAATAATCGGATTTATTAGTCCAAACAAAACGCTATTGACTTTAATAACATGATAAAATTGAAATTTTTTTTTCATTCAAAAGATATATTGTTAGCGCAGAACAACATATTATTGAAACTATCTAAAAAATTATCGCGAACAAATTATATAGTTTTGAATGCATTTTCTGCAACGAACAAAAATGCGTTTCAATTCATAACATGAATATTGTTGATTCGAGTGCACAAGAAAAATTGAATTACGCTCGTTTGATTCGGATAAAATTTCTATTCAGTCATGTTATTTTATTTTTTTCACCACATCCGATATTGCGTTTCAAGTACATTATTCGTTAAAATATTGATATTTTATTTCTATTGAAAAATAGTAAGCAAATGTCTGAATCGGTTAAAAAATTATGCAAAAATAAAATTTGTTTCTTGCGCGTTTGGTTGAAAAAATTCAACCAAATCATGGCCGAATGCCACCGAAATTATAGGTGTGAGGAAACCCGTAGTTCTCAGAGTAACCGCTAGAAGCCGCACGCGCGCCCGTTTCTCGTAAGCGTAGCGCGAACCGAAAATCTACTTAAACGCCGGAGAAATTTTAAAGAGTATCGCTTCTTGGCATGCGGCTGAGATCGAAGTGTAGTATCTGTTCTTATCAGTTAAATATCTGATATTCTCTCCACTATTATCGTGGATGATCATTCTAATGCTCACTTTTTATTTAAGATTTAAAAAAAAATTTAATTTTTTTTTTTTTAATAAAACGAATTCGACCAAATTATTTACTGTGACAAGTCTAGCTTATTCCATAGAACTGCATGCAATTTAAAAAATATTTTCCGCAATTCTCGTGAGCGTACATTTATTTGAACGAACAATCAAGAAATGTTTGCAAGTGCACATAGAATCATATTAAAACCATGACTTCTCGAATTCATAAATATATTCTTTTGATTGCAATAAACATTTATTTAATCGAATATTAAATTTTTTCTACCAGAGACTAAATGCATTGCTACAGATGACACCTGTACTTGGTAGCAAAAAATACGATTATTTCGGATCCACATTGTTGATAGTTCAATCATGATATACACTTGTCTCTATCTCAGACTAGTTGCATGATATTGCACTTTTGATATTGCATGTATATTCGTTTCGATGTAGTAAAGAAATAATTCATTCTATTGATTATATTTTTGTACGATATAAAAAATGTAGCAACCGCTTAATTATTTCATCATTACATGTATGGATTGTATATAGAATGATTTCAATAGAATATTATTTTATTTGAAGCATTATGTAAATATTCAGAAAACAGAAGAGATTTTCAAATAAAATAATATGTTCTTAAATCAACCACATTTTCCAATACTTTATACTATTGGAAAATGTACTTTATAGTATGGACATTTATTTGGATCAACCGATATTTTTTTTTATTCATTCGGTTTTTTTTTCTCAGTGCACTTTTTGGACTTTTTAACGTGGGTGAAAAACAACTGTGTAAAAATAACACGAATAGATGCGTTCGAACAACACACTTAAACACAACACTTTTAAACAATAGAAATTTTATCTGAATCAAAGGAGCGAAATTGGATTTTTAATTCTTGTGTACTTGAATTAACAATATTCATGTTATGAATTTAAACTCTTTTTTTGTTCGTTGTAGAAAATGCATTCAAAACTGTAATAATTTGTTCGCGATAATTTTTTAGGTAGTTTCAATAATATATATTTCTCGGCTAACAATATATCTTTTGAATAAAAAAAAAACTTTTAATTTTATCATCTTATTACAGTTTTTTTACTAATAAACTATTTTTTTTAAGACTAATCAACTAAAGCGTTTTTGGACTAATAAATCCGATTATTTACACCAACAATTTTACAATTGAATCAACGAAATTTCATTCAATAACAGCAAATATATTGGATCAATGGTTTTTTTTCTCAGTGTGTCTACCGCCATTTACACACCTAAAGTACGTAAAAACAACACATTTCTTTTTGCAGTGTAAAATTGGCGTTTCACGTGAAATTCTCGTTTCAAGGAAACTATCTTTGATCGATACTGAAGTTCAATACGCACCTCGTGCATTATAAATTTACGCAATAAACTTGGAGCCGATCGTAAGATCAGCTCTGCTGGAGAAATGTAATTTTTTTCGTTTTCAATAGCTGTGCTAAAAATCCTGCGCCTCAGGTGATTAATATTCCAGTATTTTCACTATGTAACTCTAAATGGGCTCATGATATATCCTTGTATCGCAGCTGGCATTAGACTTGCATTTTGCCCATCGTACCTCGAACAAGTTAAACGCGAATTGGTTGGCGGAGCGAGTAACGGCGGAGAGAGCTTGGTCGTTATCGATGTTGGGTTCATCATTGCGGTTTTCCTGTATCGACTTTCCGGTGATATATGATGCTTGCCACGTAAGCACCCCAACAATGACCAGTACTGTCAAAAAGATCGTTAAATTGTATAAACAAACGAATAAATTAACAAATCATCCCACTTTAGACGGCGGGAAAATTCGGTACTTTTGTGACTTTTTGGTATGGTTCCTATAAAAGATGCGGAGTATCTCCCCGTCCGAGTATCGGGCGAATAAGCGTATGTTATTCGTCCGAATAGCGGCTCAGTTCACGGCGTACTTCCAGTAGGCGTACATATTATTGTGATTCGTGTCAGCTTGTATCCGGACGAATAACATATATATATATATGAGGTATTTCAAGTGTTTTCGAACGGCCTAAAAGCCTGACCTTCAATCTTTTTCAAAGTTGGTGATGTTTTTGTATCATATATTTTGAGTACGTGGCATTTTTTTCAGATTTTTATCGGCTCGTTAACTCGGCTAACTCGGAGACAAGATTTTACACGTGATAAAATTTCAAATGATCGTATCGTAGTGATCTTCTCGTTCTACGAAAAAATGTCCGTCATAAAAAAATATGCGTTTTACTATGTACTATTTTGGAATTTTTTTTTTCAAAATTTTTCAAGTACTGCAACATTAAAAAAAAACGAAAAATCTTTCATTTTTTAATTTTTTACCTTCAATGACTAGGTTGATCCTGCTGAAATTTACAGTGAATTTTCTTTTATTAGTGTAAAACAACATGTGTAAGTTTCATTCTGGGCTGGGCTTGCGTTCAGTTAATATCGTCGTCTTAAATTTAATGCGACATTGTTTTTGTTGAATAATTCGGCGATTTACAATTTTTTAATAAAAATGGTAATAACTAAACTTGTAGGAAATCGAGTGCTTTACAATTTTGGTCATTACAGTTTTTTCTCTACCATCGATATTTCTCGAATTAAACCTGAGAAAATCGGCTATTGCATTACCTCGTTTATTTTTTATTTTAGGGCATAAACAAACATGAACAAACTTGTAGAGACTGAAATTTTGGCCAATTTTTGTTCCCACTTTTTCCCCCCTAGAATCAGTATTTAAGGTCGTACGCCAACGGTAAAAAAAACGAGACGCGTGAAAATATTTCGCGAACCATTCGCTCTTTTTTTCTACCGGATTGGATCAGTAGTTCCGGAGAAAAAATCAACGAAGCAAGAAAAAAAGTGGTTTTGAGATAAACGCGTTTAAGAGATCATCACAGTGTAAAATTTTCATAAAATCGATTTTTTGCGTTATCCGATAGTATACACGGTTATAAACGTTCTGTTCAATTTTTAGATCGAAATTCGATTTATTTCGGTCGCTACAGCTTTTTTTAGAAAAAGTGATTGGAGCGTGAGATTCCGCACTCCGAATGGTGTTTTTCGAAACGGTGGCCGCTCTCAATGGAAGAGTTTTCAAGCTATTCGTTTGAAATTTGAACAGAACATTCTTCACGTCGTTCCTTATGTTGCCATGGAAGCTTTTTTTTAATCTTCCTATTTTTCTACGAAAAGCTGTCGAAGAAAGGCTAAATTTGATACTTTTTGTTCAAACCGCCGGCATTTTTTCAAATTTCACTAAAAAGAAAACCTCCATAGGCTTTCCTACAGATTGATAATAATTTTGAAATTTTTATTTCAGATGAAATTTGCGGTCGCAATCCTATCCACCATGGGAAACCATTTTTCTCCACGCAATTTTCGGCAAATAAAAACAATGTTAAACAATAAATAAAGAAATTTAAAAAAAAATCATTTTGTATACTGTATCGGTGCTTTAATGTGTAAAAAAAAATTAGACAGATTAGCTTATACTATCCATCTAAAAAAACATGAAAATCGGCTATTTTCGGGCGGTCACACTGTGATGACCCCTTAAGGGGCTATACCAGTGTGACACATTCAAAAAATCGTTTTTTTTTTTGCCTTTTTTGACAGTTTATATTTTCAAGAATGTCCTGTAAGAATTTCAAGGCCGTATCTCTAATCATTTTATCTTGCGAAAATCGATAGTTAAATCTTTAAACGCGCTTTTCTCGAAATGAGATTTTTCAAATTTGCTGACATTGTAACTCAAAGAGCAATTTTCCGATTGACTTGAAATTTGAACTGAGTACTCTTGAATATATTTACTCTACAATGACGTAGGATATTTTTGACTGAATGAAAATTGACGATTTGGCATTGAAAAAAACCACCATTTTATAGGCAAGAAAACAGACTTTTTTCATAACTACGCCATTTTCTTACATTTTGATATTTTTCGAAAATCCTACGACATTTTTTCCTTTTCGCTTTCAGCTACTCAATCGGCCGGAATCGTATCAGCAGTGAAGGAACTTTTTTTTGGAGCCTCCGAAGGCAGCGCATAAGTCGCTTAGAACTCAATATTGTTCTATGAAAAAATTACGTAATATAGGTCAAATATAGCCAAATATATTCTTAATTTTCCGAAACGTTAAATTGAGTACTTTTCTTCCAAAAAATTCCCGAAAATCACCCAAATTTTCAGCGTTCACACTGATATAGCCCCTTAATGTTCACGCTCGAGTAGGAGCGCGCCGGAGAGCGCGCTTAAATAACCTCGAAAAATAATACTTAGACCGTTCCGATCTCTATGAAATTTCTACACAATATTTTCGAAGTGGTCTATTTTCGAAGTTGATTAACTGTGATGGCCCCTTAATCGTCTATCGTGTTGCCTGATCAATAAAGACCTTATTTAAATAATTTCTCTCGAAAATGCATACATTGCCATCAAAGATTGAATACGATCGATATTGGACGTGATACTCACAGAAACGCATTTTGAACTCCGTAATGGAAAATGATGATCACACTTTGAACAATTCCCTTTTTTATTGCAGCCACCGTGTGTCGAAATTTGCGTAACACTGTTACAACGGTTGAAAAATGAGGAAATTCCACTGTTATATATACGTAGCCGTATTAAAGAGAGAGAGGGAGAGAGAGAGAGAGAGAGAGAGAGAGAGAGAGAGAGAGAGAGAGAAAGGAGACTTGTGATAATGAGGGAATTATTTTCGAGAATTACTACTTCGCCGAGCTGAATTTTTTTAAATGTATAATACAAATTGGGCTATTATATATCCGTGTTCCATTCGAAGGCAAGTGTACACTTGATCGATCGAACGATAAAACATGAAAGGATCGATATTGGCTTCATTAGTAATCGAGGTGTGGGATAAAAAATACATAGCAACAATTCTATGTAGACGATCGATTTAACTGGTCTGAACAAACAATAAAATGGAACATCTATTCCGCGTAAAAGTTGTAGGATCTGTAGTTATTGCTATAAACAGCCATATCTTGGTTTGTACAGATGTGCGGTGATATATGTACACAGAGTGTCCCAGAACTAAATGCATTCCCTGAAATGGGGGGTTCGGGGTGAAATTCTGAGTCGATTGATATGAGTATGTATGGGTCTCAGATCAACCCCTGAATTATTATAAATTTTTAAGGGCTTATGTGGGTTTCGAACAAAAAAAAACATATTTTCTCTATTAAAAAAAATATAATATATAAATTATTTTATTCAAAATGTTAAGCACATAAAAGAATAACATTTCAACAATATTTTTAAAAAATTCCATCCAAAAGTTTGGGAAATTCAGTCGATGGGACCCGGTTTCAGAAGACCCCTAAAAAAAGTGTCGTCGTGGTGGTCAGGATAACTCATGGTAGCTTTATCTAAAATTGAAAAACCAATTTTTTTCTTTTAGTAGATAATTATAGCTCGTGATTGAACGAAGGATTTTTAAGAAATGGAAATTTGAATTTTTGGCAGAGTTGTATGCAAAATAGTTCAATTTCTGGTACAATTTACACTACGTATAGCCTTGCAAAAGTAGTTGTAATAGAAAAAAAACCTTCGCTCAATCGCTAGTCGATGCTATTTTGAAGAAGTGTGCAAAATTTCAATAAGATCGGTGCATGAGTTTTTGAGAAGTCGTGTCCACCGACTTCAAAAATAGATTTTTGAGAAAAAATTCGATTACCTGCATCGCTCCCAACCGGTCTTTCGCAACGGGGGGAATTCCCAAAGGCTTCCTCTGTAATAGACTTTTAGATTGGGGTAGAATATCCATAAGTCGAATATCCAGTAATAAGGGGTCGTCCATTAATGACGTGAGGTTTTGTATGCCATTTTTTAAGCCCCCCTTCCCCATGGTGATATGTGGTGAGGTGCCTGCCCCCCCCCCTCCAAAATCACGTGTATTTTTTTGTTAACAAACGTCAGACACAAGCGTTAGCGAGTGCGGTATTTTATTATGAAAAACGAAATAATATATATTGTCAGTATATTTAAATGGCATTGTCCGTGCAGTTACACAAAAAAATACACGTGATAAGTCACCCCCCCCCCATCATGATCAATCGTGATGTTATCCAAATCCTCCCCCCCCCCCGCCTTTTTGAGCCTCACATGATTAATGATTAAGGGAATATCCATAAGTGCCAATATCCATACGTGAATATCCATAAGTGAATATCCATAAATGAATATCCATAAGTGAATATCCACAAGTGAATATCCACAAGTGAATATCCATAAGTCGAATATACATGTCGAATATCCATAAGTCGAATATCCATAATTCGAATATCCATAAGTCGAATATCCATAAGTACGAATATCCGTAAGTGAGTATACAGTAGAAATGAGTGCCAGAAATGGCGGAAGGTAGAGGAAAAGTGAGTATAGAGGAATCCAAACAAACCCAAACACATAACCAAAAAAAACTCGAACAAACCTAAATATCCACAAACAAACTCAAACAAACTCACTTATCTCTACCTCCCGCCATTTCTGGCACTCATTTCTACTCTATACTCACTTATAGATATTCCACTTATGGATATTCATACTTATGGATATTCGACTTATAAATATTCGACTTATGGATATTCAACTTATGGACATTCATACTTATGGACATTCGACTTATGGATATTCGACTCATGGATATTCGACGACAGTGGACTTTTTCTCCGATTGACTTAAAACTTTGGGAGAATATTCTAGACATATTGTACTATTAAATAATAAAATTTGAAAAAAATGGATTTCTTTAAATTTTCAAACCCACGTAACCCTCTTAAGGCGGGCTAATAAGGTGCGGCCGAAGAGCTGGCGTATGTCAGTGAGCGATACGCGCGTGTAGTGGTGCCTGTAGGTGCGGTGCTCCTGGGCTCATCGCGCGCACCTGATTGGCCCGCCTTTAAAAATTAATAATTATTCACGCGTTGATCTGAGACCCACACATGCTTACATCAATCGACTCAGAATTTCACCCCCAACCCCCTATTTCATGGAACGCGTTCAGTTCTGGGACACCCTGTATATAGCTTTTTCCAACATCAATTTGGTCTTGAGTCAGTCAATAGTTTCGGCACGTTTATTAGCGGGTTACATATGCCTGACTGGGGTCTTTTGGAATATTTTCCGAAGAGTAAATCGTAAAAAAGCAGGAAAAAGTCCACTGAGCATTATTAATTAGTACTTTTACTACATTAAATTTAAACAAATATATTTATTCATCTTTACGCTCATTGTTCAGGTCTCTGTCGAAAATACACATTACCATGGTCCGTATAATATCCCATGCAGAAATTTTGACCGGGATACCCTATGTCCGATCAAATCCCGATCAGGATTTGTCATGGATTCCCCAAAACCGGTATCCCGGTTAGAATCCAACTTGCATCAGTATCGGCATATGTACGACGACGATGGCATCATTTTGAAAATTTTGGCGTCACGTGTATTTTCTGTATTACTATGGAATTCCTAACCTAATAGATAGGAATTTCTGTCTATAGATTCCGATCTATAAAATTTCTATCTATAGATAGGAATTACATAGTAATACCGAAAATACACGTGATGGCAAAATTTTCAAAATTATGCCATCGTCGTCGTACATATTCCGATACTGATGCAAGTTGGATTCTAACCGGGATACCGGTTTTGGGGAATAAGTCTCTGTTTATACCCACCGACATGTCGGTGGATATAAACATGTATTTAAGACAAATTAAAATCAAATTCACAATGATTAGATTAAAATTTACACCAACCGTGAGTTCTTACGTATTTCGAGAGAAAACATTTCGTCGAGGCAAAGAAAATTTTGCAAAAAAAGTTGTGAGTTTCAAATATTACATTATAAATATGAAAAAAATCACAAAATGAGTTGTGAATTTCCTCAAGTTGAAGAAAATAAAAATCGAATTCACGACAGTTATATTAAAATTTACACCACAAGTGTAAACGTATTTTGAGAAAAAACATTGTGTTGAGGCAAAGAAATGTTCGCACAAAAAGTTATGTGCAAAAATTTCTTTGCCTCGAGGCAATGTTTTCTCTCAAAATACGTACGAACTCACTTTTGGCGCAAATTTTAATGTAATCATTTTGAATTTGATTTTAATTTGTCTTAAATACGAAAAAATTCACAACTAATTTTGTGAATTTTTTTGTATTTATAATTTCTTGTCAATACATTTGCGTTCACAGATTTTGATGTGAATTTTTTTTAATTCACATCAAAATCTCGCGATGAGCGCGATCTGTCATTTGAATCTTTGGACAATTTTTTTTTACTGATAGTTTAATGCACCAAAACTTTACAAATGTTATTTATTTTTATAATAAATTTAACATGTCATAATTCCATTTTTGACATTTTATTTCAGCCTGTATTCACCCATGATCCTTCCCAGATTCCTCAATGATTCCATGGGGAATCTATTTAGAGTCATTAAAGGATCTGGTTCTGGATCCCTAATGGAATCCAGTTTACGGATCTTACATTTAGTCTTCGAATCTGATCCGATATCGGACTAGATCCCGACTGGGAGCCCGGGATACAAGTCAGAATCCAGCTGTATCCCTGCCAAAATTTCTGCACGGGATGTGCCGTATGGGTTGATGATTCTTAAAAATCTAAGATTTTTGTGAAATTGCGTCCGTTTTATGGTCCGTTGAGGCCATTTTTTTATTTTAACAGAAAATAACAAGTTATTACATTTTGAAGTTGGGAATTTTTTTGTCAAGATGCGTAAATTTACTCATAACACTATTTTATAAATCAACATTAAAAGTCGAATTAAAAAAATATATTGAACGCAAGTAACCCCTTAGGGTTACAAGAGGGAACAAGAGAACCATCGGTGAAATCAAGAGATCGAACGCTTGAAAAAATATTCCGGGTTTAGCTTCGGGGGTATGAAATGTAATATCCTAGTCTACGGTGTTTATTCACTTTGTCCATTTCACAATGACTAAAATTGTGATATTTTTATACGTAAAAAACGCGTAGATAGTGACGATTTTTTTTACCAACACAGTTCCGCAATCGATTAAATCGAATTATTTAAGGGAGTGAATGAGAGGTAAATCATTTCGAGGAAGCAGCGAGGTCCCGATGTGGAACACAGTCGTATGACATACCTTGGATTCTTGCATTCAGTTATAAGCGTTCGCGCCAAATCGACCATGCAAGCGACTTTCCTGCGGAGGAATATTCAGTGGTAGCATGTAAATTGCTTATATGTACATAGATTGTCAGGATCCTTCGATTCGATTCTCTCTCTCTCTCTCTCTCTCTCTCTCTCTCTCTCTCTCTCTCTCTCTCTCTCTCTCTCTCTCTCTCTCTCCCTCTCTCTCTCTCTCTCTTCGCTCCACTTCGCCGATAGACTATACGCTGCTAGGATTATTGTCAGGCACACAACTACGACAACGATTGAGCTGAATTCACTCGCGAAAATGACATTCGCAATATGCTACGCCGTCTCTAATTTTTTCAATTTTTGAAAATAAATTTTTCGTCCAGCTATCCATTTGTGGAATTCGCAGGATCGAAAACACTTTATCCAGGAAAGATTTGCGGGTGTTTCAAATGGAAAAGTGTATGGACTATTTTACTTAATATCATCTTTACGCAATTTTTCAATTTTTTTCTTTACAAATAAACGTTTTCCGGAGCGGATTCGACCGAATGCATTAACCCAGCCATGAAAATAATGTATATCGGGTGTATCATTTTAATGTTACACCTGATTTATCTCGAAAAATAATGCTCCGATCAAGTATTGAGTATAATACATTTTTTAGGATTCAGAGGTGGACGTTAAAAAAATCTTTTTTGGTCCAAAATTCAAAATAGCGACGTTGAAAAGGCCAACATGTTTTATGTAAGAGGATCATGCATTTTTCTTCGCCAGAAAATTTGTCAGGCCAAAACTAAGATTCTTTGTAGAAAAAGTTTTTCGATAACGTTCATAATTTTTAGGTCAGAATACCATTTTTTACTATTTTTTCAACGTCCCTCGTGGAAGCGTGCGAGTATATGTAAGTTTGTTTGGGTTTATTCGATAACCCGAACAGACCCAATTAAGGATTAGGTATCTGCAGCTCCTCACTTGCGTTACCAAACAAATCCAAACAAACTCATACACCCACTTCCACTTATTTGGGTTATCGAACATACCAAAAAAAAACTCACTACCACACACCACTTTCACTAGAGATGTTAAGTGATCATCACAATGTGAAATGTTCAAAAAATCTATTTTTTTGCATTGTCCGATAGCTTAGACGATTACAAACGTGATGTTCAATCTTTGGGGCGAAATTCAAATATTTTCGGTCGCTACAGCCTTTCTTCGAGAAAGTGATTCCAGCGGCGGTGTGAGACCTCGAAACTTTAAACTCGTTTTTCTCGAAGTGTCGTTTTTCAAAACGGTGTACACTGTCAAAGTAAGAGTTTTCAAGCTATCCGTCTTTAATTTTGACAAAACATTCTTCACCTTGCTATGAAAGCGTTTTTTTTATCTTCAAATTTTTTTTAACGAAAAACTGTCGAAAAAATAGGCTGAATTCGATACTACAAATAATTTTGAAAAAACGAGTTACTTTATCGAAAAATATTCACCAAATGTCGAAATTTTTAAAAAATGTTTGACGTTTTTTCTCGTTGATTACCATTTTTTAACATTTTTCCATTTAAATAGCTGTATGTTTGGCAGGTTTTGACGTATTTACATTCGTAAAAAACGACAATGTGCGTCTTTTTATAGCCGTCCAGAAAAAAATTAATTTAGATTTTATTCAGCAAGTCGAACGTCCGGTTTAGGGCAAAATATGCAAAAATATTTTTTTTTCTCAAGGAAAGACACTCGTTATTTCCTTTTTGAGTATTTCCCCGAATTGTGAATACGAAAAACAGATTTTTGGTATTTTTTATATTATGGGATTCCTAAACACCGTGAAGTATCAGCTATTTTTATTTAAAAATTTTTTTTATTAATATTCGATTGAAGAGTGGTGCACTCCAAGGCTCCAATACACATGACATATATGTCATATGTATTTTAAAAACCTGGTAAACATACAGCGAGTGCTAGAAAAGACGCACTCGTTCGTTTTTTACGAACGTAAATACGTCAAATCCTGCCAAAGATACAGCCATTTGAATGAAAAAAAAAATGGTAATCAACGAGAAAAAACGTCAGAATTTTTTTTTAAATGTCGACACTCGGTGAATATTTTTCAATAAAGTAACTCGATGTTTCAAAATTATTTGTGAATTTTTTTTACTGCCTGAAGTGACGTGGAATGCCTCACGTAGGTATATACAATAATTTTTTTTAAGCGATTAATTCCAAATGACAGCTGTGCAGCGTTTATCTCAAAACTGCATTTTTAAGTTGGCCCGAAACATATGCCTAAAAAATCGTCAGATAATTGTTAATAACAAATGAACTATGCAATAAAAAAAATCCTACGTTTTTCCATAGACAATATATTTTTCAAGATATATTCAACATTTCAAGTGAATCGGTTGAAAATTGTCTGAGTTATGTTTCCGGCCAACTTAAAAAAATGCAGTTTAGAGATAAACGCTGCACAGCCGCCATTTTGAAATTAATAGCTTCAAATAAATTATTCTATACAGTCACTGATATGTATAATAAACACCCTTTTTGTAATCCCGATTGATTTTGTAGTTTTTCTGAAAAAAAATCCCAAAAACCTATTTTTTCGGCCTCTAGAGTGGCCCAAGGCCTTAATGATTTTACCTCTTCGTCGTACATTCCGCAAAGCGCTAAAATACTAAAAATGGTATTCTAACCTAAAAATTCTGAACGTCATCAAAAAACGTTTCCGACAAAAGTTGTTAGTTTTTGACCTGACGAATTTTTTGGTGAAAATAATTCATGATCACATTTTTAAAAAACATGTCGGCCATCTTAACGCCGCGATTTTTAATTTTGGACTAAGAAATATATATTTTTAAACGCCCCATATACAATGAACCCAAAAAGTTTTATTATACACAATACTCGATTGGAGCAGTATATTTCGAGATTCTAAGATTAACATGGGACACCCGGTATACACTATTTTGTAATGATTATTATAAACGTTTCACTCAGAAATTAAGGCTGGATTTAAACGTGCCCTCTTCGTTCTCTAATTTAACATCAGTGCAACGATAGAAGTTCCGACATCAGCTGATGAGAAAGCCTAATTCATATTTGTATCGATCGAAAAATAATTTCAAAAGTAAGTAAATAAAATATAATAAAAAATAAATAAAAGTAATAAAAATAAATTTCAAAAGGTTGTAAAAAAAGAACTGGCAGTTTCTGAAATTTAGCATTCGAAGCTTCCCTCATCAATGTCTCCCAGTGTGAAGAGTAGGGCAACGAAAACATCGATCAGCAAAGGACATTGGATGGAAAATACTCCGTACGTATATCGACGTATCTGTCAATTTCGTCGTTGGATGATAGCACATTAATTCCGTTTTAGTCGCCAGCGCGATTTTTACGACTTTTCTCGTGCCGAAATTACGATCGACGGATCAGCTTGATCTCTTCCTGGCTTCGCTTGATATGACTGGGGAAAGGATTGTCGAAGGACGACCAGCGAAACTCAGCAACAAGTAACGATAATATTCTCCAAGAATGTTATGGGTCACCAGTGAAGCATCTTGCATTCTTTTAAGGGGCTATACTTATGTGAGTGCTGAAAATTTGGGTGATTTTCGGGAATTTTTTGGAAGAAAAGTACTCAATTAAATGTTGCGGAAAGTTAAGAATATGTTTCGCTATATTTGACCTACATTACATAATTTTTTCATAGAAATATATTGAGATCCAAGCGACTTATGCGCTGCCTTTGGAGCCGCAAAAAAAGTTCCTCCACTGCTAACATGATTCCGGCCGATTGAGTAGCTGAAACCGAAAAAAGAAAAATTATCGTTAAACTGGACGGTATTTCCTATACAATGACATAGGATTTTCGAAAAATATCAAAATCTAACAAAATGGCGTAGTTATGAAAAAAAAGTCTGTTTTCTTGCCTATGAAATGGTCGTTTTTTTTTTCATTGCCAAATCGTCAATTTTCAACTACTCAAAAATATCTACGTCATTGTAGAGTAAATATATTCAAGAGTACTGAGTTCAAATTTCAAGTCAATCGAATAATTGCTCTTTGAGTTACAATGTCAGTACATTTGAAAAATCTCATTTCGAGAAAAACGCGTTTAAAGATTCAACTATCGATTTTTGCAAGATAAACTGATTAGAGATACGGCCTTGAAATTTTTACAGGATATTCTTGAAAGTATAAACTGTCGAAAAAGGCAAAAAAATCGATTTTTTGAAAGTGTCACACTGCTATAGCCCCTTAAATATACGAGTTTGTGCCGGACGATTAAAGAAAAAAAAATACGCGACGAAATGACACACGCTTAGAAATTTCGACACCAGTGGATCTTGCTATAGGACTACACTATATGTCAACTCTGCGAGATATACGTTTATCATACGTACTTTGTGTGAGTGAGCATCGCACGCGCATTTTATCACAATCATCAGTATTCACCTACACGATATCTTTTGGAACTTTCTTTGTTAATTGTTTTCACAGAATGTAAAAAACGCAGATGTCAGGTGTCAAAACGCGTATTTCTATTATGGCTAGAAGCTAGGTACTTCTCGATTCCAATATTTCCTCCTGTTGTCGCTTCTTTCGTTCTAATTCGACTATCAGAATTTCGAATCATTTGGCCCAGCCGTTCATTGGGGGAAAAAATCCAAAAACCTTTCATTAGTTTCATTTTTGGCTTATGGGGGTATGGGGTTTAGCCGTCGGGGGTGAATTATGAGGGGAGCGCCCTACGCTTATGCCGGGAGCCGATTGACTGTTACCAACTATTAGCTTTCAAATAATCGTCATATTAAACGTGCTTTTTCGAACCATGGTTCGACATCAATTTGTAACAATATGCATTTTTGAACATTCGGTGATCACATTAAGTGTTTTCATTACTTTGTACAATTATTTTCTTTAACTTTTTCTCGCTCAATTAGCGCGACACGAATTGGCAACGTCGTGAATCGTGGTATATCATAATGCCCAGGTTGGAAGAAGTGTCGCGAAATTCAAGACATATGCTCAATATCGGCCCAAGGAGCTGTCAAAAATGAATATCGGTCCGAGTGAAAAAAAATCCGCTGGAAAGAAAAAGTGTGTACTAAAGCTGTCTTTAATCTCGAAGAAATAAAAAACTGTAATAATTTTTCGATATTCTAAAAAAAAAAATTTGTGTATGAAACAAAATCCGCGTTATGTGTCTTTGCCTTGAAATTTCTAAAAATGTATAATTTCTTAACATAGTTATCTAAAGAATATTAAGTAATGATTACTAATTAAGAGAATAAGTACCAATAATATTCGTTATTAATTATCCTGACCGCGTAGTTTGAGGTTCCCGGGTATAATTATCGAATACCGATAAGATAGGTAGCATTTGTGCCGTCTACGACGTTGCCGTGATTGCACAGTCTAATATTTTGTGTTTGATTTTTGCACAAATTCGCTATCAAAAACATTAATAATTTTATAACGGTACTGTGAATCCCCATTTTCACGGTACCAAGGGTTCCGTGAATTAGTCCGATAATTAGTCGAACCGTCCCAGGTAGGAATTGACGATGAAAAAAGGGCTCGCCAAGCTCTGAAACAAGGCTCACATTTTTTAATTCAGGCTGAGCACCAGCCTGATTCCAGGCCTAGCTGAACCTCTGAATGATAACGCGGTTTCAGGCTCTTGCACACGGGCTTGACCAAAGGCTGGTAGAAAAGCCTGTGCTAAGCCTGAAACGACGAAACAACAAGGCTCAAAACAAGCCTTAATGAAGCCTTCACGAGCGTTTATGACTAGGCTTATCCCAAACTCTCTCGAGGGTATATGAGGCCTGTTTTTAGTTTTCTATATTCTACATTGGGGTAAATTTAATAAATTTGTAAAGAATTCATTTGATTTATTATATATATTTATTATTTATTATATTATTTGTTATAAAATATATATAACAAATATTTTTTAAAACAATACTTTCGATGTTTATTGCGTCAAATTGATTTAGAAAATTAAGATAGAGAATGAAGTAAAATGTCAATGGTGTAATTTTGTTGCAGATACACAATTTAAAAATATTCTCCCATTTATTGCTAAATTTTTTTTCATAAAAGTACAGAAAAAATATTATTTTAAACTTATTTTATTTTATTACAACCTTAAACAAACCTGTATCCAGCCTTGATTTTTTAGCCTTAAAATTCACCGGCTGAATAAAGCTTGAAATAACCCTGAGTTTAGGCTAAGCGGCCAGTCTTGGTTCCAGGCTACTCCAAACGATGCAATGAAACCTGGCCCAGGTCTGTCTCACTCAGGCTGGGTGAAACAAGGCTCGCACAAGCTTGCTTCCATCGTCAGCCTTTTGATTTCCTACGTCGGGTACCGTATTTTTTCAGCTCCGTGGTAACCTTTACTTAGCAGATATTAATAATGTACTGAACAATGATCGGGAGTTTTCCATAAGCGTAATGTAATTAGCCGACGACATTCGTCGAGTTGCCGATTTTTTTTTCTAAAAAACAACACTGGATCGTATTCGAACTGCACAGGATGATCAGTAAAGAGTTGATAAGGGTCCAGAAAAAATGTCAGCTCGGTGGTAACATGTTGACTTAACCCCATAACAACCTTAAGGTGTCACACAGATCAAGGGACCAGGAGTGCGCTAGCGATAGCTCACTTGAAGATTCCAAATCTTCTGGAGAAAAAAGAAAATAAATAGTTTCCGCTCTGTTGAAAGACGAACAACGGGTAGGAGAAAACTCGGCAGTAGGATTTTTTCTGACTGGGCGAGCCATACATGTCCTTCATAGAAAACTTCATTTTACAGTCCCTTCGAATTTTATCAAACAAAAATAACGAGTTGAATCGACTTTAGACCGTTCGGAAGACACTCATATGTAAAAAGAAGTTAGTTGACTGCTGCCGTGGTTTCGGACGTTTTGCTCATCTGACATAAAAAAATCAAACGGCACTTTAATTTTGTAGACCTGAGGCGATTGCCGGAACCGAAGTAAAGTAAAAATATCGAAAATTGATTTTTTGGCACGGTTTTAAAAGTTAAGTTCCATGATTCGTCTTTTTTTTCGACTTTGTCAGCTTAAAAAAAACTATGGCAGATATCAGAAATATTCTAGTTCGGGTGAGAACTGTAGATGTGCTGACTATACCATACAAATTTGAGCTAAATCCGTTCACTAGTTTTTGAGATATCATGGAAGCCAATTTGAAAAATACAGTTTTGAGAAAAATGCGTTTAAAAGCTCAAGTACGATTTACACAATAAAAATGTTGACTCACTATTAGTCTGCTATGCTGGGTCCATATAAGTAATACGCACTCAATATAAGTAATACGCATCACAAAAATGACCTTTCTTCCGACTCCTAGGTATATTCCTTCCGACTCCTAGGACTCCTAGGTATATCTCCCTTTAACTCTATAAAAACTAGAATTATTAAAAGATATTAATTTTAACGTATACTTTCATCCGAATTACGACGATAAAAAACGTGTTTTTCGAACACCTTTACAAAAAAATGCTGCCATTTTGTTATTTTGGAATATAAAATAATAATTCTAGTTCGGGCGATAGCGACACTCATACAGATGAAGAATCTTTTCGAATTTTTTGTTTGAGATTACCTAAAGAGCGCCAACAACCAACGCCAGCAACACACTTTTTTTCCTGCCTCTGCACAATTATAAATTGTCAAGTAAATATACTTTCATATGCAACAAGAAAAATTGTTTTCCATTCTAGAAGTGTGTACCTTTAAACGAAAAAAGTTTGTACCGACACATGCAACAATTTTCAAAACAAAAAAAATCTTAAAAATAGGTTATTTTTTGAAACGTGACACTAGAATAGCGCCTTAGAAGGCCTCTCCACTCACATCGATCATAAAATAAACATTTCATCCGTGAGCTTCGAAAAATTCAATTTTATTATTATTTTATTATCTTTGCGTTTATCAAATTATCAAATTTTATTTAGCGTTTATCAAATTATCAAATTTATTATTATTTTATTATCTTTGCGTCCTAGCTAGGTATAGTCACCGTAAACTTGACCATTCTTTGTACTTCAGTTCGATATTTTTCGTTATCCTTGACCCCCCAAGTACACAAACATACGACTTCTAAATAAGCAACGTCTATC
Organism: Ophion obscuratus; assembly: GCA_964007375.1. NCBI lineage: Eukaryota > Metazoa > Arthropoda > Insecta > Hymenoptera > Ichneumonidae > Ophion > Ophion obscuratus. Next base: position 77,973,577 of record OZ023312.1, read on the forward strand.
GGTATTTTACTAATCCGGATGAACTTTTGCACAATCATTTTTTTTCCTTCGAATTCGCCAACATAAACCACCACGTACTATGCAAATTCTGAGGTGTATTAGTTCACTGAACACACAGCCGTGGAAAATCTCCTCGTACTTTGCCGACGTCTTTGCAAGATTGAACGAAAACAATCGAACTTTGTTGGGAAGATGTATTGCCCCTCTTTCTCTCGCTTACTTCGTCGTGGATCACACATTAGCATAACTTAATTTACCACCCGCACGCGAGACGATAGCTTTCGGTTTTTATGCAGATTGCGTTATAGTTGCTTTTTTAAGGATGGAACAAAATAGCTCCTGTACTTACGAGGAAACTTCCTGTCAGTATTACGTGCGTACGTTGTGCTGCAGGAATATATCACCCTTCCAATTTTCTTGTATCGAAAGCGCATTGGAGTGAGTGGGGCGTATCGTGCTCGAGCATGGGAGCTAAAAACTATTGCAATTTTAAGGAGAGGTTCGTGACGTTGGAAGATGCGATTTTTAAGGTAATCCTATCGCCAGGCTTCGATCCATAGGATTTTCATAATTTTTTTTTGAGCTTCACTAAATATATTAAGGGGTGAGATGCAGTCAGAGGCGTGAAAAAACAAGCTTTTTCAATCATTTTTTTATAGTAATTAAGTTTGTTTTATAAAAGTGGTTACACAGACTGTTTATGTTATATTTCAACTTGACTTGTACAAATTTTCAAAGAAAAATATTGATTATTTATAAAAATATCGCCATCTTTGTCGGAGCCCCTTCGGTATGTAGTGCTTTGCGGTGACCATTGTAAAAATTTACTGCATCATCTGAAATAAAGAACCAAAAAAAATCATTGGTTTAGTAATAAATCTAGACCTTAACCCTTAATAGCCACACTAGGTCCACGGGACCCAAAACAAATTATTTTTATGCCGTACAACTTTTTTTTCCCATAAAATATACATTTTTTTATATGCGTAAGCGTTTCATTTTTTTCTTTCTAAATGGCACCTGCGTTGGATGAAATAAATATACTTTTTGTAAAGTCCACAGAAACCGCTATATCTATTTCAAAATACATTGTTTCCAGATTATAAAACCATTTTTTTGTCAATAATTAGAAGAGTTACAGCAATTTTTGTAAAAAAAGTCATTTTTCACGTTTTTTTTGCATTTTTTTGCATATTAAAAAATATAATTTTTGATTTCTAAACAATATCCTTGTATTAAACAAGGTTCAAATTATACCTCACTATTTTATTCATATCGCTCAATGCATTATTTCATTATTTATAACAATTTAAAAACGCCTGGGTCCCATGAACCCAGCATGACTATAACTTGATTCGGGTTAAGTGTTACTGCTAAGGGTTAATGGGAGCTTCTTTTTTCTTAAAAAATTAACAAAATAGCGGCTTCGAGCAGATAACTTTCGATTTTCGACCAAAAAATCGCTCGTTTATTGTTAAAAAAATATATAAATTTTCAACTAAAATGAAAATCCTTCGATTGAGGACTAGTTTTTAATGCTATCAACAAGCACACCAAATTTCATAAAAATCCATCGAGTGGTTTGTGAATTATAATGGTCACCGACTTGAAAAACATAGTTTCGAGAAAAACGCGTTAAAATTTTTTCGATTTAAATACGGTATTATACAGGGTGCGCCAGAGAAACTTACTTATTTGAAAAAATTCCCGCGCGGTGACTTGGGCGGGTAGAGGGGCAAGAGGGGGCGCATCTGGAGGGGGAAGTTCCCAAGTTTGTTTCTCCCACCAGTCAGTTGCCATCATGCTCTGGTCTAGAGAGCAGCGGGCCTTCGCAGTCGAGAGCTTCCTTTCTAACGGTCGCTCACTTGTTGCTACGCAACGTGCCTTCCGCGCTCGCTTTGAAATTCCTCCTCACAGACTCGTTCCTGGCCGTAATTCGATTCTGTCGTGGGTTAACTCATTTCGGGAGTGTGGAAGTGTCGCTAAACCCAGAAATGGACTTCAACGGACCATCAGAACTCCGAAAAATGTCGAAAGAGTGAGGCAGTCAGTTGTGCGTTCTCCCCGGCGTTCGGCTCGCAAACACGCAGCTGCTATGGGAATTTCTGACACCACTGTTCGACGAATTCTCCATGAAGACCTTCAATTTCATCCCTATAAATTGGCTGTTGTGCAAGAATTAACTGAACGCGATTTTGTTGCCCGTCAAAATGCATGTGAAATGCTGGTTGACAACCTGCCTGAAGACGCGGTCGTTTTTTTCAGTGGCGAGGCTCACTTCCACATTTCCGGCTGCGTCAACAAGCAAAACATGCGTTATTGGTGTGGTGTAAATCCACGTGAGCTTCACCAGAAGCCACTTAATTGTGAGCGAGTTACTGTCTGGTGTGCGATGTCGGTAATGGGAATAATTGGTCCTTATTTTTTTGAAGAAAACGAACGCGCAGTTACCGTGAATGGAGCTCGTTACAGGAACATGATCGAGGAATTTTTTCTTCCAAGACTCGAAGAAATGAACGTTAGGAACGTGTGGTTTCAGCAAGATGAAGCCACAGCACACACAGCACGAGACTCAATGAATTTGTTGCGACAACATTTCCCCGACCGCCTCATCTCTCTCAGAGGCGATCTCCAATGGCCGGCACGCTCTCCAGATTTGACTCCATGCGATTTCTTTTTATGGGGTTATTTGAAATCTCTGGTTTATGTCGATCGACCACGGACCATAGCACACCTCAAGAACAACATTCGCGACGCCATTGTCAACATACCGATTGATATGCTGCAAAGAGTGGATACGAATTTCAAAAATCGACTTCATCAGTGTATGCGCAATGGGGGTCGCCATTTATCCGATGTCATTTTCAAGACTGCATGAAAAAAAAATTGGGATATTGTATTCTCAAATAAAAAAAAATTTAAAACAATAATTGAAGTACTTTTGTTTTTATTGACCTTTCAAATAAGTAAGTTTCTCTGGCGCACCCTGTATGTTCGTAAAATTTTGAGCTCAATGGATGAAGCTAAACTTTTTTTTTATGTATTTTGATCCGCTGAATCCGAATAGCACAGTTTTTTGCCGAATAGTCGAGCATGCAATTGTTTATAACCGATTGTTAAAACAATTTAAAAAAACGAAAGTTTTTCGGGATGGATTATTTTTTTTTACATTTTGGGCAATTTTGAAACGAAAGCAATCTTTATAAAATTTTGCTAAAGTTCATAGTTTTTTAGTAATATATTTTTTTTAATTTCTGAAAGAGTTTTTCAATTTTACACTTGATTTATTTATAGAAATACTAATTAAAAATTATTTACATCAAATCATCAATTCCTGGCCCATACAATAGGGCTTCTGCCGATGTGGAAGCTTCCAAAATATCAATTTATTGTTTTCGAAGTATTCTGCCTTCTTGGGCATTATCATTTGCGCGTTTGTCAGCCGCTACCTGCCATAGGGGCCCGACGCCCCTTCACTAATTATGGGATGTCCCGGAAACTATTCATCGGATTGACTTGAAATTTTCAGGGAATATTTGGGAAACATCATACTTCAAGAAAATATATTTAAAAAATGTTTTTTTTTAAATTCCGACTGCATCTCACCCCTTAATCAGTCTTAAAATTATCATTGAGATCAAAATCAACTTGAGCAACATTACAATCAACTTTAGCAACATTATAATAAAGTTGAACAACAAATATAAACACATTAAAATGTGCACACGTTTAAACCGTATTTTGGCACTGTGTTAAAGTAGCCCCGAAAACTGTCAAAGTTACCTTTAAGGGGCCAGTCTACTTTGGAGCCACGAAAAAAGGCTATTTTCGCGATTTTTTTTGGAGGATTTCATAAAAGATATTGTTGTGCGCGCGGGAAGGAAAATCGAGTTTGGGGGAATCGAACTGTTTCCGTGATCACACCCTCGAGGATGAAAAGGTTTTATTCAATTTAGACAGTTAGGCTTGGCGTCGTGTATCCGACGGAAACAACAAGAAGTTAACGTAAAAACCAGAAGAAGGTAATAGCGCAGACGCTCGTGTGAGTAACGTCCGCGGCAGACGGTAGCGCCACCGCGCCCTCGCTTACAGCGCCGCCAGTGCGACGCCACAGCGGGCAGATGCTTGGTCGGTAAGGCAGGTTTGGGTGCCTTAACTCCAACACTCCCCCTCCATGCGGTAGCAGTCGGCATGGCCACTAATCGATCAGGTCCAGGATTCTCAGGCAATGCCGATGTTTCGTGCCGGGTACTGCCTTTATCAGATAATCCGCGACCATTTCCCTCGTGGCAATATGTCGAACGTCGATGATCCCGTTGTCCAGCGCCTCTCGCACGAAGTGGTGCTTTATATCGATATGCTTAGTGCGGGCGTGGAAGACTGGGTTCTCTGCGAGTTTCTTGGCACTGTTGTTATCGCAGAAGAGCGTTATTTTCGTCCCGTTATCGACCCTGATTTTCACTAGAATCCTTCGGAGGAAGTGGGCCTCAGCCAACGCCATATACATAGCCTCTGTGGAGGAAAGAGCGACTGTCTTATGTTTGCGAGAGGCCCACGACATCGGGCATCCATTGAAAGTGAAGACGTATCCTGTGTACGACCGTCGACAGGTCGGGGAATTCCCCCAGTCGGCGTTCACAAATCCTTCCATCTTGGGATCTTTCTTCGTGTACCTCAATCCGAGGTCGGGCGTTCCACGCAAATAGCGCAGCACTCGCTTCGCCGCGGTCCAATGTTTTTCCTCGTGGCAGGTGTTGAATTGGCTCAAGTAGTTCACTGCGTGCGCTATATCTGGCCTGGTACTTACGGCCAGGTACATGAGCGAGCCTATGAGCTCTTGGTACGCATACGTTGATTCCGTGACTTCCGTTCTGTCCGAAATTTCGAGGTTTAGACCCGATTCCAGAGGAGTGGAGACGGGCTTCGACTCCATCATTCCGAAGCGTCGTAGGATGCTCTCAATGTCACTGTTCTGGGTCTGTTCCGCGTCCTCGCTGCCACAGCTCTCCCACTCGGTTTCGTCGCCATCGCTCGTATTCATGATCTCGCACGGTTTTCGTGGGAATATCACTTCCTCGTTGGCGATCTCGTCTCCGTTCGAGCGGACTTCCTCGATCAAGGGAGTCTCCCTTGACGGGATTCCGATGGGGTTGGTATTGACGATTCTTATATAGCGTGAGATCTCGATCCGTCGTTTTTCGGGTAACCAAACGCGGTAGGTTTAGTTACCCTTTGCACTCTACCGAGTATCCTACGAGAATCGCCTTCTGAGAGCGAGCCTCGAACTTATCCTTTCCTGGTCCGAGTTTGAGTGTAGCTATTTCACTACCGAAGAGTCTCAGTTGGCGTACGTTCGGCACAACGCCCGTCCATTTTTCGTGTGGCGTTCTACCGTCCAGGGCGCTGCTGGGGCATCTGTTCCGCAAGAAAATGGCCGCGTTGACGGCTTCGGTCCAGAGGAATGCGGGTACGGTCGACTCTATCATCAGACATCGTGCCATGTGTAACAGAGTTCGATTCTTGCGTTCGGCGACGCCATTTTGTTACGGCGTGTGGGGTACGCTTAGTTGCCTTCGGATGCCGTTGCTCTTCAGGATCTCCTCAAATTCGTTACTGAGGTACTCGTGCCCGTTGTCTGTTTGCAAGTGTTTTATGCGCTTACCAGTCTGATTTTCCGCCATCGCCTTAAAGTCTTTGAATGCCTTCAGGGCTTCGCTCTTCCGTCGCAGAAATCAAATCTCGCATCACCTTGTTGCATCGTCTGTAAAGGTGATAAAATATTTAGACTTTGCGAGAGACTCATTGCGCATCGGTCCGCAAATGTCCGAGTGGATGATGTCCAGTACGTCTGTTTTTCGAGTCGAGCTTCTTTCCTCGAACGGTCTTCTGGTCATCTTCGCCTTCGTGCACACTTCGCAAGTTTCGATTCATGTAGAACCTCCGAGATTGAGTCCTTTTATCGCTCCCTCTCGTACGGCTTTTACCAGATCCTTGTAGTTAAGGTGGCCCATCAGCCGATGACATTCCACAGTGGATGGTGACTCATCAGCGTTTCCTTGAGATTCAGCGGCTGCGTTGCTCTCGTTCGACGCAGACTGAATGCAATAGAGCCCATTTTCCGTACGTTGCGCCCTCAGGACCGTATTGTGATTTTTGTCTACGATCCTCATTCCTCTCCTTTCGAACACGATACTCATTCCCCTGTCGAACATTTTTCCAACCGACAGTAGCTTCAGTCGTAGGTCGGGAACATGTAGAGCGTCATTTAAAGCAACATGTTTTACTCGACCGTTGAATTTTGAGTTAAAAGATACAGATCCGTTACCTGTGGTATGTGAGGAGGCGTGACTGGCGAGACTCACCTGGACGCTTTTCTCCGTGAAATTGTTAGTGAAAAGAGTTTCGTTACGACACATATGAGTCGTGCATCCACTATCCACGCACCAGGTCTCGGAGCGAGTGGATGCCTCGGCGGCGGATGTCCTGGCGGTCGAAACGGTGCCGACGAACGCACTGAGTGACAGTTGATTCGCAGTATTCGCGTCGTTACTTTTTCGATTGTCCTGCGTGCACCCCGATGCCTTGTGGCCAATCTTTCGGCAGCGGTGACATTGGTATCTGAATGTCTCCTTCTTTTCCATGGTGTCCTCTCTTCCGCCACGTTTTTGGTAATGCCTCTTCTTTTTCTTCGTATTCCCTTTCGCGAACATCGCCCCAGAGAGGCTTTCTTTGTCGTCGTTCCGCCTTGAATCGCTTTCCTCAAGGATTTTCAGCCTTAACGCGTCCGACGTTGGAAGCGTGTCCCTCGACTCGATGGCACATCGGAAGTATGCGTAACTTTGCGGCAAACTGTACAGCAAAATCACACACAAAAGATCAGGATTGATTTCAATTTTCATCTCACCCAGTCTATCGACGGTGTCGAAGAATTTTGAGAGATGATCATGGACACCCTCGCCTTCGTCCAGTCGATGTAGCGTGAGTTGTTTGATGAGTGTCGCCTTTTTCGCTGGTCCAGACGATTGGTAGATTCTTTGAAGCTTGAGCCACAGCTCTCTCGATGTTCTGCAATCCTTCGTTTGTTTGAGTTCCGAGGGTTTTATCGACAAAATAATGTCCGCCTTTGCCTTTTCGTCGTCCGTTTCTCACTTTCGCAGATTTTCGGTCATTGCACCGACTTCCGGTTTTGGTGTCTTTCCGCACACATAATTCCACAAGTCGTTGCGAATGACCAACGCTTGCATTTGAATGCGCCACATGTCATAATTAGGTTTGTTCGCGCTAGCTACACTTTCTACACTTTTTTTAGGGAGAGTACACTTTCGCGTTCGTTTTAACGGAAATGACGCTACGCGCTGCTGTTCGCGTTACGAGTGTAGCTACACTTTCGTGCCACTAACCCTAGACTTTCTACACTCGATCTTGACGAGGTGTAAAAGTACACGAAAAGTGTAACAGTGATATTAGTAGAATAACCCCATAACCAGCGAAACTGTCAGTGAGTGTATACAGAGGTGAGTACGACATAACCTAAAATATTTAATGTAATCACAAACAAATTCTCAATTCTCAAAAAAAATCAATAATAAAGGTTTAAAATAACAAACTATTATAATTATCAATCTCTATCGATCAAGATGATTAAAAAATTGACATGACCTAAAATGTATAAGGCAATCACAAACAAATTCTCATTTATTATGAAAAATAATAAATAATAAAGGTTCAAAATAACAAAGTATTATAATTATAAATTTCTATTGATCAAGGTGATAACAAAATTGACAAGATATAACGACAAGTATTTATTATAAATTCGCAGTATCACAATACGTTTCAATCTACTATCAACGCAAACAGAAGCTAACATGGAACAGGAACAAAAAATTAAGTCAGCCGTGCTGTTCCGAGATTCAGAAGGCGGCTTAGTCATTTATGCTGACAACAACGTGTGCATTTGTGAAGGTTTTGGATTTCTACAATCGTATCACTAACACTACATTCTATGTAAAACTGGTATCAATACATCCATTCTGAGCGCAATTACAAGTACAAGTTAATAATTTGAATAACACCGTCCATTGTAATCAGTTTACGATATCTACAAACTTGAGGTTACACGGTTAACTCTTTAACTGTTAGATGAGACTCCGTAATCTCATGTGTTGTTCGAGGTTAAGGTGTGGTCCACTAGGTCGCCGCCATATTTCCTGTACACTATCGCGTTCGCGCTAGAGTTGCTTACCCGCGAGGAAATAAACTGCACTCCCTAGACACTGCCCTAGTTCTGTTTACACTGCCGAGTGTAGAGTGCAGCTAGCGCGAACAAACCTATTATCTTTATTTAGTGGCTCGATTCGCATAGAGTGCGTGAACGCTATGTCCGTCGACGATCCTTTTTTTTTTTACTTCACGAACGCGTAGGATCGATTTTATGAACCGAAAAGTAACCTTGCCACGTGTGTCGATTTTGCTAAATCGATTCTCGCGACGATTCACTCGGGTTTTCGCGGCACTGGACCCATAACTGTTGTGCGCGCGGGAAGGAAAATCGAGTTTGGGGGAATCGAACTGTGTCCGTGATAACACCCTTGAGGATGAAAACGTTTTATTCAATTTAGACAGTTAGGCTTGGCGTCGTGCATCCAACGGAAACAACAAGAAGGTGACAAAAAACAGGAGGTAATAGCACAGACGTTCGTATGAGTAACGTCCGTGGCAGGGTGGGCAGCTCCTTTGTGCGCGTAACAACAACAAAGGGGAAACGCTATCTTCCTGCGTCCACGTCGCGCCTGCTGAAAACGCTCCCTGTCGCGTCAATGTCCTCCGCGACAACGCTACAACAAGGGCGGCTAATGGAAGCTCTGGCTGCGGCCGCATATCGTGGTAAGCGAATACCGCACAACCACTCACGCACAGCATACTGACACCTCCGAGGGCCCCGGCAGAGACCCGGTGGCGGAATGAATCTCGGGACCCTATAGACGGATATCGCCCACGATTGAGACGGAACCCTATAAACGGGTTTTTTTCCAAGCGGGCTATGAAAGGAGGGGGCCCTATAAACGGGTGTCGCCTGAAAGGGAGTGAGCTCGCGGGATCCCTCTGACGGAACGCGAGGAAACAAAGCAGAACCCCCTGACTGGGTGGTAAAAGCGGCCAAGAGGGAGCCTCTTCTGGCGCTGTGTGCGCGCCTACTCTGGAGGGTACAGTCGTCAAACCAGGAAGGCGCTCCTGGGCCGCCAGCAGTAGGGGGCCCGAACCCGGCCCAGCCAGCCGGGAGGCAGCCCCACACACTGGTGAAGCGCTTTGCGCCAAATCTTGTTCCTCGCAGTGATGCCGACTGGCGACCGGACGGGCTCCCGCTGCGGGGGTGCGGGGGGAACGGCCGAGGCCACCGGACTGTAGGCGTGCTCGATGCACGGGGGTGGCTCAGGACAGACCGCCGCTACCACCATCAATAACCAACGGGGATCTCTGGCCACTGTACACTTACCCTACATGCGCGGGACAAGGAGGACATGGAAAAAAATGACAATGAACACAAATAAACAAGCAGGCTCACAAGCGCCACCTGCACCGAACACCGACTCCGAGGAGCCAAAGGGGCTTGCCCGCTCCCCCCCACGACACCGGTAGGAAATATGGCCAGTGTCATGGTAACCGCGACAGGAACCAACGAGACAGACGGAGGGTCGCCAGGAAACTGGGATGCTGCGGAGAACAAGCTACGAGAGCAACTTGTCATGATAAGCAGCATCCTAGACAAAATGACGGCACGGACGAATGTACAGAAGAATGTCAGTCGAGTCATTACGACAGGAATGTGTGAGATCAAGGAAGCGGTAGAAGTGGGAATCTTCGAGCTGAAATGCATGAGAGAACTCCGAAGGACAGCGACCACACAACCGAAACGGTGCGACCGGACTGACGTGTCCCCCCAGAGAAAACGGAAGAGAGACAAGCAAACCCCGAGCCCCGAGGAGGTAGCTGCTGAGCAGCGAAACCCCGAGACTTGGGCAACGGTAGTCTTAAAAAAAAAAGAAACGAAAGGCACCGCCGACTGAACGGACAGACGCTGACGAACAAGAAAACGCTACTCAGCCGCAAAACCGGCGACCAGACCGCCCGAACCTGAAACCCAGGAGAGGCGCGGTTCTGATCAAGCCGGCGGAGGGGCACACGTACGTAGACGTGGTCAGGACAATGAAACAAAAAATAGACAGCACAAAACATAAACACGAACTACGGACGATCCGAAAGACCAAGGACGCAGCGGTAGTACTACAACTGGAAAACAAACAGGACCGGAAAGCGTTCGAGACGGCACTACGGGAAGCGATCGGACAGACGGAACAGATCAGAGACATGACCCCTAGAGCGACGCTGGAATTCCTCGATCTTGATTGCGACACCACGAACGACGACGTCACGGACGCAATCAACCGGGAGACAGGCACAGACACGGAACGCAAGGTCCATATCTTTGGCATGAACTACCGGGACCAAACGATGGCTGTGTGTGAGTTTGACAGCACAGAGGCTATGGACCTACTAAAAAAAGGGAGGTTTAAGATCGGGTGGGTCAATTGCCGCATAAGGCAAAGACTACGTGTGACAAGGTGCCACTGGTGCCTCGGATATAGACACACGAAGAGAGACTGCACAGGACCGAACAGACATGACAGCTGCTGGCGATGCGGCGACAGGGGACACGCGAGCAAAGAGTGTAACAGCTCTCCCTCGTGTTTCCTCTGCGCGGCAACTGCTGACCAGGACCTCGCACACGTGCCTGGTAGGGCTCCGTGCGCCGCGTTCAAAGCAGCCCTAGCAGATGCAAAAAACAAGACGACAAAATGACTACGACGGTACTCCAATGCAACATGAATCGGAGCAGTGTGGCACACGCGCTGCTCCCTCAGATTGCGGCGGAATTCGACGCTGACATACTTATAATTAGTGAACAATACAGAGACTTGACTCAGACAGAATAGTTTGCCAAAAGCTCAAGCACATCGGCAGTGTGGGTCCGGGGGGTAAGCGCGGCGCGAGTCACAATCTGCGGGCGAGGCGCGGATTGCGTCTGGGTGAAAATAGGCGCACTGACGTACGTCAGCGTCTATATATCCCCAAACTGTACGGCGCGCGAGTACGCGAAAAAACTCAACGCCATTGAAGACGCACTAAGGGATATCCCCGGACCACGCAGTTATCGTAGCCGGCGACTTTAACGCACGAGCGGTCGAGTGGGGGATGCCAACGACGAACAGCCGTGGACGACTACTGCTGGAGATGGCCGCAAGGCTAGAACTGGCGGTAGTTAACCAGGGAATGACACCGACTTATAGACGACCAAGATACGGAAACTCGATACCCGACGTGACGATGGCCTCGGACCGAATTCTGACCAAAGTAAAGGCGTGGAGGGTGACTGAAGACTACAACGCTAGTGACCACCAGTACATCGCCTTCGACATAACGGACGAGACAAGGACAAACAGGGGTCAGGGGCAACGGCCCACAAGGTGGGACGTAAACCACCTTGACCAAGACGCACTGATGAGACGACTGATGGCTGCAGAGCGCCCTGAGCAACGACTGCCGCAAGGGACAAGCCGGGCCAGAGCGGAAACGCTTGCTGGAGAGCCCGCCAAATTTCTCCTGCAGCTCTGCAAGGTCTCTATGCTGTTGAAACGATACGTACCAAACAGACGAACAGTGTACTGGTGGACAACGGAGATAGCGAACCTCAGACAAAGCTGTAGGGCACTTAGGCGGAGAGCCCAGAGAGCCAGAAATCGAGAGGACGCAGCTGCCTGTACGGAACAGTACCGGCGCGCCAGAGGGCAGCTGAGGTTCGCGATCAATGAAAGTAAAAGACAAAACTGGAAACGACTCACGGACGAGGTGGACTTGGATCCCTGGGGCGCGGGATACAGGATTGTAACCCGAGCGCTGGGGACCAGAGCCCCACCGGTGACAAGGGACGCCAGTACGATGGAAAAGATCGTTGGCGGCCTTTTCCCGACACATCCGGAACGAATGACAGAGACAGATACAGAAATACAGACCGAATGCCCCTTCTTCACGGAAGAGGAGCTGGCGATAGCTGTCAAAATGCTGAAACCGAACAAGGCCCCAGGCCCCGATGGGGTTCTGGGGGAGGTACTTCGGATCTTTACTTCGCAACGGCCGAATGCACTCCTGGATACGTACAACGGGTGCCTGGCCGCCGATTTTAAGGGAAGGGGCGTGACAGCCGGCCAGTCTGAAGTAATGTGAATAACAGTTCCGGGCTGGTGTCGGGCGCACAGGGAGATATGTGTTTAGTGGGTAGGGACGGTTGAGTAGCCGCCGAATCCCACACTCGATGGAGCACCACCACGGTGGTCCATCGGTAGTGCGTCAACGCATTCACAGACTCCCCCCCAAAAAAAACGTCTGCGGCAGATGGTAGCGACACCGCGCCCTCGCTTACAGCGCCGTCAGTGTGACGCCACAGCGGGCAGATGCCTGGTCGGTAAGGCAGGTTTGGGTGCCTTAACTCCAACAGATATGATTATAAAAGTTGTTGGGCTTGATAAATAAAGTCTTGAAATACATTTTTTTTTAAATGTAATTCACGTTTATTCATTTTAAAGTACAAAAACTATAGTTTAACGTAACGCCTCAAAAATAGGTGGGCTAGCTAGCTCCATCACAACTCAGCAACGGCTTGTCTGAAACAAAAAAATCAAATCCATTAGATTCAGTATGACACCAGCTACAAAATGACCTTCGGATATATAGTTTTATCAAAAAATAAAAAAAATGGCAGATGAAAAACGAAAAAAAGTAGAAAACGCGTTTTTCCGCAGTTTTTTGCAAAAAAAGAGTAAAAATAAAAATTTTAAAACCATCGAGGGTCATCTTGTTGCGAATCATGTTTACAATATGTGGTTCAAATGTCAAGAGAATCGGTTTATTAGTTTTAGAAATGCGATGGAGCTAGATTTTGAAAACGTTGTTTCGAGAAAAACGCGTTTGAAGTTTATACTATAAAAAACTCTTACCCAAACTCAATCGGCAATTCCTGCACAGTACAAGATCACTTCTGATTGCTAATCATCGTCGATTTCTTCAATTCTTGCTTGCTTTCGATTTTTTGAAATTTTCAAAGTGGCCTGGCCCTTTAATGTCAATTTAATCCCGTTTCACGATAGCTGAACAGATGAACCGATTCACATGAATCTTTGCGCAGTTGAAACGAAACTCAATTTGCGGGGCCATCGGCAAGCGATTTTTGTCAAAAATCGTTTAGAAATAATTTTTGGGATTTTTTTTCAAACGGCTCCCAGTTTCTTAACCAGGGTTTTTCAGAAAACAGAAAACGATAGGGCCTCCCAAATTGAGTCTAGCTCAATAGTGTTCAACCCGTTTTTGTTTCCCATAAACTGACAAGGCTGAGGAGCGTCCCTCGCAGACCAAAACACGCAATGGGTGGCTTTATTTGACAGGAGCTGGAGCCGCAATGAAAATGATTTCTTTTTTGATAAATAAAATTGGAATTTACTCTCCATTGATAGAAGAATAAAACACGTTGAAACCCATTTCCAAAGATATTTATTGTATATATAAAAATTCCCGACGTTTATGCATTTTTCCTGCCTCTCGACGGTAACCTCTTCTTAAGGAGGTGACAATTCTCGTGTGTATTGAATTCTCTTTGTACGAGATGTTCTTCAAACTGTTATTACTATATTCGATCCTTTTGGTCCCGAATGAATGTCTGTCATCAACTTATCCGTTTCAACATTTTTATTTTTACGAAATAGTAACATGTTTTCCGCAAGCTAACAAAAGAACGATTTTTCATGAAAAAAAGGTGTATGTTTTCAATAAAAACTCGACCAAGTGCGACTCGGGCGTCGCTCTATTAGGGTTCCGTACATATCGACGCTGCTTACGAAAAGTAGCGTTTTTCAGAAATCTTACGAAAACGTTTGATATCACCGCGAAAACTAGCATCTTTCGGCTTCCGACACGAAAACTAGCAAGTTTCGGTTTTCGCCACGAAAACTGGCCCCTTTCGATATTTAACGCGAAAACTAGCACGTTTCGGCTTTCACCACGAAAAGAAGCAGATTTCGATATTCACCGCGAAAATTAACATGTTTCAGTATCCACGTTAAATATGATTTTGACCAAGAAGGACGAGAGATGAACATCTTTAAAAAGAAACAAAAACATGGATGATGTTCGAATGTTCCAATTAAAGCTGACGTCAGATCGAAAATTGCCTCGTGCACCACGAAAAAAAAAAGATTTACAGGCCATGCTTGACAGAGGCTTAATTCCAATGGAACACCAGCAAGATTTTTCAAACATTTTCGACGATAACCATCTGTAATATTACAGTAAATTTGTTGAATGATATTTTCAATAACGTTATTTTTTTAATAGAAAATCACAATAAATATTTCATTATATTTACAATTTCGATATTATTTTTTTATAAAAATAACTACTATCGATTTTAATTGATAATTATTATCAAAATGTTAATAAAAATAACGAGTGTAAAATTAAAATGTCATTATGCAAAAAAATGTCATATTTAAAAAAAATACTAATGGTTTATTTTTCCAGATTTTTACCTGAGCACGAAGGACTTTAAATTCTCACCAAAACTCTTTGTGGTTAGATCGTACGAGCGATGAGATCCTTAAGGCTCTAATTAACTTATTGACTTTTTTTAACTAGATATTTAATTAGGTAATGCTTTTTTTCTGTCTTAGTTCTTGGGTAGTACTAAACTGAAGCCATATGGGCTGATGATAGCTAAAGAAAGCTTTGCATCCATCTGCTGTAAGCTAATAATGAAAATATATAAAATTATTGTTATTCAAATATTTGCAATACCAAATGACTTATTTTTGGACTCGGTCCCAGCCAATTGCCAACATCGTCATATTTTCCTCAGAAAAAGAGGAGGCGAAGAAGATTAAATGAAATATACGATCTAGTCTTGTTTAAATTCGCAAGCTCGTTTCTTCCGTGACGTCAATCTCTCATTCTTGGTTGGCGCCGACTCGAAAAATAAGGCATTTGGTATTGTAAATATTTAAATAACAACAATTTTATGTATTTTCATTATACATTTATTGTATTGTGTATACAATAAATTATTATATATACTACATTATGAATCGACGTTTTCAGTACTTGCTGTTAAAATACAGTATATGGTACATAATATACAGAAATTCCGAATTCCTAATTAGTTTAGTTTTTGAGATAGACCCCGTAACAAAAATGGTCGAAAACTGACGACTTTGATGGCCCCCCATTTTTTTATTTTCGAAGATAAAAAAACAATAAATATATATTTGTACTGAACCGAATGAGCCTTAGACGATGACACCCTACATGTGAGGGTAAGCATTTTTTTTTATTTCTGCTCTTTTTTCACGTATGAGAATATAATTTAATTGAATTTCTAATTTAATATTCGGTTTTGGGTCAACATTCTACACAAAATATCAAAATTTCCGGTCTGTTCTTATTTTGAAACTCAACTAAACTCATTTTGTTTACGTGCTAGAGACCCATTACATACGAATAGGCAACAGAGTGACAACAATAGGTTTGTTTTGCCCTTTGGGTATGGAACCCCAATAAAGAACAACATTTATTACGGTGAAAAAATAAGAGTCGCGATTTTTTATTTGATCGGGCGTTTGGTACAAATGCTTCTTTTTTTTTTGTCGCGATGACAATTTGACGTTTTCTCGTTGAAAGAATTACACGAGTGTTTGTTTTTTGACAAACGGACATCCGGCATCCCCGAAAATATCGGAACAAGCCGAGGCGACTTTGATCCCAAGCTTTTTCGTGAATTTGTGTGCTGTTCTGTCGAGCACAATTGGCTTCAGGTAACATCCGGTCTCTTCGGCGTCGCAAGGCGAGTACTGATGAGAAACTGCCACTTCCGGTTCCACTACGATTTCCTCGAATGCTTTGCCCGGAAGATTTTCACATTAAAATCGTTGATCACAAAATAGTTAATTTAAAAAATGAGTATTGATTATTGAATTCGTGCGCAAGTCTACACTGAGAGAAATGTATGGTGTTCTCAACCATATTTTAACTATATTTTATATTTCTCTGAGGGGACAATAATATTTTATAGCCATAGTTACTGCCAAAAGTATAGTACTGCTTAATAATATTTTAGCAGTTGCATGCATTCTGCACATATGTTAACTGCAACCTCCAATCTTACAACCATACGTTTATTCTTCAATGCTATATAATATAGTAGATTTTCATAAAATGGATATTCCCTGATACTATCAAAAATTTACTTCCCGAAGATTGTGATAGTGAATATATATATATATATATATATGAGGTATTCCAGCTGAACTCAACCACTTTTGCATCTTATATTTTTTGATTTGGCTCAATTTTTTTTCTGTTGTTGTACCTAATCAAAGAACTTCACTTGATTTTTTTCGAATTTTTTCACCCATACATTTACGAAATAAGATTTTTTTTCGAAATTCGAAAAAAATCGATGTCTTTTATTTCAAATGTCCATAACTTTGCGAAAAATGGACCAAATGAAGTTTTTTTTTTTCAAAATGTTTGTTTTTGAGTGTACTTTTGGATAAAAAATATTAAAAAATTGACGATATTCGTCTTCTATATCGTTTTACCGCTTAAAGCAAAAAATTGTTGATTTCTAAAGGTCGGACACTTTTAATTTTTTTCAAAAAATTTGCTAAGAAACTGTGACTCTTTTGACTATTTTTAATGCTAGGCTGATCTTGGGCAGACTTTTCCTTATATTATTTTCATAATTTAAAATCATTTTTTTTTTCATCACAAACAAAAAAACGTTTTTTTTCTCAAAAGGTAGGGCACGTTCAATTTGTTTCAAAACATTTGCTAGGAAACTTTAACTATATTAACTATTTTTAAGACTAGTTTCATCGTGGGGATATTTTCCCTTCTATTTTATTCATAATTAAAAATAATCTTTTTTGACGATATTTTTTTTAGACAAATTGGACAGTTTTGTAAAATTGGATTGTCCTTCAATGAATTTTTTAATTGCTTCATGAAACTCGCCTGCTCTTTAGCGATATACGCGTGTGGTAGGAGAGATTTTAAATTAGAGCAAAATTCGTCGATGAAATCGTAGGAAGATTTTTAAATCGTTTCAAGAGTCGTCCATGGTTTCGATATCCAATTTTTGTAAGTTATGGTCTCAATTTCGTTTTCATCGAAAATCTCTTTCAAAATATCTCTCAACTTGTCGGTTCCTGGACAAGCGCTATATCTGTCGAGATAGCACTGAGATGAGGGACGTTCGCAGGTTATTAAACGCATACAATCAATGTAATGGTTTAAAGGCTTCGCTGAATCTTTTGTCAGTAACTTAAAATCAGCACCTGAGGCAGAAAAAATATCTTACCGTTGCGATCAAAACTATTTAAGAAATACCAATTCCATGAACAATTACCGAGCATCATCAATTTGATATTTTGATGAAATATGCAAACGCAAATGGTTTGCGTCCCACTTGATCCGGCTAAAACGCAGTTTTTTGGACGGATTGAAGCAAAAGTCGAAAATCCTACTTTTGCGCCAGGTTTTTTAAAACAAATTGAACGTGCCTTTTTTGAAAAACGTGGCTACCTTTTGAAAAAAAAAACGTTTTTTTGTTTGTGATGAAAAAAATGATTTTAAATTATGAAAAAAATATAAGGAAAAGTCTGCCCAAGATGAGCCTAGCGTTAAAAATAGTCAAAAGATAATCCAAAAATTGGATATCGAAACCATGGACGACTCTTGAAACGATTTAAAAATCTTCCTACGATTTTATCGACGAATTTTGCTCTAATTTAAAATCTCTCCTACCACACGCGTATATCGCTAAAGAGCAAGCGAGTTTCATGAAGCAATTAAAAAATTCATTGAAAGACAATCCAATTTTACAAAACTGTCCAATTTGTCTCAAAAAAATATCGTCAAAAAAGATTATTTTTAATTATGAATAAAATAGAAGGGAAAATATCCCCACGATGAAACTAGTCTTAAAAATAGTTAATATAGTTAAAGTTTCCTAGCAAATGTTTTGAAACAAATTGAACGTGCCCTACCTTTTGAGAAAAAAACGTTTTTTTGTTTGTGATGAAAAAAAAAAATGATTTTAAATTATGAAAAAAATATAAGGAAAAGTCTGCCCAAGATCAGCCTAGCGTTAAAAATAGTCAAAAGAGTCACAGTTTCTTAGCAAATTTTTTGAAAAAAATTAAAAGTGTCCGACCTTTAGAAATCAACAATTTTTTACTTTAAGCGGTAAAACGGTATAGAAGACGAATATCGTCAAATTTTTAATATTTTTTATCCAAAAGTACACTCAAAAACAAACATTTTGAAAAAAAAAACTTCATTTGGTCCATTTTTCGCAAAGTTATGGATATTTGAAATAAAAGACATCGATTTTTTTCGAATTTCGAAAAAAAATCTTATCTCATAAATGTATGGGTGAAAAAATTCGAAAAAAATCAAGTGAAGTTCTTTGATTAGGTACAACAACAGAAAAAAAATTGAGCCAAATCAAAAAATATAAGATGCAAAAGTGGTTGAGTTCAGCTGGAATACCTCATATATATATACACATTTATTAAAAATGTTGCCTGTGATTTGTTTATTGTGATTTGTACCATACTACAAAATACGACCTGCTATATGCGTACACTGAGGAAAAAAATCATTGGTCCAATATCATTGGTGTTATTGAATGAAATTTCGTTGATTCAATTGTAAAATTGTAGGTGAAAATAATCGGATTTATTAGTCCAAACAAAAAGCTATTGACTTTAATAACATGATAAAATTAACAGTATTTTTTCATTCGAAAGATATATTGTTAGCCGAGAACCATATATTATTGAAACTATCAAAAAATTATCGCGAATAAATTATATAGTTTTGAATGCATTTTCTGCAACGAACAAAAAAAGCGTTTAAATTCTTAACATGAATATTGTTGATTCGAGTACACAAGAAAAATTGAATTTCGCTCGTTTGATTCAGATCACATTTCTATTGAGTAAATATGTTATTTTATTTTTTTCACCATATCCGATATTGATTTCTAAGTACATTTTTCGTTGAAATATTAATATTTTATTTTAATTGAAAAATATTAAGCAAATGTCTGAATTGGTTAAAAAATTATGCGAAAATAAAAGTTGTTTCCTGCGCATTTGGTTGAAAAAATTCAACCAAATCATGGCCGAGCGCCACCGATGTTATAGGTGTAAGGAAACCCGCAGTTCTCGGAGCACCCGCTAGAAGCCGCACGCGCGCTCGTTTCTCGTAAGCGTAACGCGAACCAAAAATCTACTTAAACGCCGGAGAAACTCTAAAAAGTATCGCTTCTTGGCCTGTGGCTAAAATCAAACCGTAGTATTTGTTCTTATCAGTTGAATATCTGATATTCTCTCCATGGATATTCCATTGGATATCTGATATTCTCTTCACTATTATCGTGGATGATTATTCTAATGCTCACTTTTTATTTAAGATTTCAAACAAATAGAAAAACTTACGTCCTATAGCATATTCGTTTCGTTGCAGTAAAGAAATAATTAATTCTATTGATTATATTTTTATAAAATACGCAACTGAGAGTTCTACTTCGATGACTTTTTATTATAATTCGCCATTCCCCTGTATTACCCTCCATGATCGCCGCCATGACCCACTGTAATGATTTATTGCGAAGAAAATATTTCACCTAATCGGAATCAACAATGATCTGGCGATTTTTTAGGCATATTTTTGGAAAGTGACAAATGTCATCAGATAATTGTTAATAACAAATGAACTATGCAATATGAAAAAAAATTTACGTACTTTCATAGACAATGTATTTTTCAATATATATTCAACATTTCAAGTGAATCGGTTGAAAATTGTCTGAGTTATGTTTCCGGCCAACTTAAAAAATGCAGTTTTGAGATAAACGCTGTACAGCCGCCATTATGAAATTGATCGCTTCAAAAAAATTATTGTATACAGTCACTGATATGTATTATAAACACCCTTTTTGTAATCTCGATTTATTTTGTAGTTTTTCATTTTTTTAAATCCCCAGAAAGCCTACTTTTTCGGCCTCTAGAGTGGTCTAACCCCTTAAGTAGATTTTCATTTCGCACCACGCTTACGAGAAACGAGCGTGCGTGCGGCTTCTAGCGGTTACTCCGACAACTACCAGTTTCGTCACACCTATAATTTCGGTGGCGCCCGGTCATGATCTGGTTGATTTTGTTTCAACCAAATGCGCAAGAAACAAATTTTATTTTCGCATAATTTGTTAACCAATTCAGATGTTTGCTTAATATTTTTCAATCGAAATAAAATATTAATATTTTAAGAACAATGTACTTGAAAATCAATATCGTATGTCGTGGGAAAAATAAAATAACGTATTTACTCACTAGAAATGTTATCTGAATGAAACGAGCGTAATTCAATTTTTCTTGTGTACTCGAATCAACAATATTCACGTTATTAATTAAAACGCTTTATTTGCTCGTTGCATTCAAAACTATATAATTTGTTCGCGATAATTGTTTAGATAATTTTAATAATATATTGTTCTCGGCTAACAATATATCGTTTGGATGAAAAAAAACTTTTAATTTCATCATGTTATTAAGGAGACCTCGACACCTAGGTTGTCGAGGTCGAGGATTTAGAAGCTATGAACATTCCGTCGATCGTTAAAGACCTGCACTATGGGGCTGGTATCGATGATTCCATGTAAGTTGACAAATTTCATGATTTATTCATTCCCAAATTTTCAAACGCGTTTTTCTCAAAACCACGTTTTTCAAATCGGCACCCAAAATTTCTCGAAAACCAATGAATCGATTGCCTTGGGGTTTTTTGTGATAATTCTATACACCATTATCCAGTACTTGTCATGGGATTTTTTTCCCGTTACTTAGTTGTTGTTTTATAGGCAAAATAATAACTAATTTTGGCCCAAAAATCAGTATTTATGTTCAAACGTCCTCCATTTTGTCATAAATCGATATTTTCAAAATCGACTATGGCAAGACTACATTATAGTATCTAATTTAATAATCTTTTTGGTTTTTTTTTTTCAAATGATTTTTGAAGAAACGCCAGTGGGTGGTACCGTGTACGCAGATTTTTTTACGACGCTCAAAGGATCATACATATCATATCATATCCTTGTATATTTTTCATATTTTTAAATAAATAAAATTAAACATATTTTTGAATGTATGTACTTTTAGATAATTAAAACCCCAATCCGAAATTTCAAATAGTTTTCCTTGAAAAAAATCACAAAAATGACCTTTTTCCGGCTCCTAGGTGTATGTCTCCCCTTAAAGTCAATAGCGTTTTGTTTGGACTAATAAATCCGATCAATATATGCCAACAATTTTATAATTGAATCAACGAAACTTCATTCAATAACCCCAATGATATTGTATCAATGTTGTTTTTCCCCAGTGTACCACGGGCGTTTGCGGTGAATATCATGGACTTCTTCTCTCAGTGTATAAATGCAGTCACATAAGAAATTCTTCGAGCGGAAGAGAATTTGACTCTATTCGGTCGCCTCGTGACCTACGATGCGACGACGATAAAAAAACACGAATAAAGGAATAGCGTTCGAGCGTTGTTTATTTTTGACGAATCATTCGAACTTACGATTCGGATAGGTCAGCGAGCCCGGGCGCAATTCGGCGGCTTGAAAATGTCCAAGTTCAATGACATCACGGCCACGTACGACGTATCGAGATCGATCGCCTGCGTCGTTCGGTACTTTCAGAGCCCAAGTTTTCGCTTGGGTATACAGATATGGCACTTCTGAAGGATTTGCAATAAGAAAATTCTGCCATCATTACAGTCAGGTTAATCGATGATAATGAAAGGCTGAAAAGAAGTAATATTTTTGTATGTCGTGAATAAATTATAGACATACGATATACGTCGACACACAAAGGACTCACTCGGATCCTGATTGACGCGGTCATTCTCGTACATCGTGTAGAAAAAGACGTTTCTAAAGACGTAAGACGCGTATCGGTTGTCCTTGCCGTAGCGATAAGGATCCAGATATTCCACGAGGTCGAGCAAACTGTCGTGTTTCCTCGGTACCAAAAAATCGTCCGTTTCAAAAATTCCTATGTACTCGTGACTCTCGTGAAAAGTGTTTCTGTAAAGGCAGTCATTGATACTCGCGAACAGGCCCTCGTGTCTGAGAGTTACCTCGTAAACGTATTGCGAGGGTAGGTGCCATTCGAGTACAGTCCCGATCCCGCGTTTTTTGTAATACTCGAGAACACGGGAAACGTCCGATGTCGTGGAGGCATTGTAGAAGGTAAAGTGGACCACCCCTGATTGCAGATAGTACTCGACGAATTCTACGAGATCGAGGGGTCGATCGAATGAGTGATGAAAAACTGTAAAACAGTGTCACGGTGTTCAGATAGTCATCGCCAGGCTTGAATCCATAGGATTTTTATAATTTTTTTTTGAGTTTCTCTCAATATATTAATAATCGTCTCTGTAAAATTTCAGAGTCGTTTATTGACCTAATTACAGAGAAAAGAAATATTAAAATTGCGAATTTTTGTGAAGGAATTCTGAGACGACATACGAAAATCCAATTTCCGGTCGCCACAAAAGTTCATATAATGGTGGGAATCCGTCAGATTCTTAAAAATAATAAGATTTACATACTTAAGGGGAGATATACACCTAGATGGTCGAAAAATCCGATTTAAAAGCTATGAACAATCCGTCGACCGTAGAAGACCTACTCTATGGGCCTGGTATCGATGATTCCATGTAAGTTGACAAATTTCATGATTTACTTATTCCCAAATTTTCAAACGCGTTTTTCTCAAAACCAGGTTTTTCAAATTGGTACCCAAAATTCCTCGAAAACTTTGGTTGTTTGTGGTTATTCTATACACCATTATCTAGTACATTTTATAGGATTTTTTTTCCATTACTTAGTTGTTGTTTTGTAGGCAAAATAATAACTCATTTTTGGCCTAAAAATCACTATTTATGTTCAAACATCCTCCATTTCGTCAAAAATCGATATTTTCAAAATCGGCTATGACAAGTACTAGATTATAGTATCTAATTTAATAATCTTTTTGGTTTTTTTTTCAGATGATTTTTTAAGAAACGCCAGTGGGTACCGTATACACCGATTTTTTACGACGCTCCAAGGATCATACAATATCCGTGTATATTTTTTATATTTTTAAATAAGTAAAATTAAACATATTTTTGAATGTAAACATATTTTGAATTGAAGTTGACAATTTTCGATATTAATATATATATTAATTTAAGTTCGATATATATTAATTAAGTTCGATATTAATATATATATATATATATATATATATATATATATATATATATATATATATATATATTGATATCGAATCATTCATTGTCACCTTTTAGATGCATGTTTGCAAAATTTCAGAACTCTAAATAGTCTGGAAGTGGCTGAATTATCGATTTTCCATTTTGTATCTCACAGAAAGTCAAGTTAAGGTCTTATGCCACAGTAACGGGTACAAAATCATGTGCGAATTTAACAATTTTTTTTTCGTATGAAAAAGTGATTCACTCATAAAATTAATTACACATATATTTAGTATGAAAATCAAGCTGTTAGAAAATTATATATATATATATATATATATATATATATATATATTAGGGTGTGCGGAAAAAAATCGATACTTTTTTTTTCGGTTGCATCCACCAAAAAAAGGTGAATTAAGGTAAAAAATGAAGAATCCTCGAAGGAGAGCTCACAAAAAAATTATTTCGAATGGCGCATTGCATTTGAATATTTTCCATAAGAATAACCCAGGAAAATATTGGGATTTCTGAATGTGGTAGTGCAACTCGTCAGGAAAAAATCACACAAAGATGTCATTAACATATTCTCATGGAGAAACGAATTTCCAACAAAAAAGTTTTTACGAAAAATTAGCTCAGAACAACCGTTCAAGTGGAATCGCTGTCTGAAATTGAATTAATAGAAAAAAAAATAATAATTCGAAAGGCTGTAAAAATCGAATTTTTCGCTTTACAAAAAAACTTTTTGGGGTTTTTTTTGTAGAGAATGTTCTGCTCTAACATACAATTTGCATGGAATCGTTCTCAAAATATTTCTCTGATACAAAAAAGAATCGAGTACAACAAGAAATATAAAAGAAACGACGTCCATCATTGATCGTGTTTCGAAAAGTTTTATTCAATTAATTTGGTTTAATAAGATAAAATAATTTGTTTTTACATTATAATACTTGATAATCATCGTTCCTTTTCTTAAGAGTCTGTTTGTTGCAATTAGGGTATTTCTGTCGATGATTTTGCACTACGCCCAATAAATATTGTAGCTGCTCTTCGTTTTTTGTTAATGAACCGTTATATGCTTCTATCAAAGTGACACGACGTTCGGCTACGTTATTAACGACTTTTGGGTTGAAAAAATCTAAGCAACTTAAATAAATTCCATTTTCCGGCCATAATTCAATATTTACTCTCAAAAAATCATGAGGTAAATTGAATTGCTGGAAAAGAAATAAGGATTCTTGAGTGACGAAATCGCTTATGTCTTTTTTCAGCACCATTTCCCAATCATTTTTTTTTTAACAATTACTCACTCGGAAGGATTTTTGGATTTTTCTCGAGATTGCAGAGCTTGTACCATTTTTGCCTTCACACTTATCGGCACAGCATTGTCAAAAAACGACAAAGCAACAATTTTCTCGTTAAAGTACCACAAGTGACTAGCTAATTTTTTCGAGGCAGCCTCCCCTACTACAGGATTCACTTTGCAATAACGAATGACATTTTGTAGCAGTAACAGATCTTGAATCGAGGCCAAAATGAGGGGAAAATGTAGCGGTTTCCCGTTCGTGGCCTTAGTGTGAAGCTTGTGATTTTGCACTACGAGTGCAAAATCACTCGCAGCGTGTGCCATGGCGCGCACGTCGCTTAAATAAAAAATTTAATTTCAGACAGCGATACCACTTGAACGGTCGTTCTAAGCTAATTGTTCGTAGGAACTTTTTTTGTAGGGAATTCAATTCTCTATCAGAATATCTTAATGAAATTTTTGTGAGATTTTTTTCTGAAGAGTTTTACTACGACGTTCAGAAGTGCCAATATTTTCCTGTGTTATTCTTATGGAAAGTATTCAAATGCAATGCGCCGTTTGAAATAATTTTTTTTTGAGCTCTCCTTCGAGGATTCTTCTTTTTTTACCTTAATTCACCTTTTTTTGGTGGATGCAACCGAAAAAAAAAGTATCGATTTTTTTCCGCACACCCTAATATATATATATATATATACACATATATATTTTCGATGTACAAAATGGCCGACTACTCGAAACTTCTCATAACAGCTTTTTTTCCAATTGGCGTGACAAATAACTTCAACATTTTTCACTCGATTTACTTCAAATTTAAAAGTTATGTTCCTAATTGCATTTCGCAGAGAAGTACGTACGGAATTTCTGATTAATCTGAAACTTTCATTTTATGAGCAATTTATGAGCAGTTATAACGAAATGTTTCACTGAAAATTCATTTCTTAAGTTCAAATACCTACAACTTTTGAATAAAACAATATTTTTTAAATCCCGTACGTATTTCTTTAAGTATTCTAATGTAGATTGACGAGAATTTTTGTTTTTTGTTGTAGGTAAAAAATTGTGGATGCTAAATGTCACGCGGCGGGGCGCCTAAAAAAAAGATAAAAAAGAAAATATTAGTAGTTAGCCATTTTATACATCGAAAAAAAATATATATATTTTCTAATAGCTTGATATTCATACTAAATAGATGTGAAATTAATTTTATATGTGAATCACTTTTTCATACGAAAAAAAATGTTAAATTCGCACATGATTTTATACGCGTTACAGTGGCCTAAGGTCTTAAGTAAAAGCTTGCAAAAACACCCGTTATGGTAACGAGCTCGGAAAATACAAGCACGTAATTATTTGGCTAAACTTTTTCATAGATTTTCCTAACGTAACGGGAATTGAGAGTTGTTTGCGATTGATCGTATTATTGGTGCCAGAAGTGTTGAACGTTTGTATACCTGGAACGCAGACGGCCATGAAATTGTTTGGTTCGGAAAGTTGCGCCAAACCAAACGTGGGATAGTGAATGTCGATAAAGTTGAACGTTTTCGTGTCCAATCGTCCAATGGCGACGGACGCGGGAAGTGGATTGGCGTGGGACAAATTGTCGAAGTTTAAATTTTCGGACACCGCAAGGCCGCAAATGACGAAAAAAGCCGAATATTTGAGCGACCAATTATCCGCGATCGCTTTTACCGACGTGGCCGGTTCTCTCTTGTATATGCCAGCGTAGCTTTGTGGCGGGTATTTGTAGACGCATTGGACACTCTTTCCGTCAGTTTCCGTCGGTAATATCGCTATTATTCGTATCAACGACCATAGCAGCTCGTTATTTCCGTGTGAATATTGCTCTATCACTTCTGGGCGCGTGTCAAGGTAAGCCGAATAAATGTGACCATCTAGATCATCAATCGGTAACCACGAGTCCTCACTCGAACGCGGTCCATCGTCGATATATTTGATCTCAAGATCGTACATATCGCTAAGCATCGACTGAATATTGTAAATGTTTGATATTCTCTCAGTTCTCTGCAACAAAAAAACACTCATCATTTTTGTGAGTCACTTTCTCGACAAATGCTGCGTGGCTTTTGAGGTTATGTATCACACGCTGCGAAACGTTCAATGCGGTTGCGACGGTATGGCAGAATTAGCCGTTTTTGACTACGAGCCGCCGCAAATTACCGCCAGATGTCGTGGCAACCGTCTGTCACGAAACTACACTAAGCAGGTTGTATGCACTGAGAAAAAAACCAATTGTATCAAAAAAATATATTGGTTGATTCGAATAAATGTCTGATAGCGGAGTACCACCGATATATGAGATTGTTACAATACTATAAAATATTGGAAAATGTGATTGATTGAAATAACATATTATTTTATTTGAAATCTCTTCTGTTCTCTGAATATCTACATTATCCTTAAAATAAAATCATATTCTGTTGAAATTATTCTATATACAATCCCTAGATGTATGGATCAAATAATTAAGCGGTTACTACAACATTTTCTATTCCGTACAAAAATATAATCAATAGAATGAATTGTTTCTTTACTAAATCGAAACGAACATGCCATGAGACGTAAGTTTTTCAATTTGTTTTTAATGTTTAATAAAGAGTGAGCATTACAATGATCTTCTACGATAATAGTGGAGAGAATATCAGATATCCAATGGAATATCCATGGAGAAAATATCAGATATTCAACTGATAAGAACAGATACTATACATTGATCTGAGCCGAAGGCCAAGAAGCCATACTCATTAGCGTTTCTACGGCATTTAAGGAGGTTGAAGCGATTCAGTTGAGTCAAATGACGGTTCATTCATTTTTTTTTTTCAATGAACCTCAAAAAATGCACACGAGGTACAGATTTATTCTATTTATGCTATTTTTTAAATATATAATTAAAGGGCAAAATTATGCATTTTAACATTTTTATTACGTAAAGTAGAAAAACTTTTGTATTACTACCAACTTGAAAAAGCAGAACATTATCGATGATTATTATGAAAAAACTACGACAACGAATGTTTTATACAATTCACAATGAAATTTTGAGTAATTCATAATTATGCCTATTCATATTTACCTCACGAGATTATTGGCCCATGGTTTACGATGGGCAAGATGAGGATTTTTTTTTCTAAATGTTCACAAAGGTTCAATTTGCGTTAATCCGTTGTTAGAAATGGTTTATCTTAGCGCTAAAGAACAATAAAAATTACATAACCTTGAGTGTGGAAGTCTTGCCCATCTAATCACACGTTGAATTACATACATTAAACTATTTTTTATCTCTGGTGTTTGTTGGTGAAAAAAGTTCAAAAAATTGGTAAAGACTCAGTATAGTGTAAACAATAAAATGTATTTTTTTAAATTAAATTTAACCTTGGATTGTGGCCAACGCTCCGACCTCGTTAAGTAGATTTTCAGTTTGCGCTACGCTAACGAGAAACGAGCGCGCGTGCGGCTTCTAGCGGTTACTCCGAGAACTACAGGTTTCCTCACACCTATAATTTTGGTGGCGCTCGGCCATGAATTGGGTGAATTTTTTCAACCAAATGCGCAAGAAACACGTTTTAATTTCCGATAATTTTTTAACCAATTCAGACTTTTGCTTAATATTTTTCAGTCAAAATAAAATATTAATGTTTTAACGAATAATGTACTTGAAAATCAATATCGGATATGGTGAAAAAATAAATTAACATATTTACTCAATAGAAATGTGATCTGCATCAAGAGAGCAAAATTCAATTTTTCTTGTTTACTCGAATTAACAATATTCATGTTATGAATTGAAACGCTTTTTTTGTTCATTGCATAAAATGCATTAAAAACTATTTAATTGGTTCGCGATAGTTTGTTAGATCGTTTCAATAATATATTGTTCTCGGCTAACTATATATCTTCTGAATTAAAAAAAACTTTCAATTTTATCATGTTATTAAAGTCAATAGCGTTTTGTTTGGACTAATAAATCCGATTATTTACACCAACAATTTTATAATTGAATCAACGAAATTTCATTCAATAACACCAATGACATTGGATCAATGATTTTTTTTCTCAGTGTGGGATTACTAATTCCAAAGCTCTGTATACTAATAAAACAAATTAAAAAGTGTAAGTGTGCGTATGAGTTTTTTTGGTAACGGAAGCGACGAGTCGCCGAGATTTTGTTTGGGTTTGTTAGGGTTATTGAACAAACCCGAACAAACTCACGCCCACATACACACGTACACACTTACACTACGAATGTTGAAGACTTCACCTCCTCGTGGTACATTCTGGATAGCACTAAAATAGTTAAAAATGGTATTCTAACCAAAGAATTATGAACATTATCAATAAACTTTTCTCACAAGTGTTGTTAGTTTTGGCATGACGAATTTTTTGGTGAAAAAATTCATAATTTTATGGAAACAAATGGTGACGACCTTAAGGGGAGAACCTCCTCCAGATATCAATTTTTTTATTGCTTTAAAAATGCATTTAGTATCTGAAAAATATATTTCCCAAGTTTGAAGCCCAACAGAAAGTCCTAAAGGTCCCTAGGAATTCACCGAAGTGATGCCCTCCAAAAGTACCGAGAGTAGGTGAACGAGCGCGCGCTCTTTGCGGCCTCTACCTTCTAATTTCTTAGCCAAATTAGTTTGCTAGTTTACTTTTGAATAATACGGGGCACTTCCGACGATTGTAAAGAAAAATTCGGCCTGTTCAAATCTAAAAACGAACCGTTGTTTTTCGTTTTCACACAAACAGTTCACACGAAAAGAGAAAAATGCAGCCCAGATTAGTGATTTCCTAGAAAAGGCTTGCTTCACGGCCCTGGCATCGTAGATCAAGCTTGGGTAATTATAAATCACTCTGAACTCTCTGAACTCTACTTTTCACGAACGAAAAATTTAATCGCGTTTTTCTCGAAACGTGTTTTTTCCGTGCCGTGGAATGTAACTTCCCGAGTAAAAATGAATATATATAATCATATATAATTGTATATAAAAATTGGCCCGTTAGAATTGTATACAATTGTATATGATCAATTAATATACAATTATATATGATTATATATATATATATATATATATATATATATATATATAATCATATATAATTGTATATTAATTGATCATATACAATTGTATATAATTCTATCGGGCCAATTTTTGTATACAATTATATATGATTATATATATTCATTTTTACTCGGGTTAAAAAGTAATGAACCAATCAATTTGAAATTTTGTACAGATATTCTTCAACTTATCGGCCTTTGCGTAAACCTAATATTTCGTACAAATTGTTATAATTAATATTGTTTTTAACTATTTGTTTATAAAAAGAAGTTTTTTTGTCCTCAAAATTTCAATTTTTTGCTAAATTAGGTTCATGCAAAGCGGAATGATTTATTTTAATGAAACAAAATTTGGTTCGTTGGTTTAGTTAACTATAAGGACCTGGGCGTTCCACGGTGCAAACTCTAGGAGCCAAGTTCGAGCACCTCTAACGCCGCCATTTTTTTCCCTCGTGAGTTTTTTTTGTATTCATTTGAATGTCAATATTATTATGTAATTTGATTAATTGCAATACATTTATTGCTCTCAATTTTTGGTATAAAATTATTGAAAAACCTGTCGTCTGGAGGAGGATCCCCCCTTAAGGGCAGGTACCTGAGCAAACGGCGAGAAAAACAGGTAAACTTCGGGAATTTTTATCTCAAAAACTAATGTTTCGATTGGATCCGGGTTTTTTTTTATTATTGGAAAATATGTACATTGAGGTATATTTAGGAATTTTTTAAAATAAATTCGTTGCCCGGAAGCGATTTAAACGCGATTATCTCGAAACATGGTTTTCAAAGCCGGTGCCAGATGTATCTCGAAAATGGCTTGTCCGATTTTGAACAAATTTGGATATAATATTCTTCGATAGTTTTTCTCGTCCCCCAAGTAGGAGTTTTTCATTTGATTGAAACATTGCTTTTTTATGCAATATGTATGTAATCCAAAATCGTCGGAAATTGCGAGCGAAAAACGAATGTTCAATTAAAACGTCCGCAATTCCGTCAAAAGTGAAAATTTCAAAAAAATCTCACGTGGCGTACGAGAAAAACAATCGAAGAATATTGTATCAAAATTTGAACAAAATCGGACAAGCCGTTTTCGAGATACATCCAGCACTGACCTTGAAAACTACCCGTGCAGAAATTTTGACAGGGATACAGCTGCATTCTGACTTGTATCCCGGGCTCCCAGTTGGGATCTAATCCGATATCGGATCAGATTCGAAGACTAAATGTAAAATCCGTAAACTGGATTCCATTAGGGATCCAGAACCGGATCCTTTAATGACTCTAAATAGATTTCCCATGGAATCATTGAGGAATCTGGGAAGGATCACGGGTGAATACAGGCTGAAATAAAATATCAAAAATGGAATTATGACATGTTAAATTTATTATAAAAATAAATAACATTTATAAAGTTTTGGTGCATTAAACTATCAATAAAAAAAAATTTGTCCAAAGATTCAAATGGCAGATCGCGCTCATCGCGAAATTTTGATGTGAATTAAAAAAAAATCACATCAAAATCTGTGAATGCAAATGTATTGACAAGAAATTATAAATACAAAAAAAATCACAAAATTAGTTGTGAATTTTTTCGTATTTAAGACAAATTAAAATCAAATTCAAAATGATTAGATAAAAATTTGCGCCAAAAGTGAGTTCGTACGTATTTTGAGAGAAAACATTGCCTCGAGGCAAAGAAATTTTTGCACATAACGTTTTGTGCGAACATTTCTTTGCCTCAACACAATGTTTTCTCTCAAAATACGTTTACACTTGTGGTGTAAATTTTAATATAACTGTCGTGAATTCGATTTTTATTTTCTTCAACTTGAGGAAATTCACAACTCATTTTGTGATTTTTTTCATATTTATAATGTAATATTTGCAACTCACAACTTTTTTTGCAAAAATTTCTTTGCCTCGACGAAATGTTTTCTCTCGAAATACGTAAGAACTCACGGTTGGTGTAAATTTTAATCTAATCATTGTGAATTTGATTTTAATTTGTCTTAAATACATGTTTATAACCACCGACATGTCGATGGGTATAAACAGAGACTTATTCCCCAAAACCGGTATCCCGGTTAGAATCCAACTTGCATCAGTATCGGAATATGTACGACGACGATGGCATAATTTTGAAAATTTTGGCATCACGTGTATTTTCGGTATTACTATGTAATGCCTATCTATAGATAGGAATTTTATAGATAGGAATCTATAGACAGAAATTCCTGTCTATAGATAGGAATTCCATAGTAATACAGAAAATACACGTGACGCCAAAATTTTCAAAATGATGCCATCGTCGTCGTACATATGCCGATACTGATGCAAGTTGGATTCTAACCGGGATACCGGTTTTGGGGAATCCATGACAAATCCTGATCGGGATTTGATCGGACATAGGGTATCCCGGTCAAAATTTCTGCACGGGTATGTTTCGAGATAATCGCGTTTAAATCGCTTCCAGTCAACGAATTTATTTTTAAAAATTCTTAAACATACCGTAATGTACATATTTTCCAATGAAAAAAACCCGGATCCAATCGAAACATTAGTTTTTGAGATAATAATTCCCGAAGTTAACCTGCTTTTCTCGCCGTTTACTCAGGTACCTCCCCTTAACGTCGTCATTTTGAATTTTGGACCAAAAAATATGTTTTCAGTATCCTTCGAGATGAATCAGGTGTGAGATTAAAATGGGACACCCGGTATACGTGTACTGTATGGCGAAAAACTGCGAAAAAACACGTGTTGTTTTTTTACTTTTTTCGTTTTTCATCTGCCATTTTCATATTTTTTGATAAAACTTTATATACGAGGGTCATTTTGGAGCTGGTGTTATACTGAATCTAATGGACTCGGATTTTTTTTTCAGACAAGCCGTTGCCGATTTGTGATGAAGCTACCTAGCCCACCTATTTTTGAAGCGTTACGTTAAACTATAGTTTTTGTATTTAAAAATCAATAAAAATTAATTAATTTTTTTTAAAATGTATTTCAAGACATTATTTATGTAGCCCAACAACTTTTATATTCATATCATTTATGAAATCCTAAAAAATAGCCTTTTTTCGTGGCTCCAAAGTGGACTGGCCCCTTAAGGCTTAATAACAATTAATACAACTGTGAAGTCCTTTTTGTGAAAAGGCAAAAAAAAGTACGTTTACAACATACCCACCGTTTTCTCACGAACATTATCATACGTTTCAAGATAGAAAAAAAACATTGTTAACTAAAAAAAATGCCAAACTGTCAAAATTTCCAATTGCATGATCGAAAAAGTCAGGATCCCCACGAAAAAAAATCAATTTTTTCATTCACAATTATTCGCTATACCGCTCTGACTTTCGTTGAAACCAATGCACTATTCGTTACATTCGACGTACGCGGAAAAAAAACAATTGTTAAACTTACCGTAGAACGAAATACAAACACGCAAGTGACAACGAGTGAGACAATGAATGCGATTATATATTTGAATTTTCTTCCTGCCATTGTACAAATCACGTGAAAGCTGAACGATTCCGACTGCGTTACGCGGTAACGCACGATCTCGAGCGGCCGTCGTGTATCGGTTATCTACCCGTATCAACGAAGAAAGATAACAAACGTTTGTGTTGTATTGCCAAGGTGATCCTTTTTTTTCACTTATCCAAGTCTTTTCTTATACGTCTGAATCGCACTTGACACATCGCTGAACCCGACCAACGTTCATTGTGAAATTCATCGAGGGTAAAGAAAATTCAACGTGCATTCTTTGTACAACGATGAATTTATTCAAAATGCCTTATCGTGAATATTAGTTATCCATTTACAAAATTTAGATGTACAAAATATGCCGTCACGACGGAAACGTTACGAAAAATAGAAAAAATTACAAATACTTCGAGCAATCATCTTCCGCGGTTGGAAAAACAAGAATTTTTTAGCATTGAAGAAGAATTTATGAACATACATATTTTTAAAAATCATTGTGACGATATATCATTGAATGACATATATATCGAGTGTCACAGTCGGGTGTAGTACCGAAAAGGACATACCTCCGATTAATTTAGACCCGTGTATTTTGACTCGCTAATTACCAATATGATAGTACCAATACGTGCAAATTTAATTTCCGAGGTCAAAACTCACAAAAACTTTTTTTTTTCAAAGATTTTCTACTTTATTTTTATAAATGTTGATCTTAGAGAAAAATGTTGTTAACAAAAAATGTAGCCTATAAAAAGATTGATATTTTATGTTCTATACAGTTTCTGCCTAAAACCATTTTGTTTCGAGACAAATGGGATAATGCTCCAATGAGTACATTTTCCTAACCTCTATTACTTTCGATATTATCCACATATGCACGGTACCGCGGGAAGGTTGGAGTTTGTTTGGGTTTGTTTGTTGTGTTGTGTATTTGCTTATTGTGTTGGGTGTTTGGGTTTGTTTGTTGTGTTGTGTGTTTGCTTATTGTGTTGCATGTTTGGGTTTGTTTGTTGTGTTGTGCGTTGTTCGGGTTTCTTTGTTGTGTTATGTGTTATTTGAGTTTGTTGTGTGCTGTTTGGGTTTATTTGTTGTGTACTGTTAGGGTTTGTTTGTTGCGTTGTTTGAGTTTGTTTATTGTGTCGTGTGTTTGAGTTTGTTTATTGTGTTGTGTGTTTGAGTTTGTTTGTTGCGATGTTTTGGTTTTTTTATTGTGTTTTGTGTTTAAGTTTGTTTGTTGCGTGGTTTGGGTTTGTTTATTGTGTTGTGTGTTTAAGTTTGTTTGTTGCGTTGTTTAGGTTTGTTTATTGTGTTGTGTGTTTGAGTTGGTTTGTTGCGTTGTTTGCGTTTATTTATTGTGTTGTGTGTTTGTTTAGGTAGTAGGGTGTAGAGTTTCGGAAAATGTACTTTTCGGAGCATTATCCCATTTTTCTTGAAACAGATTGTTTTTAGACGAAACTTGTATAGGATATAAAAGATGGATCATTTTATAGGCTACAACTTTTGTACGAAATGATTTTCTCTAAGATCAACATTTATTACAATAAAATAGAAAAACTTTAGAAAAATCAGTTTTCGTGAGATTTGACCTTGAAAATCGAATTTGCGGGTATTTTCACGATCATATTCGTGATCAGCGAGTCAAAACATATGGGTACACAAAATTTCAAATTAATCAGAGGCATGTTCTTTTTGAAACTTTATCCTATCATTATAAATCTATTTACTTTCGATCACGATTCATTTTTCAATTTTTATATTTTTTGTCAGTATTTCCCCGATCGATTCAACTTTTGAAGAAAAATCGTTCGTAAACGTTGGTAAGTAATTGCCGTTTTTTTTTGTCAAAACGTGCAAAGTATTAATGGTAATGTAGTTTTTCGAATCATAGATGCATTGTGACAGGTCACTTCATTTCAATATTCGGCAAAGAAAAACTTTTCGAGCCTAACTCAGCTGCATTTTAACGAAACTTTGGTCTTTCGCGTATACATTAATTTCCATCGAGTTTCGATTTTTCTTTACTTGGTTGTAGGCACAGAATCCAACCATGCCGCCAACTTTTCGCTGTTTCTTTGGACCCATTTGATATTGTTACCGATAGTTTCGAGGGCAGTGACTCTCGCT
Source organism: Ophion obscuratus (assembly GCA_964007375.1). Lineage (NCBI taxonomy): Eukaryota > Metazoa > Arthropoda > Insecta > Hymenoptera > Ichneumonidae > Ophion > Ophion obscuratus. Next base: position 78,009,000 of record OZ023312.1, read on the forward strand.
GCCTTTCCAGAACCTGCGTCCGGGTATTTTTCGAAAAATGCCTGCATCTCTTTGAGCTTGACATCAGTGGCAAAGCTGTTTGTTATGCTGGGTATCAAATTACCGAGGTAACGATCATTGAGGGTGTATCTGTTGACCAAAAATTCCCAATTTTCGCGCACCCAGTCCCAAACGAGGGGCGTGCCGACGGGATTTCTCGAAATTGAAATCAGGCAGCTGAACGTGTCCTGACCTCTCACGTATTTTTCGTCAACCGACATTGCGATGTATCTGGCGAGAAAATATCATTATTTTTACAATCGACATGTTTTTTTCCACTGTCATCGAATATCCATAAGTGAGTATTCATAAGTCGAATATTCATAAGAATGAATATCCATAAGTGCGAATATCCATAAGTACGAATATCCATAAGTACCAATATCCATAAGTACGAATATCCGTAAGTACGAATATCCATAAATCGAATATCCATAAGTCGAATATCCGTGAGTCGAATATCCATAAGTACGAATATCCATAAGTCGAATATCCATAACTCGAATATCCATAACTCGAATATCCATAACTCGAATATCCATAAGTCGAATATCTATGAGTCGCATATCCATAAGTCGAATATTCATAAGAACGAATATCCATAGGTGCGAATATCCATAAGTCGAATATCCATAACTCGAATGTTCATAAGTCGAATATTCATAAGTCGAATATCCGTAAGTACGAATATCCGTAAGTCGAATATCCATAAGTCGAATATCCATAAGTCGAATATTCATAAGTCGGATATTCATAAGTACGAATATCCATAAGTCGAATATCTATAACTCGAATATCCATAAGTGCGAATATCCATAAGTCGAATATCCAAAACTCGAATATCCATAAGTCGAATATTCATAAGTCGAATATCCATAAGTACGAATATCCATAAGTATGAATATCCATAAGTCGAATATCCATAAGTCGAATATCCATAAGTGAGTGTAAAGTAGAAATGAGGGTCAGAAACGGAGGGAGGTAGAGATAAGTGAGTTCGTTTGGGTATTTGGGTTTGTTTGGATTCCCTCTATACTCACTTTTCCTCTACCTCCCGCCATTTCTGGCACTCATTTCTACACTATACTCACTTAAAAATGTCCGTACTTATGGATATTCGTACTTATGGATATTAGTACTTATGGATATTCGTACTTATGGATATTCGTACTTACGGATATTCGTACTTATGGATATTGGTACTTATGGATATTCGTACTTAGGGATATTCGTACTTATGGATGTTCGTACTTATGGATACTCGACTTATGGATACTCTACCCGAATCGTTTTTTTCCCAGCAAGTCAATTTTCATAGAAAATTTCAATTCTATTGTTTTCGAAACTTCATTAAATTCAATTTTTATTTATTTTTAAGACGAAATGACACAAGCTTGGAAACTGTGACGCCGGTTTTTCAACGACATCGTATAGATATTTAATTGCGACATTGTCAGCAATTTTGTAGAAGATCTTTTTTACAACCTTTCCCATTTTTCTTTTCAATGACGGTTTGAGTCTCGAAATGCGTGTTTCTCAATCAAAATGCGTTAATATGTATTTTTTTTTTTTTTCAAAATCACGAACAACTGGAAGGAGTAGCTCTTTCTTGTGGCAAGTTGACATCGACAGTGGAAATTTCGTCCAGATTAGTTGTTTTTGCGAAAACTTCCGAAAGCTCTCCATGGATTTTTACACCAGCGGAATCGTGTGTCATTTCGGCTTATGTGCTGATATTTGGGGGGGGGGGGACCCTTCAGACGCCCGAAAATGAGTCATTTTTCGTGATTGTTTAAAAAAGGTAATGGACTAATCGCATCATTTTTAATTTTGACATTATCTCATTACAGCTTTCAAGTGTTGACATTTTTTCATTATTTTTTAAATAAAACAAAATGGCGGCGTTAATGATCGGTTTGGCTAAAATTTTGAGAGGTTTCTCACTATAACAGGATTGGAAGGATATACCTATATAAATATTTTTTAAAGTACAAAGTTAAAAATTAGGTAGGCTTTGTAATCAAATTTTTATATTTTTGACCATTTTCTCGATAATTTTTACCCCACAAAAGTAACTTATTTACGCGATAACCTTAAAACGTTAGATATATCCTTTCAATAATGTTATACTGAGAAACCTCCCAAAATTTCAGCCAGACCGAGCAATAACTTTTTGGAGCTATAACATGAGCAGTTTTTCAAGAAACGCCTGAAGCAATATCTTATAAGGCCGCAATTTTGTTTTGTTTAAAAACAAACTCTCAACACTTGAAAGTTGTAATGAGATAATGTCAAAATAAAAAAAAATACGATTATTTTATCACTTTCAAAAAAATTGATGACAAATGACTCTCTTTCGGGCGTCTAAAAGGATTTTTCCCCCTCTTAATTGGTATCTCGATTAAGGCGGTCAATTCATGTGACAGGTAAAAAAAAACGAAACTTTTTTGTTGCACGTATTGCAAAAAATATGTGCGTGTTACGTGAATAGCAGATTAATGGTGAGTCAACACTTTCTTTGTGTAAATCGTACTTGAACTTTTAAACGCGTATTTCTCAATGCTGTATTTTTTAGTTTTTTATTTCAGATGAGCAAAACCTCTCGAATCATAGCAGCCGTTTTTTTTACACATGAGTGTCTTCCAAACGGTGTAAAGTCGATTCAACTCGTTATTTTTGTTGAATAAAATTCCGGGGGGCTGTAAAAATGTTAATAAATGTGTAGTAAAAATTCAAAAATAGTGTGTTTTAATGGTTCATAAAAAAAAATACCCAACAAATTTCTGTCACATGGGATGACCCCATTAAGAAAACACGATTAATTTCAATTGTGTGTCTCTTACTTTTTGAGTATCCAGCTCGAACAGACGCCAGCCAATCCGTTCATTAATTTGATCTTTTCAACTGCATTCGACTCGTCCACGAATCTCTGCAGCATTACGTTCCAATCGGCCTCGTCACCCACGTGGTTCATTCCTTAATCAATAAGGCAATATTAAGGGTTTATATACAGGTAATATACAGGGTTTATATACAGGTAATATATACAGTTAAAATTTTCAAAAAATAGATTTTTTTGTTCTTTTTTTTCGTAATGTACATATATTTAAATACACACACAGAAAATTTCTTGTCAATCCGGCGAATATTCTCGAAGTTACACGCACATTTGTAATTACGTGTCAGAGCGTTCGAAAGTGCTTTTGAAATTTTAAGAGGCTATACCAGTGCGACACTTTAAAAAAAATCGATTTTTTTTGTCTTTTTCGTCAGTTTATACTTTCAAGAATATCCTGTAAAAATGTGAAGGCCGTATTTCTAATAATTTTATCTTGCAAAAATCGATAGTTAAATCTTTAAACGCGTTTTTTCTCGAAATGAGATTTTTCAAATTTGCTGACATGTAGCTCAAAGAGGAATTATCCGATTGACTTGAAATTTGAACTGAGTACTCTTGAATATATTTACTCTGCAATGACGTAGGATATTTTTGATTGTATGAAAACTGACGATTTGGCATTGAAAAAAACGACCATTTTATAGGCTAGAAAACAGACTTTTCTCATAACTACGCCATTTTGTTAGATTTTGATATTTTTCGAAAATCCGACGTCATTCTACAGGAAATACTTTCCAGTTTAACGATTTTTTTTCCTTTTTCGGTTTTAGCTACTCAATCAACTGGAATCATGTCAGCAGTGGAGGAACTTTTTTTTTGCGCCTCAAGGCAGCGCATAAGTCACTTGGATCTCAATATTTTTCTATGAAAAAATTATGTAATGTAGGTCAAATATAGCCAAATATATTCTTAATTTTCCGAAACATTTAAGGGGGGATTGTCTTTTTTTTCGTAAAATTTACCGCTTTTTGGGAATTTTTTTGTGAAGAAAGTATACACCGGAAAACTTGTGAAACTTGGCATATAGTTTTATTGATCTGTTTACTACATACAAAAAAAAATTTAAACAATTTCATCAAAAAATCCGCCTCCCACCCCCCTCGACGCGCGATGGTCCTTTTTTGATGGTGTGCACAATTTCTCAAAAACTATTCAACCGATTGCCTTCAAATTTGGACAGAATGCTCAGCTGACATCCTTTTATCGTTTGATGAAGCAAAAAAGCAATACGTTTAATAGTTTTTTATTTATAACAAAAAATCGATCAATTTTTTTCGAAAAATCGATACTTCAAGTTCAAAACGTCACCAAATCGTCAATTTTTTTTTTCCCTTCATCGAACGATAGCTATATGTGTCTAAAGTAAAATGCTTTTTGGGTTTTTGTTGCAGGATGAACGTGAAGGCTGTAATCGTGCACACCATCAAAAAAGGACCATCGCGCGTCGAGGGGGGTGGGAGGCGGATTTTTTGATGAAATTGTTTAAACATTTTTTTGTATGTAGTAAACAGATCAATAAAACTATATGCCAAGTTTCACAAGTTTTCCGTTGTATACTTTCTTCACAAAAAAATTCCCAAAAAGCGGTAAATTTTGCGAAAAAAAAAGACAATCCCCCCTTAATTCAGTACTTTTCTTCCGAAAAATTCCTGAAAATCACAAAAATGTTCAGCGTTCACACTGGTATAGCCCCTTAAACGCGTTTTTCTCAAAACTATTTGTTTTAAAGTCGGTGAGCAAGATTTTTCAGAAACAGCTGAACCGATCAGTCTCAAACTTCAACACAATATTTTCTAGTATATTTTTAAGTAATTAATCGAAGGTTTCTTCACACCGATAGATATTTGCCGATTTATAAACAATTTAAAGCCTACATTTTCGTCAAATATTATTATTTTGCTTATTCCTTCGATCATTTACAAGATAATCCATTATATTAACGAAATATTTTCGGTTTTTTCCATTTTAGATGATCTAGTCTAGAGATATCGTGCTCGTCGCAAGACGCCTTTTTTTGAAAGTGCTCTCGAAGATCAGCTATAGCAGCTTTCAAAATAATTATTTTTACAAATAAAAAATGTTAAAATGCAGTTAAAAGTTACCACCACATGTGCACAAATGTTTACGTTAATAGATTGAAAGGTCTTCTCAAGAAAAATTCTTGAAAAATCGTTCTCTTTGGCCTCCCAACTGTATATAACCCCTTAACTCTTACACTCCCGCAGACCATTATGCAATCGATTTAATATTCTGTTCATTCGAAAATCTATCGTCAGATCATCCCGTGAATTTGATGGGAGAGCTTAATTTTTTCGTCTATATTATAACGAAAAAGATTGCTGTGAAACATTTGGATTGAACAGTTGGGATTACATTTGCGTAAAGAAAACTCATCGGTTTTTTTTTTAATAACATAAAAGAGGAAAGACCCAATTCCCAACAGTTATTGGACATACCGTAATAATAAACCAACGATCTGATGTCTGGATTTGGCCTGACGTCATTCGTATCATTGATCCAAGCTTTGAAAATCTTTCCGGCCTGATCGAGACAACCTTGGTGGCCAACGGCACATGCTAATTTCAGCACATATTTGCGGAGGCTCCTGAAAATCGATTTCGGAAAGCATTCGTTACTTTTGGGAAAGCATTCGTTACTTTTGGGAACTGTACATCGACTGGGCATGATTGATGAGTTGACGATATTTTACACATACATTCCGCTAGATATTTTAAGGCCATGTGTATGAAGTCATGTGCGAATTTAACAATTTTTTTTCGTACGAAAAAGTGATTCACTCATGAAATTAAATACACATCTTTTTAGTATGCATATTGAGCTGGTAGAATTTTTTTTTCGATGTACAAAATGGCCGACCTTTAGAAACTTCTCGAAACAGCTTTTTTTCCAATTGGCGTGACAAATAACTTCAGAAATTTTCACTCGATTTACTTCAAATTTAAAAGTTATGTTCCTAATTGCATTTCGTAGAGAAGTACGTACAAAATTTCTGATTCATCGAAAACTTTTCATTTTATGAAGTACGAGTATTAATAAACAAAATTCCATCCATCGTTTGCTTGAAAATAATTACGAAAAATACACCCTCGTAGCGCGCACGAACCGTGGTGTGGTGCCTTAATGAAGCGATATCTAAATCGAACAAACACAAAGTTTAGGTTTTTTTGGTTTGAATTTGTTTGTGCTTGTTTGGACTTTTTTGAGTCCGAACAAATCCGAAACGTAAAATTGGATTAATGAAGCAATATCTAAATCAAACAAACCCAAACAAACTCATATACGTATTTCAATAACATATACATTTGTTCTAACGCGACTCCGCGCCCTATATAATAATTAATTTTAATTCTTGTTTTTTAATCAAATACATTGAAAAGATTGAAAATTGATGAGCTTCTAATTGTGGGAAGTCAAGATTAATAATTGGTTAATTGTTAATTGCGACTACAGCAATTGATTATTTGTTAGTCGTGAGTATTCACAACTATAATTAACTGATTGTTAATTGTTATAGTCGTCATTAACAATTAATTAATTGTTAATCTTTAGTTGCCCTAGCAATCAAATTTTGCCCAACACTGGCGAGTAATAAGAAAAGTAACGAATTGACCCATTTACTAGCTTTCATTTTGATTTATTGTATTCCTTAAGGTCATGTCTCACACGCTGCAAATTCGTAGTTTTTAACTACGAGCCGGATCTTCGATAATTTTGCTAGTTTTATGAATTGCAAATAACCATGGTGTCATTTACTGATATAGAACGAAATTAAATATGTATTTTAAAATGATCAACATTCGTACATTTTTGAATTCTTATATATTTATTTTTGAAAAAGCCGACGATTTTGCCTCACAACGGAAGCTCGTTTTTTTGCTGCCAAATGTCGACTGCTAGCGGAAAGCAAAGTGTGCGCAAGCGCTGACCGAGAAAGTGAAGGGGACGTACAATAATGGTCGTGTTAGTTGGGTCTTATCATTTTGATACGAACAAGTGCGCATGTGCATAATGATGCGCAACGCGCAACTGCGCAATGAAACGTGCGCATCATCAAATGCGCATCATTATGCGCATGCGCAGTCAAAATGATAAGACCCAACGAACACGACCAATGTATACAGCGCGCAACAATATATAGGACGTAATCGTTCGAATAACTGAGCATTCGAATGAACAAAATTATTGTTTATATAATTGATATTTTGGATAACCCAAATCGCCATTAAGATAATTGACGTTTCGGATAAACCAAATCGTCATTCGGATAAATGACGTTCGGATAATAGACGCTCTACTGTATTGAGGTTTAGTCATGGAGAATCACAGGATTGTGAAAATTTGCTACAAAAATGATGACAATGTTGCAGAGACGTTTCGAAAAGGCCGCACGTCTTTTGGCCGTCATATCGCACCATCTCGCCACACTGTGGTGAATTTAATCACAACATTTGAGGTTAGTTTTCTGAAAGGAAAAGTGCATGCCAATGATCCACAGGCCATTTCGTAGCTCAAAAAGGCAATTGGACGCACCATTTATGAAATTATTCTGCAATTATGCCAAAGTGTTATTGAAAATTTCGTCAAAAGAGTGAACGTTTGCAAACAGGAGCGAGGCGGCCATTTATCGGATATTGTGTTCCACACATAACCTCCATACGTGTACCTTATATTAAAATGAAAGTATTCGTACTGTTTGAACAAATAATAATTTTTATTTATAAATAAAAATGTTGGACCATTTTGAGGCACCCTTTAAAATCTGTAAAGTTTTTTCAAAGTGTGCAAAAATGTCGACCGTTAGTCTCTTTCTGCAACAATATCGCGTGTGCACGATAAACATAATCTCAATTGATTGTCCCAGTAAGAAATTTGGCGACAACACATTGGAAACAGCACGCCAAGCGAGAGCAAGTTGTGACGGAAAAATGGCATCCTTTGCCGTCGCATTAAGACGGAATGACACCTCATCGCGGTCGGTATGGTAGAACAATTATAGATTCCCAAAAATCTCTGAAACGGCTCTGCAGATCCCGTCGAAACTTTGCCAAACGACGTTTTTTTTTCTGAAATTTAGAAAATTTTAGGGGCTGACAGCTGTTCGTCTATCTATTTGACGTCGTTTATCAAAGTTTCGACGGGATCTGAAGAGCCGTTTCAGAGATTTTTGGGAATCTATGGTTGTTCTACCATACCGACCGCGATGAGGTGTCATTCCCTCTTAAGCTGTGTTCTAGCAGCACAGCATTGCGCATCCTCGCGTGAATGCTAGTGTTAATATTGCAGTACGAAAATACAGAATATTGGCAGTACATTTGGAGCACGTTGATTGCTGGGTTATCGCAGCATTGCGACAGAAAATTTGGAATGCGTTATTTCGGCAAGCTGAGGACACATTGGAGGTACGCTGTGACGCTCCATTGCCGGTAGAAACGAGGCACGTTATCGCGGCACTGAGACGGAAAATTTGGACTACGCTATTCGGCAAGGTGAGGGCACATTGGCGGCATGCTGTGACGTTCCGTTGCCGGCATATTTAAAACACGCCGTAACGCTCCTTCATCGTCATAAACGACGCTCGCTATTGCGGTGTTGTGACCGGCTAAATGGGGTTCTGCATTACCGGTAGCTGGACAGGTGGGAATAAAAAGTGGGCAAAATAAATCATTTTATTGAATACAATCGCACTCACGTACCGGTTCGTATGTGCGACGCCCGCGTATGACTGAGGGCTACGGCGTCATGCCCGTAATTATTTTTTTCTGAAAGTACGAGGCTGGGATTCGAACCCGCAACTTCACGATGGGCTGGTTTAGAAGGCAAGCACGTTAACCACTCGACCATCCAACTGGTTCAACTTATATAACTAATTTTAGGATCATGACGTTTGTCGTAGCGAATCTGATTATGGTTATAACCATATACCTTTTTTTAGTTTTAAGGCTTTCACGGCTCTTTATGTAATGAGAAGAGTATGTGGCTTCCGGATGGAGGCCGTATTCAGGATCAGCGTTGTGCCGACGTTTCGCAAACGTTACAGTCTGCATCATCAGGGCTGAGAGCTCCGATACTGAAGCTCTCGTGTCTCAGGTATTCCTTATATAGTTGCAGTTATCGTTCCGGATCGCTGCACCAGCCAATCAGATGTTTTAATTGATCAGCTGGTCAATTAAAAAACCGGGAGGACGGTGTGCCAAATAGGATTGACGTGATATCCTCCATCTCTGTTTAGATTGTCTGGATGTTTTCGGATTTCCAAGCCTTCTCGGTGTTTCCTGGAAAAATAGCTGTTTGATGGGGCCAGACTTTGGGCTTTGTCGAACTGGATGGCATGACCAGTCTCCATCCAATGTTCGGCCAGCGCTGATTGTGTAATATGGCCATATTTGATACACCGTTGATATTCTTTGATTCGTGTACTGATCCTCCTCCCGGTTTCTCCTATGTACACTTTACCGCATGAGCGGGGTATATTGTATACTCCTGGTGCACTTAATGGTGGTCTTTGGTCTTTAGCACTCGGAATCACTTGTGCTAGTTTCTTCTGAGGTTTGAAGATGACTCGCACGTTATGTTTTCCAAGGACCCTCCCTATGCGATCGGTTATGCCCTGAAGGTATGGAAGGGAAGTTGTTGCGGTTATTTGTCCTTCATTCTCCCCATCAGGTGCTGTAACCGTTTTCGGATCAGCTATTTTTCTTTTTAGATTTTTGATCGTTCTTTCGATGTTGCCTGGCTTGTAGCCATTGTCTCCTAAAGCTTTTCGTAGATGTTCTAGTTCAACCTCCAAGGAGTCTGGTTCGGAGATCGCTAGAGCTCTGTAGACCAGAGAGCTTATGACCGACTGTTTTTGGGAAGGGTGGTGATGGAACGTAGCATGGAGGTATCTATCCGTATGCGTTGGCTTCCGGTAAACTTTATGGCCCAAAGTGCCATCGCTTTTCCGTTGAACCAGTACATCCAGAAAAGGGATTTGATTTTCCTGTTCTATCTCCATGGTGAATTGAATATTGGGGTGCTGGGAGTTGAGCAAGGTTAAGAAATGATTGAGGTTTTCTTTGCCGTGACTCCAAATGACGAAGGTGTCATCGACATATCGGAACCAGGTGGAGGGCTTGAGGGAAGCATCTTGCAGAATTCTGTTCTCGAAGTTCTCCATAAAGATGTTGGCGATGATAGGAGAAATAGGGGAACCCATGGCTGCGCCTGAAGTTTGTCCATAAAATTGGGATTGAAATTGGAAATATGTAGAGTTTAGGCAATGTTCTATGAGGGGCAGTAGGTTAGGGGCAACTTTTTTGGAATTTTTAACTATGCTTAGGGTTTCATTGGTTGGGACGTTTGTAAACAGGGATACAACATCGAAACTCACTAAAATGTCTTCTGGTTGTACCTTGATAGTCTGGATCTTGTTCACAAAATCCCGGGAGTTTTGGATATGGGAGTTGTTGAGGCCTACGAGTTTCTGCAAACGTTTGCAGAGAAAACGTGCCAAATGATATGTAGGACTGCCTATGTTGCTAATAATGGGCCTTAGTGGGATGTTGTTTTTGTGTATTTTTGGCAGACCATAAAGCCTGGGTGGTAGGGATTCCTTGGGTGTTAGGGCTTTGGTTAGGTTTTCTGATAGACCAGCCTTCTTTAGAAGTGTGGTTGTTTTCTTTTCTACACTCGATGTGGGGTCACGTGATAATTTCTTGTACGTGTTGGTGTCCTCGAGCAGGTACAACATTTTACTGCAGTAGTCCGTTTTATCCATGATGACAGTTGCATTCCCTTTGTCAGCTGGTAGTATTAAGATGTCCTTGTTTTTCTTCAAATTGTGAAGAGCAAGGTGTTCTTCCTTCGTGATATTCTGCTGCGGAGATTTTGCCTTGTGTAGAATATTGCTTATCCGTTTCCTGATGTCGTTGCCAGTATCCAGTGGGAGACGATAGATGGCCGTTTCCACCTGGCTGATGATTTCTCTGGTTGGAATTTCTGTCGGTGTAATGGCGAAATTGTGCCCATTTGCGAGGACTGATCTTTCAGCTGCGGAGAGTGTGTGGTTACTTAGGTTTTTAACTGTGTGGGTTAGGATGGGCTGCTTTGATTGCGGACATAGTTTCCTGAATTTTTCTATTTGATTCTTGGATCTTAGGTCTGCACAGTGGAGGGCTTGTTCGTGAGTGACACGGTCAAGATCTTCCCACAGCTGTGGTTCCAAAGAGTCAAATAGACGTGGGTGAAGTTTAAGGAGTTTTTGGGAATTTTGGTCCAAAAGCTATATAAGGAATACCTGAGACACGAGAGCTTCAGTATCGGAGCTCTCAGCCCTGATGATGCAGACTGTAACGTTTGCGAAACGTCGGCACAACGCTGATCCTCAACACGGCCTCCATCCGGAAGCCACATACTCTTCTCAACCATATACCTTGTTTTTGCTGGGAATGGAACGTCACAGCGTGCCGCCAATGTGCCCTAACCTTGCCGGAATAACGTATTCCACATTTTCCGTCTCAATGCCGCGATAACTTGCCTCGTTTTTACCGGCAACGGAGCGTCACAGCGTGGTGCATTTATGACTGAATCGCGATATAAAGATGACCACTCCAAATCTGGAGCTTGCCGCATCAGTACTGTTGTTGCAGCACGTAATTGTTCCGTGTATTTGCTGCAAACTTGCCGTCTTGGCATCACACATTCATTTCGCCGAATCACGCACTGTGGCGCAAATTTGCAGCTTAATGCGGAAGCAAAAGACAGCATATTGGTGTCACAATGTGCCGCCGTATGCTGTCTTCTTGCCGCTATAATGCTTACATGTGAATTTTCACAGCACGTTTGTCTACCAGGGATATAGTTTGACCGAAATGAGAATGAAACATTTCGAAATGGTCGGAGCGTGTGATCATGCCCAAAACGAAAATGTCCGTGAGACGATGAAACGAACTAATTTATATGATAGTCAGTTGGCCGGAAATTATGCAGTTGAAATATACTGTATATTAACAATGCTCTGTGCAAATCATTGTTATTTAAAATGGTCATTTCGTTTTTCGAGTGGCGGAATTATAAAATTGTTTCGACCGCCACTTTCAATTCGAGTATTACTCACAACATATCGTGGTCCTCGAAATCATCGACTTTCCAGGTAACGTCCTTGTAAGCGCCGTCCACCAAATTTCTCACGTAGTCCTGGAAAATTTGGAGGAAATCAATTGTCATAAATGTTACGCCTGCGTCCACCGGAGGATTGGAGATTGTAATCCGTTAGGCGACTCCAAAGAGAAAAACTGCCACAAAAATATGCTTAAAAAATCGAATATATTTCACCCTGTATTTCGATGCGAAGTCTGTTGACGATAGGAGCTTGTCGATAGACGATAACTTCGATGCAGCAACACTCCAAGGAACGGAGCTTTTTTCCAGTCGCAGATAACCAGACATATCCAACGGTACACTGTACTCGAGCTCAGACGCCTGAGCCAGACTGAACGCGTCCTCTAAGAGGTGAGTTCTGTCGGAGTCCGAAAATCTCTGCAAATAAAATAAAGCATGAATTATGAAAATTTCAACCAAAAGTACATGTTTCTTCTTTCCTGTTATGAACATGCCGAATATTAGAACACGGGTTCACAATAATTTTGTACACAACACGAAAGTTATACAATTCTTCGATCTAACAGGGACTAGGGGGTCGTACACAAATTACGCAACGCAAAATTTTCTAATTTTCGACCCCCCCCCTCCCCCCACGTAACGGGACCGTAACGCTTGGTCAGACCCCCCCCCCCCATTCCGTTACGTAACGGGTGCTTTGTCGTCAATAATTGCGATTTTTTCATGGACATAACTGATTATGAAAGGATAGGGTTTATACTTATTTTATGAAGTATATATTTATCTAGTCTTATACCAATTTTTATGACAAATTCCTGAAAATTAACCGATATATGCCTTGATTTTAGGACAAAAGACGAAAATTCTCGTCATTGTCCCATCGATATGTTTATGAAAAGTTATCTGTTAACTAAAGGCCAACAATTTATCAATATCGATACAAATGTAGCTATCGTTATGCGTAAACTTTTTTATTTTGTTTTTTTTTGTGCAAAATGCCGACAGTTTGAACTCTTTTTTTCTATTTTCAAGGTCCTTTTTCTGTATTCAAGCTGTCTTTAAAAATAGTAATTATCAAATGTTAAAAACGCGGATACGTACCGCCTTAGTCACTGCAATCACAAAAATGTTTTCTTTTAGATTGAAAATCAGTTGATCGGTTTTTAAGTATTTGCTCGGATAAGGTCGAAAAAACTAGTATCGAAAAAAACGCGTGCAAAGTTTTCGTTCCGTGTTTCTTGATATAAAGTTACGATTTTTTTCTAGAATATTGATACTCACATTGAAGTGCCTAGTCGCGGGCAATATGACGGTTGTTCATTTTCATGGTAGTTCACAAAATAATAAGAGCCTCTACTTTATCTATTGTAAATGATGCCGCACCTGTAGGGACTGAGGCCACTAACCGGTCGCGCTGCCTGTTCTCACTAAAGTAACTATAACTCCGTCAATTTTCGGACTTGTGAATAAAAATGTTGCCAACATATTTTTCAATGCATGTACTTTCAAGAATTATAAAAAAAATGTCCTTCAAATTTCGCTTGGGGGATGTGGGAAAGCTACCGTGCAAGTTCTTGAACAGCGATTTTCCCCCTTAATTGGCATTGCGTATAGAAAGCTGTGAGCTGTCCACGGTAAAATTGCACTCGAGGTTTAAATTAAAAACTTGAACATGCAGAAACTTTGCTATTTCTGGCAGTTTTTAAACCGTGACGTAACGCAAACCTTGACCCCCCCACGTACGTAGACCGCAACGCCTGGCCGAATCCCCCCCCCCCCCCCCCCAAATTGCATTACGTAATTTATGGACGGCCCCTTATGGCGAAGTAGAAGACGTACCACGTGACGTGTGAATGCAAGAGAGATAGTTGAAATTTTCGAGCAGAGATTTCTCAAAAATGAGTAATATTTAATGCAAAAGAAAATCGTTAAGTTCTGCTTCAGGGAATTCTGCAGACCTTGACGCTTCATTTTTCCCAAAAAAAACTTAACCATCCACGAAAAATGAGTTGGAAAATTTGTGAGGTTATGTTGATCTTGTACATGTTCTTAAGGCGGAAGCTCTACTAGTATGGCAAACTTGATCAAAATACATTGATAACAATGGACAAACTTTGAAAATGACTCTTTTTAGGCAAGACAAGTATACATACTCAAGTCAAGTTTGTCATACTCCAAAAGATATTTTGTTTCCAAGTTTGTATCTTTATGAATAATCAAGTAAGCAATATTAAAAGTTATTTCTCTTATATACAATGTATACGTATCATTTCAGACGTCCCTTGAAAAAAGTATGCTCCGATAAATAGAATCATCCGTCCTCGAATCCTGCGAGTGACTCTCATAACCTTAAAAAAATCTAAATCCAGAGCTGACAGAGCTAAGAAAAGAGCGGAAAATGAATTATTCACTGCAGTAGCATCTTTGTAATCTACCAAGGAGGTAAATCCAATATCCAACTCACAGGAAATCAAGAACGAATTAGTTGTTTGTGTTTGAGGTTATACTTTGACCGGCCATATTGAAATATCGCTGCGCCACCTCTAGGACGTGAAAATCGCGAATATCGCATGGGCACAATAAATTGCATCTCGATTGATAGTATCGTTGGGTCGAAATTGGGGCTCAAAATATCGAAATGGTAGGAACGTCTGATACATAACCTTAAATTGTGGAGTTAGTTTACTTCCTTCCTTTACCTTATGATGCGATAACAGAACTTCCGTGAGCTTTTTCCAATCTTCGATATCGTAATTCACTCTGTAATAGCCAACTTGATTGTGATTGAATTTGATCCAATCGACTGGCTCGTTCAGCTTCACTTCAACTGCAAATCATCACAAAGTAGAGCAAATCTTTTCTGAAACGAAGGTACGCAGAATATTGATTAATTACGTTCGCTCGCGTCTTTGTCGAACCAGACGAGGGTGGGCGTCGCATTGTTATTGGTGATGTACGTAATTGGTATGGTCCACTTGTATCTAGGAGACAAAACAATCATTTGCAGGTCTACGAAGGGTGTTCAAAATGCATAAAAATTTAGCTGCACGAGAGGGCTTTAGTACATGTCGAAACATTCGTCACTCAGTGTTATATTTTCACGTTTACCAACTGAAGCTCGAACTTAAGCTATTCGATAAACAAGATCGTAGGTGCGAACTCAAATAATACGTTTGTACTCAACAATGTGTTTGAGTTTAATTCAACGTCGCAAATCTACAGGGCAGTGACTAGAAAATGACGCAAGAACGCACTAATGCAACGCAAACTTAAGCAAAACTCAAAATATGCTCAAGAATAAAATTATACTCGAATTAAGGGACTATACCAGTGTGCCACTTTCAAAAAATCGATTTTTTTTTGCCTTTTTCGGCAGTTTATACGTTCAAGAATATCCTGTAAAAATGTCAAGGCCGTATCTCTAATCATGTTATCTTGCAAAAATCGATAGTTAAATATTTAAACGCGTTTTTCTCGAAATGAGATTTTTCGAATTTGCTGACATTGTAACTCAAAGAGCAATTATCCGATTGACTTGAAATTTGAACTGAGTACTCTTGAATATATTTACTCTACAATGACGTAGGATATTTTCGATTGGATGAAAATTGACGATTTGGCATTGAAAAAAACGACCATTTTGTAGGCAAGAAAACAGACTTTTTTCAGAACTACGTCATTTTGTTAGACTTTTATATTTTTCGAAAATCCTACGTCATTGTACAGAAAATACCTTCCAGTTTACCGACATTTTTTTCCTTTTTCGGTTTCAGCTACTCAATCGGCCGGAATCGTGTCAGCAGTGGAGGAATTTTTTTTGGCGCCTCCGAAGGCACCGCATAAGTCGCTTGGATCTCAATATTTTTCTATAAAAAAATTATGTAATATAGGTCAAATCCAGCCAAATATATTCTTAATTTTCCGAAACATTTAATTGAGTACTTTTCTTCCAAAAAATTCCCGGAAATCACCCAAATTTTCAGCGTTCACACTGGTATAGTCCCTTAAAGACTCTCTCGAACTCTAAAGAACTCTAAAGAACTCCGAATTCATTCATTCGCGTTCTAATGTGCCTCTGAGGATCTTAGATGGAATTTAAAAAATTACATTCAAGTATGAAATTAGGTTCGAACATAAGACAAAACGGAAGTTTTAAGGGGCCAGTCCACTTTGAAAATTTCAAAAAATCCAAAGCAAGCAAGACTTGAAGAAATCGACGATGATAAGCAATCAGACGGGATTTTGTACGGTGCAGGAATTGCCGATTGACTTTAAGGAGGGAGGTCTAGTTAGAATTTTCAAAAAAACGATTTTTTCTCATTATCTAAAAGTATAATATCTTACGAGTATTTTCCGACTAATGGAATGTAAATCAGACCATTATTCGCCGAAATACATAACTTTGAAGGACGCCGTGTTTGAGCCATATAAAGTAAACAGGTAACTTTAAACTCGTTTTTCTCAAAATCATGTTTTCGAAGTCGGTGATCAATGTAACTCGAGAACGGCTTTACCGATCAGGTTGAAATTTATATCACTTCTTCTATACATAGTTTTCCTCCGGATGAACGAAGGATTTTTTTTTGGACAATTTTTTTTTTATAGTCAATTTTTGTTAGTGAAATTTTGGTCTAAACAACACTTTTGACTTTCAACGTCCGTCATTTTGTGAAAAATGGAAATTTTTCAAAACCCTTCGTTCAACCGGAGCATTATATCATTAACTAAAGATTCCCCCCTGTTTTGTTGGTTTCAGATAATCCGTCACAGCGTGAGAGTGATCACCGCAAAACCTGTTTATTTTGCAGCGTCCTCGGCCATTGATACGTATCGGCTTATTTTGAAACATATTTCTTTAAAAAAATTATAATGTTTACATTAAATATATATCTTTTAAACGGAAGAACTTTTGTTGTAAATTATTATATCGTTTGGCCGAAAAAAAAATTGGAAAAAGGCCTTTTTTTAACGTTCCAACTAGACCACACTCCTTAACCCATTAACGCCCAAGAATCGCGATTTTTTCCTTCAATTTCAAGCCAGATTTTTATTATATAAAAAAAATCATAAAAAATGAAGAGATACGTTCCCTAGTATTTTCGGGGGTGTTCTTTCAGAATCTCGGGTCAAAATCGGGTTTTGTCCATTAGGAAAAAAAATATGGCGGCTTTTAAACAAAAAAAAACAGGAAAAATCGATGACACTTTTTTTTCAAAATTTTTTTTCACCTCGAAGCCGTTGAAAAGTCCGGTTTTTTTTCAACCATGGGTGCATAGAATAGTGACGATTGAACAATAAATTTTTTACATTCGTCGTTGTCAACATTTTCACCCCCAAAATGGCGCTTTTCACCCCCTGAGTGACCCGAAAAATTTCACGCTCGGTGTCCCAAAAGAAAAGTAGTTGGATTTGGACGAAAATTGGTACTCGGAGGTTTTTGAGGTCGCTGATTACGATTCTGTTCTCAAAATTCCGAAATTCAAAATGGCCGATCCAATATGGCGGACACAAATGCAAAAGTTCATTTGAATTGGATAAAACGTGGCACTCGGGGATTTTCGAGGTCGCTGATTATGACTCTGCTCTCAAAATTCCGAAATTAAAAATGGCGGATCCAATATGGCGAACACAAATGCAAAAGTTCATTTGAATTGGATAAAACGTGGCACTCAGGGGTTTTCGAGGTCGCTGATTATGATTCTGCTCACAAAATTCCGAAATTAAAAATGGCGGATCCAATATGGCGGACACAAATGCAAAAGTTCATTTGAATTGCATAAAACGTGGCACTCGGGGGTTTTCGACGTCGCTGATTATGATTCTACTCTCAAAATTCCGAAATTCAAAATGGCGGATATAATATAGCGGACACAAATGCAAAAGTTCATTTGAATTGGATAAAACGTGGCACTTGGGGGTTTTCGAGGTCGCTGATTATTATTTTGCTCTCAAAATTCCGAAATTTAAAATGGGGGATCCAATATGGCAGACACAAATGCAAAAGTTCATTTGAATTGGATGAAACGTGGCACTTGGGGGTTTTCGAGGTCGTTGATTATGATTCTGCCCTCAAAATTCCGAAATTAAAAATGACGGATCCAATATGGCGGACACAAATGCAAAAGTTCATTTGAATTGGATAAAACGTGGTACTCGGGGGTTTTCTAGGTCGTAAGAGTTTTTCATAGTATAAACTTCAAACGCGTTTTTCTCGAAACAACGTTTTCAAAATCTAGCTCCATCGTATCTCTAAAACTAATAAACCGATTCTCTTGAAATTCGAACCGCATATTGTAAACATGATTCGCAACAAGATGACCCTCGATGGTTTTAAAATTTTGATTTTTATTCTTTTTTTGCGAAAAACTGCGAAAAAAGCGCGTTTTTTTTTCTTTTTTCATTTTTCATCTGCCATTTTTTTTATTTATTGATAAACTTTATATTCGAGGGTCATTTTGTAGCTGGTGTCATACTGAATCTAATGGACTTTGATTTTTTTGTTTCAGGCAAGCCGTTGCTTTTGTTGTTTTTGTTTCACCAAGCTGTCCAAGTGATGGAGCTACCTAGCCCACCTATTTTTGAGGCGTTGCGTTAAACTATAGTTTTTGTACTTAAAAGTGAATAAAAAAAGAATTAATTTTTTTTAAATATATTTCAAAACTTTATTTATCAAACCCAATAACTTTTATATTCATATCTTTTATAAAATCCTCGAAAAAAAATCGCGAAAATAGCTTTTTTTCGTGGCTCCAAAGTGGACCGGCACCTTAAATGTGGCGTGTTATTGGGATGTTGAATAAGTTCGCGCTGTTTTTTCTTGAGAATTAATGGGTAATTTAAAAAAAAAATCATTCCTAATGCTTTCAAACGTTACGAAACTGTTTTGTGATCAACTCTTAAGGCAGGATTCTACTTTGAAACTTTGAAAAAAAAAAAATTTCTTTTTTTTACATTTTTCGAAAGTAAATATGTTCAAGAATGTTCGGTCAAAATTTTATAAAGTTCCAAGCAGTCTAACTATCCTTTTTCGCCTTTCGAACGCACCTACCTGAGCGCGCTATTGTGACCCGCCCGGCGCGCGGCCCGGACTCACCAAAACTTTAAACGCGTTTTTCTCGAAACGACATTTTCAAGTACCGTGGTCGTGATAACTCAAAAAGTACTGAACCGATCCTTATGAAATTTGGAACACATATTCTATATGTGTGTACCAACCGACCTAACTACAATCAACTTAAAATTTTGATTAGAACTATTTTTTTATTGCAAAAAAAGACCCAAAAAAACGCATTTTTTTCGTATTTTAGCCGCCATTTTGTTAATTTTGCACGTATATAAAATATTCTAGTTAGGTCGGTTCCTGAAGACATATTGAACATGAAACTATTTGATTTTTTTGTTTCAGACCATCCGTCGGGAAGATTTCACGACCACGGCAACGGTACCTGCTTTTCGAGGCGTTGGCTTTAAACATATTTTACGTGTACAAAAAATGAATAAAATACATTTAAAATTTTTTTTTATGTACTTAAAGAGTGTATTTATTGAACAGTTTAAACCCCATATCGATATCTTTAATAGTATTCTCAGAAAAAAATCACGAAAATAGCGTTTTTTTCATGGTTTCAAAGTAGAATCCTGCCTTAATGTTATTCTTCGTGGAGTAATGCCTCTAATTCAACGCATCAAAATCCTTATTTTTAAGGCCTCTAAACCAATCTCTGCATCTTGTTTCCGACAGAGCATGCTCGTCACAAGTCACAGCAAGAATTCTCCGTGCTTCAGCTGCAGATTTTAAAAAACAAAGTCGTGCAGTAAAATTCCCCGCGGATACTCCTTTTTGGCACACAGTTTGACACGCTTAACAATATGAAGAAAAAAAAGCTGTCCATACTTCGACGAAATGACATACAGTTAATTTTAAGCTTGCTTATAGTATTTCTTGATAGATGCGTTACCATCTTAAACTACACGCACGCAGTTCTGGTAACGCCATCTGTTGGAAAACAGCGAGAACTTATTTAACCTCCAATATATAGAATATTTTACTCTATGTAAGAAAAATACCAAGAATGTATAAATAAGGTAGTTTTCGCAATAAGCAATCGAATAATGTTGGTTTTAATTTATAAAAACACAAAATAAATTGTATAATTCATTTTAAAAAAAAAAACTTTTTCTACCTGTTCAACGAACATGCGAAACGGTAGCCGCCATAATGGATTCCGACTTGACGTCATTAACATAGTAAACAAAGAGAGCGGCAGACCTATTACTCTCTAACCTGTGAAAGAAAGCGTCAACAAATTTTCAAATAGTTATTCGTACTTCATAAAAGAACAAATGAGTTTTTTCGGACTATGACTTTGGATCTCTTCTCGCAAGTTTTAACCAAGTCTTCCTCATATTTATATCAATTGGCATTTTAATTCACAACTTTCCCGGTGTGTTTACACTAGTATTCTTACATTTAGAAACAACACACCAATGATAGAGATTGTAACTCACTTTTAACCAAAAAAAATGTACGTATTCATAATTGGCGCAGCGTCGATGTTTACTATGCAAGTGACGTCACGAACCGAAGCAGCATGGCGGCTAGCTTTTTCGCGCGGAAATTTGAAATGTAAAATTTGAATGCATTTTTATGGCACTTGTGGATTTCAGAAAACATAAATAAAACTCTAGTAGTTTATTACCACCAAAGGATCAAATTGGGACACCTTTCAAAAGAGGGTGTAATACCCAATTAGGTTGGAAGTGATATCGTGCTTCGTCTTTTTCATTTTTCCAGTTTTGAGAATAAGCACGAAAATATATAACCGAAGAACATTTAACGTTTATGCAGGTCCATATAATTACGAACCCATAATTGGACTCCGTAGGATCGAATTGGGCATCCGGATCAGCCAAAAATCTCTTCTGGGTGAGCGTGTAATTAGATCCTTTTTTGACGACCTTTACAACCGGATAACCCATTTGTCTCGTCCACGTGTCCATAATTGCCATGATGTTTATTTTGTCGGTAACGGAACTCTGCAATATACCGAATAAATCGGCTGTCTCGGCGTTCTGATACGCCAGCCGATTTAGATACACCGACACACCGGCGATGAAGGTTTCCGATCCCACAAAGTTATCCAGCATACGGAGTATAGATGCACCCTAAAGGGAAAAATATCCGAAACTCATAAGATACTATTCCGCTCTCGACTTCGTCCGATCGGTAATCGAAATAAATAAAAATTAATAAAAAATGCAAACACAAATAAATAAGCTGATCATCTTTGCCTAAACTTATAATCAAGTTTCATACTTTTAGCTTCAAAATTGACAGACTACCATACACATTTTTTTTCTACATTTCACCCCCTTAAGGGATGATCTATGAAGAACGCTGAAATACGGAATTTCAGTTACTAACCCGAAGCCTAAATACCAAGTTTCCATAAAACATTCTTCCGCTATTTTACCCCTTAAGGGATGAATTTCTAAAAAAGCTTTACTAAATAATTTTTGTTTTAAATAGCTTTTTTTCTAATGCCAAGTTTTATATTTCTAACTTCAAAACTGTCAGACTTCCATACAAACTTTCATCCCTTATTTAATCCTCTTAGGGGATGAATTTCGAAAAATCCTGAGACACGTCTTTGTTTATTTTTAACTGAAAGGATAAATACCAATCTGAAAGGTTTCACCTTAAAAAATAACGAAACTGCCATACAAACTTACATCCCCTATTTAACCCTCTTAGGGGGTGAATTTCAAAAAATCTTGACACACGTCTTCCTTCATCTTCAACTGAAAGGATAAATACCAATTTGTAAGGTTTTAACTTGAAAAATAACGAAACTTCCATACAAACTTACATCCCTTATTTAACCCTCTTAGGGGATGAATTTCGAAAAATCCTGAAACCCGTCTTTCTTTATTTTTAACTGAAAGGATAAATACCAATTGGCAAGGTTTTAACTTGAAAAATAAAGAAACTGCCATACAAACTTACATCCTCTATTTAACCTCCTTAGGGGATGAATTTCGAAAAATCCTGACACACGTCTTCCTTCATCTTAAACGGAAAGGATAAATACCAATGTGCAAGGTTTTAACTTGAAAAATAACGAAACTTCCATACAAACTTACATCCCGTATTTAACCCTCTTAGGGGATGAATTTCGAAAAAAGCTGTGGTAAATAATTTTTATTTTTAATAGCTTTTTTTCTAATGCCAAGTTTCATATTTCTAACTTCAAAACTGTCAGACTTCCATACAAACTTTCATCCCTTATTTAACCCTCTTAGGGGATGAATTTCGAAAAATCCTGAAACACGTCTTTCTTTATTTTTAACTGAAAGGATAAATACCAATTTGCAAGGTTTTAACTTGAAAAATAATGAAACTGCCATACAAACTTACATCCTCTATTTAACCGCCTTAGGGGATGAATTTCGAAAAATCCTGACACACGTCTTCCTTCATCTTAAACGGAAAGGATAAATACCAATTTGCAAGGTTTTAACTTGAAAAATAACGAAACTTCCATACAAACTTACATCCCGTATTTAACCCTCTTAGGGGATGAATTTCGAAAAAAGCTGTAGTAAATAATTTTTGTTATTAATAGCTTTTGTTCTAATGCCAAGTTTCATATTTCTAACTTCAAAACTGTCAGACTTCCATACAAACTTTCATCCCTTATTTAACCCTCTTAGGGGATGAATTTCGAAAAATCCTGAAACCCGTCTTTCTTTATTTTTAACTGAAAGGATAAATACCAATTTGCAAGGTTTTAACTTGAAAAATAACGAAACTGCCATACAAACTTACATAATCTATTTAACCCTCTTAGGGGATGAATTTCGAAAAATCCTGAAATATGTATTTCTTTTTTTTCTCCTAAAGGCTAAATACCGATTTTCACGCATCTAACCTCAAAAATGATGGATTTTCATACAAACTTTCATCCCCTATTTTACTCATTTAGGGTACGAACAAGGAAAGGTTGCGAGGTCGAGCTCTCCTATTTCGATAAAATTTGGCATGCTTGAAGAATGGGTAAAAATAGGCGACACGTATTTTTTTATATCTGCGAAACCTGATTTTTAAGGGTTGAAACGCCCCCTCGAAAATTGGGGTATTTTTCGTCGATAACGTTTTAACGATACGAGATATTTAAAAAATTAAAATCGCAACAATGTTTATTTTTTCGTGTACTATACATTGGAGATGAGAACGATAACGTTATCGATGAAAAACGAAAAACACCCCTATTTTCGAGGGTGCGTTTCACCCCTTAAAAATCGGGTTCTGCAGATATAAGAAAATACGTGTTGCCTATTTTTACCCATTCGACAAGCATGCCAAATTTCATCGAAATCGGAGAGATCGACCTCGCAACCTTTCCTTGTTAGTGGGTGCTTACATCACAAAAGCAACCTACTGTCCAAATGTCATGTAATTAGCTTCAACTGTTCTGGCTCGGTATTGATGAATCAGTCAGGACATGTTCTTTTATATGAACAGATAAATTTATAAACTCAGGTCCTCACAAATGTTACATTTTGTCGAAAAAACATCAATTTCTTTAAAGTAAAAACAAAATTGAATGACGATTCATCAATGTACTTACTTTGCTGTACGTAATGACGTCGAAAAGTGCTGTTATCTCGTCGGGATTGTTAACCGTTTGGACAATCGGATGAGAACTCAATTTCGAGTCCGTGACCAATACACCGTGCAACGTATCCGGTAAAAATTTATCCATCTAATGTCCCAGCAAAAATAATTACCACGTGATTATGGAGACGACGACCAGTGGTGAAATAATACTCCAATCAAAATGGCAAATGAAAAGTAAAAGCGTCGCTTCCTTATTTACAGCAATTACATTGCTTGAACTTGGTTAAGCTTTGTCACATAAAAAATACAAACAAGAAACGTTGGACATCTGACGAAATGGCAGTCATCAGCGCAACAAATTTAGGCTGAATTATCACGCCAGAATTTTAATCATCCACTGAATTAATTTAAGCTCAATTAGTGGTAATTCCGTTATTCGGTTATGATCTTAATATACAAGTTAAGTAAGAATACAAGAGTAAAGCAGCAGAAAACAACATTACCCAACCCCAATTTGGAAGTATAGCATGGGCACTTTTGTATTGCATGAACGTTGCGAAGCCCTCGTTGAGCCAAAGATCATTCCACCAGGCCATCGTGACTATTTCAACCGAGGAAAATAGTACATTATTCGCGAATGGATTTTCATTGTTATAAGCAATGCCTGTCATGGCGATACTTGGCCGAGTTTAATTTTAGTAAAAAATGAACGAATTCAGTCCGTCTTTCAGTCGATCAATCTTATTTTTTTCCTTTCAATGATAGGATGATACAAATTGGTTAAAAAACTGTTTGTCATGGAAATAATTGTGACGAAAATAGTTTTCCATTTGGATAAGATAGGTTACTGTTTGCTAATAACGAAAACAATATTGATACAAAAATAATGGTTTTACCTAAGTTTCCGAACCACATGTGAGCAAATTCGTGGCTGATCACGAGGACTACACCCTCCTTGTCTGATGTCGAGCTCGTCTTGTTGTCATAGAATAGCCTTGCTTCTCTGTATGTGACAAGACCCCAATTCTCCATGGCACCGGAAACGAAATCAGGTATGGCAGCCATATCTTGCGGAGAATGAAAATTGTGCAAATTCCGAAACACTCATTCGTAGCTTGAGGCAACTCGAATTGAAGAGGAAGGTCCAGCATATGATACAAGAATTGCCTTAGGCCACTCCAGAGGCTGAAGAAATAGGCTTGTTGGGGATTTAAAAAAAAACTACAAAATAAATAGAGATTACAAAAAGGGTGTTTATCATACATATCCGTGACTGTATACAATAATTTTTTTGAAGCGATTAATTTCAAAATGGCGGCTCTGCAGCGTTTATCTCAAAACTGCATTTTTTAAGTTGGCCGGAACCATAACTCACAAGGAACATCCCTCAAGAGACACCCTTCGATTGTGCTGAAATTTGGATATGTTATATAGCACCAAAAAGTAAGCGATACGTATTTTTTTTATCGGCGGAAAAACGGTTTTGAGGGGTGAAACAACCCCTTAATATAGGGGTAGTTCACCCCTCAATTATTTTTTTGCAATGTCACTATAGTGGATTTTTCATTGCTTCGGATTAGAGGAATTTTCTTTTTATATTTCCCACAGAGGTGGTTTTTTCGAGGGGTGGTTTCACCCCTTAAAACCGTTTTTCCGCCGATGAAAGAAAATACGTATCGCTTACTTTTCGGTGCTTTATAACATATTCGAATTTCAACAAAATCGAAGGGTGTCACCTGAGGGATGTTCCTTGTCAGACAATTTTCAACAGATTCACTTGAAATGTTGAATATATCTTGAACAATACATTGTCTATGGAAGTACGTAGGATTTTTTTTGACGTGACAACGTCTTATAATTCGATGGAGCCGGCTGCACGCACGAAAAAACATGACTCATGCGGCGTTACCTCGCTCTGAGGCGTTCCATTTAAGGCTTGACGTGCAAGCGAGAGCGCGGAACGAGCGACAAAGAGGCACAATCGGCCTCCGCGTTCGGCAGCGTTCGACATCTGTCTCTCTCCTACTTGAGTGATGGCCTCTGCACACTGCGAGCGACGAGCGACGAGCGATGAGCGATATCCAATGATAACGTCACTCTCATAGAGCATTTCCGTCATACTCGAGCTCTCATTGGATATCGCTCATCGCTTGTCGCCTATCGCGCGCAGTGTGCAGAGGCCATGAGCGATGCGTCCGCGTGGACAGCTGCTATACAATAATACATTTACATGTTTGCAGTATGAAGTGCAGTAAAAAGTGAATGTAGTGTCA
Organism: Ophion obscuratus; assembly: GCA_964007375.1. NCBI lineage: Eukaryota > Metazoa > Arthropoda > Insecta > Hymenoptera > Ichneumonidae > Ophion > Ophion obscuratus. The sequence continues at coordinate 78,034,951 of OZ023312.1, forward strand.
ATTGTTTATAGCAACGATAATTGCGGCGATAAAGGTAATGATTCTTTCGATATTAAATATATGTTCAGTGATATATTGTCGAATATTCGTGCTTTCATCATTAAAATAAATAGCATCGGTCCGCTAGTGCAGCGATTGTAGGTTATGCTATAATTGACAAAACTATAACAATAAGTTAACAGAACTATTTCAGGATGAGTAAAAAATCAATTGCTTTACTATTCGATCGAAATAATTATCGAGCGTAGCTATGATTTCAAAAAATTAAAACATAAATGTTAAATCTTCCACATATCATAACAACGTGTCTGAAATAACAGGTTGGACCAGCCAGCCGTCAAAGGGAACAATTTTCTCCTATATCAAACACATTGAGGCGGGCGTTTTAAAAACTAGAGTTACAAAAATTTTAATGATGTTTCCAAATTTTAAATTTTAAATTTAAGATTTATGAACAATAATTTAATCACAGTTTATTCTTATAATCAATTATTCAAAATTATTACTTTTTTACAACAAATTACAATTAAATTTGCAAAAATAATTAAGTAACTAATTGAACAACAACTTTTATTCAGTTTACTTGCTGAAAGAAATAATGTCAATACAAAATTTATTATTATAAAATAATAAAATCAAACATTAAATTTTAACAGTCGAGTAGAAATTAAACAATAAATTTTATTCAAGTATTTTGTAAATTTAAAATGATTTTCTGAACGAAGAATTTTATGAAAAAATAAAAGTTGTAAAACAATTGCTCAAAGCACATTCATACTTGTAAAAACTAGGTACATTGTAAAAAAAAATAAATAAAAATTGACATAATTGTAATTATGCGTACAAATCAATGTAACTTGATCAATTCAATTGTGATTTCCATTTACCTCCTTCTCTATATCCATACAAAATATCTATCAAACAAATAAAATTAAAATTTTCTTTTGAAAAATGAAACCATTCTATCAGTATTTTCTTATGACGTTGTCACGTTCAACTATCGTCAGTAAACCGACTTTTTTATATTGCATAGTTCATTTGTTATGAACAATTATCTGACGATTTATAGGCAAATTTTTGGAAAGTGAAAAACTTCGTCAGATAATTGTTAATAACAAATGAACTATGCAATGTAGAAAAAATCCTACGTACTTCCATAGACAATGTATTTTTCAAGATATATTGAACATTTCAAGTGAATCAGTCGAAAATTGTCTAACTTTTGTTTCCGGCCAACTTAAAAAATACAGTTTTGAGGTAAACGCTGCACAGACGCTATTTTGAAATTAATCGCTTCAAAAAAATTATTATACACAGTCACTGATATGTATGATAAACACTCTTTTTTTGTAATCTCCATTAATTTTGTAGTTTTTCTGAAAAAAAATCCCCAAGAAGCCTATTTTTTCGGCCTCCAGAGTGGCCCTTGAAGTGGAACGAGCGCGCGCTCTTGATTTTGTTCAAATTTGGACCAAACATTGTTCATATCATTATGCATGTTTATGTGAAATTTCAGAACAGTCGACTATTTAGTTTGGGAGATAATGGGTTTTAAAATTGCAACTTTTAACACATCACCGACGTTTTTCTTCTTAAGGGGTAACACCACTTTAGTGGCCGAAAAGAAGGCCTAATTTTGAAATAATAAAAGGAATAGGAATTCTCTTTACAGAGATTATTGGGCATATATTTGATTATAGAATTTTTTAAATTATTGTTTTTGTTCCAAATGGCGGCGAGACAGCCAAACTTCGAAATGATTTAAAAAAAAGCACCTCTAGTAGCGAACAAATTTCTCGTGAAATGTAAGATCAGGAACAAAAAACAAATAAATGTTGTTAAATATATATACTATTGGCTGGACAAGTACGTCGGGATTTTTTATTTAATCAAACTTTGTAAAAATGATGCACTTTTGACCAAGAAAATTCGATTTGTTCCTTTAAAGATGAACAGTAAATTGGTCATAAAATTTGAAGTTTACATTGAATCGAACAACCTCTACGTACTTCTGTAAAGGAGGTAATTATGAAGCTAATGTCAAAATTTCAAACTGACTCATGCAACCGTGTTGGAGTAATGTGTTCGCTAAGATTGAAAAAAGTGGTTTCGAGAAAAATACATTTTTATTGTGTTAAAGCATCGTTTGAGCAATGTAAAAAAAACGATTTTTTCAAAATCCTACAGTGGTGTTACCTTTTAACATTTTTTTTTTTCATTACTAATTAACGAAAATGACGTGAAGTTTCCTCGAACAATCGAAAAAATATCAAAATTTTTCCTCGAAAAATCGAGAAAAAAAATTCAACATCGTTCCTCGAAAAATCGAAAATAAAATTCGAACTTTGTTTTTTCGATGACTCGAACACGACGACCAAGGAAACCTTGATTAAGCCAATATTATCCATTATAAAACAAAAAAAGGCTCCTTTTTGTTTGTTTCATATCAACCGGATGGCCAAAATCAATCACACCGTTGAGCTCCCCACGTTTAAACGTCCTTCACGACATTGTTTATAACTTCTTCAATTACTGATATTTTTTTATGAAATTTTGCACACAACTTTCTTAATGTACATAAAAATAAATGTCCAAACGATTTTTCAATATTCCTTATTCCTTCAAAATTAATTTCTTACAGCACCCCTGATTTTCTGTTCGAAACAGCAGCTTAACTCTTTAACGATCGTGGAGTGACCAAAATTCTTCATTCTTCTCACGTCGATATAAGTAATTAAAAAAATGATATCGTGTTAAAAAACGATCCTTAAATAATAAAATGTTAATTTACTCACCGAGTTTTGGCAATGGATAATTAATCCCGAATAAATTGATATAATACTCGATTATCTTCACTCCTATTTCCAAGGCAAAAAGAGCTTTTTCCTTTTGGGCCCTCGCGGTGTATACGCTGACCGGGAAAGTGTTGCCCTCGAGATTTTTCGCGGTTGCAGTTACGCCCATGAAATCGCTCACAATGAAGCATATCAAATACGTCGACATAGGCACGCTTTTGGCAAAGTTAACCGTCGTAAGACCCGGACCAGGCTTGTCCACGTGAGTCGTCTAAACATTTTTAAACCATCGATTACGAACGAACAAAATATCCCAAAATGAAGGAATAAAATACTTTCTCGTCTAATCAAGATTGTAAGAATAATTGTAAACGAATAATAACACAATTATCTTTACTTCGATATTCATGCTGGATAATGCGCTGTAATCGTCTCCGGTGGGATGTACCAGTTTGACGGAAAATTTGGCTTTGAATGAAGGCTCGTCGAAGCATGGAAATGCTCTTCTGGCGTAGGTGGGTTCGAACTTCGAGGTTGCGATGTACCTTGGTTGTATTAATCATTACAATTTTAACAAGAAAAATCCAGATACAGTTAATGGGAGGAATGGGAAGAAGAATGATCATGGAATTTATATGGACAATGATAGTCATATGTTGAGATCAAAGAAAAATGATTAATTCTAAAAATAATAAAAGTCTTAAGGGGTCTTCTCACTTTAAACGCTAAAAAAGGCTGTTTTCATGCATTTTTTTGATAGCTTTATATTATAGATATTAATATAAAAGTTGTTACACTTAGGCCACAGTAACCCGTATAAAATCATGTGGGAATTAAACAATTTTTTTTGCATGAAAAAGTGATTCACTCATAATATTAATTACACATCAATTTTGTATGAATATCAAGTTGTTAGAAAAAAGTATATTTTTTTTTCGATATACAAAATGGTCGACTACTCGAAACTTCTCGAAACAGCTTTTTTCCAATTGGAGTGACAAATAACTTCAACAATTTTCACTCGATTTACTTCAAATTTGAAAGTTATGTTCCTAATTGCATTTCGCAGAGAAGTACGTACGGAATTTCTGATTAATCGAAAAGTTTTCATTTTATGAGCTGTTTATGAACAGTTATAACGAAATTTTTCACTGAAAATTCATTTCTTAAGTTCAAATACCCACAACTTTTGAATAAAACAAAAAATTTTAAATTCCGTACGTACTTCTCTAGGTATTCTAATGTAGATTGACGAAAAATTTTGTTTTTTGTTTTAGGTAAAAAATTGTGGATGCTAAATGTCACACCGCGGAGCGCCTAAAAAAAGATAACAAAAGAAAATAATAGCAGTCGACCATTTGGTACATCGAAAAAAAAATATGTTTTTTCTAACAGCATGATATTCATACTAAATAAATGTGTAATTAGATAATTTTATGAGTGAATCATTTTGTCATACGAAAAAAAAATTGTTATATTCGCACATGATTTTATACCCGTTACTGTGGCCTAAGGCCTTAATAAATACACTTTTGAAATATATTTTAAAAAAATTTAATGTATTTATGTAACCCAAACAAACCTTAAACGCCGTTTTCTCGAAACAACGTTTTTCGATGGCTTGTCGATAAAATCTTCGTAACTACTGAACCGACTCTTATGAAATTTCAACCACATATTCTTTACAACTATAGCTATAGCGGATATCAAGGATTTTTTAAAGTTTTGATATTTACTTTATTTCGCCAAAAACAATGAAAAAAACACGTTTTTTTGGTTTTCGAACAATATCCGCCATTTTGTTATTTTTGCACATGTAAAAAATCACATAATATGTGTTATATATATATATATAACCGTTTGATTTTTTTTATTTAGGATGATTCATCTCCGAGTTTTCATCAACAGCGCAGACCTACAATTTTTTTAGGACATTTTTTAACTATCATTTTTGTCTATAAATAGTGAGTTGAATGAATATTTTTTTTTTAAAATGTATTTCGAAAGTGTATTTATTAAGTGTAACAACTTTCATATCAACATCTATAATCTAAACCTATCAAAAAAAAATCATGAATAGCCTTTTTAGCATGTAAAGTGAGAAGACCCATTAATTGCTGTATTGTGGAAGATATTATAACAGATAAATTCCGTTTTTAGCATTGAAAATGCTTTTAAAACTGTATATGTTTGTTGAGGTAGGCTGGGTATAGGTGTTTTAGTTAACGGGATCTCACACGAAACTAACGCTACCCCCACTGTGCTGTAGTAGAGAGGGGGTGGCTGCGACATGCTGAACGCCCGTCGTTGGTTGGACAATGCCTTCTCCCTACCCAATTGTAACCGGGTGGGGAGAGGGCGGAGACTTGTTATTAATTCAATATTATATGCCAACTAATATTACAAATATATTACATACATTATATAACAAGTATTATGCAAAACAACCCCAAGCAAACCTAAACAAATCCAAACCAACGTAATTGTATACCTTAAATTATCAATATTTTTCTGAAAAATGATAAAAACCAACTCATATTATTTACATGTACCGCTTATTTGTTTCCCGAAAAGTTTTATTACATTTTCAATGTCGTGAAATAGTTGCACTTTGTGTGATAACTGTAGATTTTTGCATAGGTAGGGGAACTCGGGGCAAAACGAAGGCAAGGCGTAAGATGAATCATAAGTCAAGCTGCTAAACAGTGTGTGCGAGCACAGTGCTCTCGTTGAAGTTTGATGGGAAGGCAGAGGGGGGGGGGGGGGGGTGAATGACTGTGAAAGTATCAACTGTGGCGTAAGCACGCGTCCCGAGTGAGAGAATAAAATCGATTTTTTGACAAAACGATCTAATTTTTGGCAAAGTTTACCATCGTTTCAGTTCATTTGAGTTGCTGATATTGATTAGAGACAGGCAAGTAAACACAATGAAAATACTATTTATCAATATAATAAGAACGGTTTGTCAGAAATGTTGAAGGTTAATGCGTGATTTTTTGTTGATCCGTTAAGGGGCTATACCAGTGTGACACTTTTAAAAAATCGATTTTTTTGCCTTTTTTGACAGTTTATACTTTCAAGAATACGAAATGAGATTTTTCAAATTTGCTGACATTGTATCACAAAGAGCAATTATCCGATGGACTTGAAATTTGAACTGAGTACTCTTGAATATATTTACTCTACAATGACGTAGGATATTTTTGATTGGATGAAAATTGACGATTTGGCATTGAAAAAAACGACCATTTTATAGGCAAGAAAACAGACTTTTTTCATAACTACGCCATTTTGTTAGATTTTGATATTTTTCGAAAATCCTACGTCATTGTACAGGAAATACCTTCCAGTTTAACGACATTTTTTTCCTTTTTCGGTTTCAGTTAGTCAATCGGCCGGAATCATGTCAGCAGTGGAGGACCATTTTTGGCGCCTCCGAAACCAGCGCATATTCGCTTGGATCACAATATTTTTCTATGAAAAAATTATGTAATATAGGTCAAATATAGCCAAATATGTTCTGAATTGTCCGAAACATTTAATTGACTACTTTTCTTTCAAAACATTCCCGAAAATCACCCAAATTTTCAGCGTTCACATTGGTATAGCCCCTTAAGGAGGGATATACATTTACAACGGTCAAAAAATCGATTTCTTTGTTTTTTTCTCTAAACGACAGAACTATCGTTTAGAATATTTTCCTACAGTTTCAAAGCGAAATTCGAAAAAATTTAAACTTTACAGCCCGTCAACGCTGTGCCTCACCGCTCGGATTCGGAGCGGGCGTGAACTTCAAACGCGTTTTTCTCAAAACTGCATTATCCAAAGTGGCGTGCAGGATTACTGAAAGACTATTAAGTCGATTGAGTTGAAACTTGGTAGAAATATTGAAAATATTGGTACCTTATACTTGACGAAAATTGTTTTTGAAAAATTGGAAAAAACTACCTTTTTAATCCACATTTTACAGAATAGTTGCGTGAAATGTTGATTTTTTTTTTTTTTTTGTAAACGCGAGCCATTTTCTCAAATCTGCATTTTCTTCATTTTAATTACCGTCACATAGAAATTGCACATGTTCTAACTAAAAAAATGTTTGAACTTTTTTGCAAATCAAAGTCTACGGGAAGCACGTTGATTCACAACTCCCGCGGCGACCTTGATGTAACACTCTGCCACAGCACCAGTATTTTAATGAATTAATTTTAAAAAAAATTAACTTAAATATACTATTAAAGTATACCTAAAGTTTGATAATCGTAGATTAATTATTTCTTAGTTTAAAAAATCCCTCAATATTGCTTATTTTTTTCATGTCTAAATGTATATCCCGCCTTGATGCAAGTATCAATATTCTAGAAAAAAAATAACTTTATATCAAGAAAAATGGAACGAAAACTTTGAACGCGTTTTTCTCGAAACTACTTTTTTCGACCTTGTCCCAGCGAATACTCAAGAATGTATCAACGAATGTTTAATTTTTTGTTGTTGACACTTTTGTAATCGCTGTGTCTAAGGTTTTACATAGCCGATTTTTTAAATTTTGGCCATTACTATTTTTTAAACTGCGTTAATACAAAAAAGCGCCTTAAAAATAGACAAAAGTGTCCAAACCGTCGGCATTTTGTAAAAAAAAACACCAAAATAAAAAAACAGCCAGGCATAAAGATAGCTACATTTGTATAGATATTGACAAATTTTTGACTTTTTATTTACAAATAACCTTTCATAAAGATGTCAATGGGACAACCCCCATGGAAATTTATGTATGTAAAATATATGCAGAAAATATATGCTACATATATGTATATCGGTCGCGTATATAGTGACGAAAAATAGAATAATACGTATATATTCAGTATATATGCACTAAATATATGACGCATATATGGCCCTAATATTTTCGATATATTTTTCTGACTGAAAAAATATATGCTACGTATAAACACTATATATGATGCATATATGAGGCATATACGACGCATATATTTTCGATATATTTTCAATCTATTTTTTTTGTCAGAAAAATATATCAAAAATGTATGCGTCATATAAGACTCATATATGTGTCATTTATGCGTCATGTATGACGCATACATTTTTGATACATATGCTACGCATATCTGTATATATGTGGCATATATGTACCATTTATACAGTATATATGTGGTATGTATGCAGTGTGTATGCAACATATATGCTGAATATGTCATTGATATATGATACATTAATTTACAGTAATACCACGCATATACATCTCACATATAAAAACGTTACGAAAATTAGAATTTGGCACATATACGCAACGTATATTTTCAATATATGGCATACATTTCACATATATTACAATTATTACTAAAATAAAATTGCAGTATATTTTTGCGTATATAAATTTCCATGGGGGCATAAAGATCATTTTTTTCGTCGTCAAATAATGGCATATGTCTCGGTTAATTTTAAAGATTTTTTCATAAAAACTGGAATAAACCTAGATGAATATCCCGAGTAAAAATGAATATATATAATCATATATAATTGTATACAAAAATTGGCCCGATAGAATTGTATACAATTGTATATGATCAATTAATATACAATTATATATGATTATATATATATATATTAGACTGATTCAAAAAAAAAAAAATTTTCTGGATTCTCGTGCTATTGTTGGGCACTGATAAAACAAAATTTCTCTAAAAAGATGGGCGCGGTCACTCAATTTTTAGAGGTGGCTATCTCGACTTTTTTGTATTTGAATTTTTTTTAACAAACGTATTGCATTTAAGCATAGTCATGGCTTCGGATTACGGATAAAAATCACATCCAGCAGCTGTTTCGTAACAAAAATAAACTCTAACAATTTGAAAAGGGTGCAATATTCACAATTCAAATCCAGGTAGATCAATAATGGCGTCTATACTACTCTCGTTATTCATGTAGATTTATTTATCCGCATTAACATTTCGCACTTTTTACGAAAAATTAAATTATAAGCTTTTATTCATAAATCGTATATTTACATTTTCAAAATGCTACGCTTATATTATCTTCAAACTCATTTACATTTCTTCCCAGCCATTCTCAAGTTCGTTAACATTTTGGGCAGAACGAAAATGTGCAACGTTGAACAGTTTGTCCAGATCTCCCTTAAATTTACGCTCCTTCGATATTTGTGACGGCAAATTCTTTTTAACTCGATTTTTTAAAAGTTGTTTCCAGACTAGATGGAGTTTTATTGATTTCAAGATTGCGTTATTCAATCGACGCGTTGGAATTTCAGCACATTTCCATTGTTCGAAAATTTCTTTCATCGTTTCGTGTGCACTTCGACGTATGGTCAGTTTTCCTCTGTTATGCTTGTAAAAGAACAAACTCAAAACTTTTCCGATTTTTATCCGTAATCCGAAGCCATGACTATGTTTAAATGCAATACGTTCGTTAAAAAAAATTCAAATACAAAAAAGTCTAGATAGCCACCTCTAAAAATTGAGTGACCGCGCCCATCTTTTTAGAGAAATTTTGTTTTATCAGTGCCCAACAATAGCACGAGAATCCAGAAAATTTTTTTTTTTTTAATCAGTCTAATATATATATATAATCATATATAATTGTATATTAATTGATCATATACAATTGTATACAATTCTATCGGGCCAATTTTTATATACAATTATATATGATTATATATATTCATTTTTACTCGATATATATAATACTTAATAAAATACATATAGACCCGATCCTTTCATAATTAGTTATGTCTATGAAAAAAAGTAACGGATTAAAAGCGGGGAGGGGGGGGGTCGAAAATTGGGAAATTTGACGTTATGTAATTCGTGTACGCCCCCTTAGCATTCTCATTTTGCCCCGAGTTCCCTATGTTTATGTTTATTTTCAGGAATGCTAATACAAAAGCAACAATACAGTGATAAAAATTCTTCCGATTCTATTTACGACTAGTTCTGAATACCTCGTTCTATTTTCAGCATCTTTATATTTGCTGGAATAAAAGCCAACGATCTTGTCGGGTTGAAGGGCACCGTTGAATCCAAATGAGAGATCGTACAAGCCCAAATGCAAGTCCTTGTCAAAAGTAACAACAAGTTCCTCGAACTTGTCGGCGGTGTAATATTCCTTCACCGGAATTTCGTAATCAACCTCGCGATCGCGAGTTTTGAGAGATGCCGAAGTTATATCGAGGTCCTTCTGGTGGAGAGCTATATAACTTCTCGTATCACGTACATCGATGAGTATAGTCACGTTGCCCTGGAACGTGCCTTTAGCGAGATCCGGATGAAGATAAAGATCGTAGTGAAGAGGCTTGACTTCTTTTGCCAACCGAAAAGTCAAATTCGGGGTCAAATCTTTCGTGGCCATTTCGACGTATTGCTGAGGTCGGTAGGGATCTGAAATATATTTTACTAAGCAAAGAAAACAGCGATGACTGCCGGTCTCGATTAATCTTATTCAAGGGGCTATACCAGTGTGACACTTTCAGAGAATCAATTTTTTTTGCCTCTTTCAACAGTTTATACTTTCGAGAATATCATTATCATTTATATGAATATAGTTTTATCTTGCAAAAATCGATAGTTAAATCTTTAAACACGTTTTTCTAGAAATAAGATTTTTCAAATTTGCTGACATTGTAACTCAAAGAGCAATTATCCGATTGACTTGAAATTTGAACTGAGTACCCTCGAATATATTTACTCTACAATGACGTAGGATATTTTTAATTGGATGTAAATTGACGATTTGGCATTGAAAAAAAAACGACCATTTCATAGGCAAGAAAACAGACTTTTTTTCATAACTACGCCATTTTGTTAGATTTTGATATTTTTCGAAAATCCTATGTCATTGTACAGGAAATACCTTCCAGTTTAACGACATTTTTTCCTTTTTCGGTTTCAGCTACTCAATCGGCCGGAATCATGTCATCAGTGGAGGAACTTTTTTTTGGCACCTCCGAAGGCAGCACATAAGTCGCTTGTATCTCAATATTTTTCTATGAAAAAATTATGTAATATAGGTCAAATATAGCCAAATATGTTCGTAATTTTGCGAAACATTGAATTGAGTACTTTAGATCCAAAAAAGTCCCGAAAATCACCCAAATGTTCAGCGTTCACGCTGGTATAGCCCCTTAAGGTTATTATGGAGTACAGTCGTTCAGCCGCCCGGTACTTATGCACGGAGCCGATTGACTGTTACCAACTGTTAGCTTTCAAATAATCGTCATATTGAACGTGCGTTTTCGAACTATTTTTCTACATCTATTTGTAAAAATATGCATTTTTGAACATTCGGAGATTACAGAGTGTTTTCATTGCTTTGTATTATTATTGTCTATAACTTCTTATCGTTCGATTAACGCGAAACGAATTGGCAACGTCGTAAATCGTGGTATATCACAATGCCCGGGTTGGCCGAAGTGTCGCGAAGTTAGAGACATATGCGCCTCGTTCGTAACCTCAATATCGGCCCAAGCTGTCAAAAATGAATATCGGTCCGAGTAAAAAAAATCCGCTGGAGAGAAAAAGTGTGTACTAAAACTGTCTAGTAAATGTCCCAATGATTGAACACTATCTTGTATTTTTATTATTTCTCATTCACCTGCATGCATTTAGTTATTTATAAAAACTTCATTACATATATGGAACTTTTAGCTATCGAAATGTTACCTTACTTGTACAAAAAAAGCTTTAATTAATAGAGAAAAAAATTATTTAATCAGCAACGGTGACCCGATCTTACGTCTCGCGGTAACTGCTTATCGTTTTTGCTAAGACGCGCTGCTTCATGCATAAGGGCATACAAAATTTAAAAACTGTCGCATCTCAAAAAGTAAAGGCGTTTCAGGTTCCTCAGAATTTTTTTTACAAATAACAATTAAAAACAAAATTTAATTAATTATTCGTTAAAAAATACGGTGTTCAATCATTGGGACATAGAAAATGCAGTGTGTCCCAATTATTGAACACTCGAGTTCTCCAAGATGGCGCCATTAAACCCATCAAAACATCGAGACAGTTAACGTGTGACAGATCGTGTGAATCGTGTTGAATAAATCCGAATGAAAATTTTGTTTGTTAATAACTCTAAGATCGTCGAATATATTTTTCATTTGTATTTTCGTGCAATAAACATAAAAAGAAAAGTAAAAAGAGAATATAACCTAAATGTAACCTAAAAATACGAATGTAATGTTCAATATTTTTTGCTCTCCGATATTTCTTCGAGCCAAGCTGCGATAAAATCAAACAAAAGCAAAACATAAAAACGAGGAAGCTGAAAATAAAAATAAAATAAAGTTCGAGTTGAAAAGCAAAAATAAACCAAATGCGAATGAACCAAAAACCTGTCAAAAGAGACTAAATATATATTTCTGTATATTTACATGATTAATAAAAGATTATTTCAGTGTTTGATATTGCTTTTATTTCTGAATATTGTACCCAAAATATTTTTTTCAGAACGGAAAAAGAATTCTCGAGAGTGTTCAAAAACTGGGACATGCCTGTTCAATATTAGGGACATAGGCACTTCCAGTGTTCAATAATTGGGACATTTGCATGCTTCGCATTGTTATCCTTGTTTTTTTTTTTTCATTTGAAATCATTTTAAAATAATTTTAAGGGTGATTTTCCAAAAGTAAAAATAACAAAGTATCATTTGAACATGAAAGCGATGGTTTTTTCTTGATTTTATATTTTTTTCTCACCGAATTCAATCCCCCAGATCCTTAGCGGTTCAATAATCGGGACATTTATATAATCTCGAAGAAATCAAAAACTTTAATGATTTTCCGGTATTCTAAAAATTGTATGTATGACAAAGAAATCCGCGATATTTTGTCTTTGCCTAGAAATGTCGAAAAATGTACAATTTCTGAACACAGTTATCAAATTAATATTAAGTAATTATTCCTAATTAAGAGAATAAGTACCAATAATATTCGTTGTTAATTATCCTGATCGAGTAGTTTGAGGTTCCCGGGCATAATTACCGAATACCGATAAGATAGGTAGCATTTGTGTCGTCTACGACATTGCCATGATTGCACGGTCTAATATGTTGTGTGCTTGATTTTCGCACAAATTCGCTATCAAAACGATTAATAATTTTATAACGGTACTGTGAATCCTCATTTTTTCAGCTCCGTGGTAACATTCACTTAGCCGATATTAATAATGTACTGAAAAATGATCGGGAGTTTTCCATAAGCGTAATGTAATTAGACCACGAAATACGTCGAGTTGCCGATTTTTTGTCTCAAAAACAGTACTGTGGTTCATATTGAAACTGCACAGGATGATCAGCAAAGAGGTTATAAAGGTCCAGAAAAAAATTCAGCACGGTGGTAACATGTTGGCATAACCCCATAACAACCTTAAGGCGATGGGATCAAACGATACAATTTATAGGGATAAACTGACCGATTAATGTACATTTAGAGATCCGATGGAAGATTTTCCTCGAATAGCGATACATCTTATAGCCCCTGTCGCACCAAGTCAAAGCTTCTCGATCGTTGATTGTCTATCAATTCCGATCTACTTCCATTCATTTATTCATTGCTAGCCTAAAATTCGAGCCAATCCCGTTTCATTCGCGTAAAATGTTACGCGTCGACGCTTTCTCTGTCACGCGTAGAGTATGATATTTAAGGGGAGATATACACCTAGAATTCTATTTAAGTTGACAAATTTCATGATTTATTCATTCCCAAATTTTCGAACGCGTTTTCCGTAAAACCACGTTTTTCAAATCGGTACCCAAAATTTCTCGAAAACCAACGAACCGATTGCCTTGAGGTTTTTTGTGGTTATTCTGTACACCATTATCTAGTACTTGTCATAGGATTTTTTTTCCGTTACTTGGTTTTTGTTTTATAGGCAAAATAATAACTAATTCTTGGTCCAAGTATCACTATTTATGTTCAAACGTCCGCCATTTTGTCATAAATCGATATTTTCAAAATCGGCTATTACAAGTACTAGATTATAGTATCTAATTCAATAATCTTTTTGGTTTTTTTTTTCAGATGATTTTTGAACAAACGCCAGTGGGTACCGTATACGCAGATTTTTTTACGACGCTCCAAGGATCATACAATATCCTTGTATATTTTTGATATTTTTAAATAAAGAAAATTGAACATATTTTTGAATGTATGTACTCTTAGATAATTAAAACCCCAATCTGAAATTTCAAATAGTTTTCCTTGAAAAAATTCACAAAAATGACTTTTTCGGCTCCTAGGTGTATATCTCCCCTTAATAATTGGAGTATAGGACGAAATCAATTACAACAATGAATTCATCAAAATGATCGAATCGTCTGTTGTCCAAAAGAAGCGTCCAAGACTCAAATATGCAGTTGTAGGCACAAAAGGCAATCTCAAATGAAGTTTTTAATGGATTTCTTGCTTAAGGTATTCCTTTCACGAACCCAATTATTTAACAATTAACTGATTTTCGTCTATAAGCAAGTAAAAATACATTCCGGTATGCTGGTAAAATTTCAAATCAAGTTACCGAACTTTTAACGAAAAGGACGACGCTAAAAATCGTCTCGATTAGACGGCGCTTTATGGAGATGACACGCTGGCCACATTTCTATCTAATAATTTAAACACTGAATAACTTTAGGTGCACTGAGAAAAAAGTCGGTGGTGTTTACAACAAAATTCCATGGTAAAAGAGTGATTGGTTAAATTCGTTGTAGTTTATTGACACTGCAATCATAATACCGTTAACCCTCGCATGACCTACTGGGGCCTGAGAAATCCGAACAAAACTCGTAAAAACAAATTTTTTCGCTTTTCTCGAGAGAAAATATTTTTTAAACGAGTATATCTCAGAGCCCTTAACTTTGACAATTCGGTCAATGCATAGACAGATTTCTCGACTAATTGGCTATCGATAAAAAAAAGCCATCGAAATACGACTATTTTACATGGAGTCATGATTGAAGATCTGAATGGGGTCCCACAAACCCGAGTGTGGCAAGTATGTCCCGAAAAAATAAGTGTGACATGCTAGTGTTAACACGACTATACGCGCAAAGTATACCTAAACATGCGATTTGGGTGGCGTGTTTGACATTATTCCCGAAATGATTATTCACTATTGTAAAAGGGTTGACAATATAGATATGGTTAATTCAGTCCTATAACAAAATTGGTGTACAAATAGTAATGTATACTGTACAGTAAATTTTGTGCAGTCAAACTTCTACTATTCTTTTCAAGTTTGTACAATTCATATGGTTAACATTAACGTTTTTCGAGTATAATTTGTTGGAAGACCTTATGAAAAGTGACTGTTCGAAAACAATCATTGTAAAGTTTATGTATGGCGAAGACGTAAATCATTAGCAGTCCGAGCAACCCAAAAAATGTTCGATTTTTCACCAATTTTTTATGCGAAAAGTATTAAATGTAGCATTTTGGTATTTGGTATGTTGACTAAGCGGTCTTCATTGAACATCAAAATATTTTTTAAAGTTTGACAAAACATGGTGATGGGAGTGGGAGGAGCCACGTATGTCGGTGCGCGGGCGATGACATCCTTCGCTTGCGGAAGTCCTAAGTCCCGGACAGGTGATCTGAAGCCAAACAACCAAACATATTTTTACATTGTACAATATCGTGTACAAGTTGACCTAGAATCAAGAAGAAAAATTGAAAAATAAAAAAATTGCGAGCAAAAAACTGCGAAAATTTTTGGGAAAGAAAAACAAAGTTCCATCTGATCGCTCACAATTTTTTTATTTGTCAATTTTTCTTTTTGACTCTAGGTCAACTTATACACAATATTGTACAAAGTAAAAATATGTTTGACTTTTTTTACTTCAGATCACCTGTCCGGGACTTAGGAATTCCGCAAGCGAAGAATGTCATCGCCCGCGAATACGTGGCTCCTCCCACTCTTACCACCATATTTTGTCAAACTTAAAAAAATATTTTGATGTTCAATAAAGACCGCTTAGTCAACATACCAAATATCGACATTCTATATTTAATACTTTTCGCATAAAAAATTGGTGAAAAATCGAACATTTTTTGGGCCAACAAGGCAGAACCTTCGCTTAATAGTTTTAAGAACTACGCATGTCTCACAAACTTGCATAGTATGTTTGTTGCATTGCAGAAATAGGAAATCAGTTCAACACTTCTTCTTGTAGTTCACCTTCTGTTCTTCTAGGCAAAGTGGGGTGCAATTCTATTTATAAATACGAATACGAATTTATTCACATTGTGATTTTCATGTGAATATAAATACAAATTTATTTCGACTTCACTTATTTGTATTCACATGCATGCATACAAATACAATTGTATTCACAAATATTCTGCACGTACAAATAAATTCACAAAAAATGTGAATATTTACAAAAAATCCTGTGAATTAAAAAAAATTGTCATCAAAATCTGTAAATGCAAACATATTCACAAAAAATTGTAAGTACAAAAAAGTCCATAAGATAAGATGTGAATTTTTTCGTATTTAAGACAAATTAAAATCAAATTCATAATGATTAGATTAAAATTTACACCAAAAGTGAGTTCTTACGTACTTTGAGAGAAAACATTGCGTCGAGCAAAAACATTGTATTGAGTTCAACATTGTGTTCAGTTCAACACAATGTTTTCTCTCAAAATACGTAAGAACTCACTTGTAGTGTTAATTTTATTATAATTGTCGTGAATTCGATTTAAATTTTCTTCAACTTGAGGAAATTCACAACTCATTTTGTGAATTTTTTCATATTTATAATGTAATATTTGAAAGTCACAACTTTTTTTGCAAAAATTTCTTTGCCTCGACGCAATGTTTTCTCCCAAAATACGTAAGAATTCACTTTTGGTGTAAATTTTAATCTAATCATTGTGAATTTGATTTTAATTTGTCTTAAATACGAAAAAAATCACAACTTATTTTGTGATTTTTTTTGTATTTACAATTTCTGTGAATATATTTGCACTCACAGATTTTTATGTGAATTTTTTTCATTCACAGGATTTTTTCGTAACTATTCACATTTTTTGTGAAAATTCACAATTTTTTGTGAATTTATTTGTATGTTCAGAATATTTGTGAGTACAATTGTATTTGTACGCATGCATGTGAATACAAATAAATTCGTATTCACAAGTGTGTATTCGTATTTACAATAAGTGAAGTATTAATAAATTTGTATTTATATTCACGTGAAAATCACGATGTGAGTAAATTCGTATTCGTATTTATAAATAGAATTACGCCTAACTCTGCTTCTAGGACACACATTACTATGCATTTAGCAGTGCTTATAATATAATATGATACAAATCACTATTGTATGGCACAAAACTATTGCGAAGCGTCAAAAATTAATTTATCAATGATATTCAGTCAATGATTTTTTTCGTGTAAGTACGCATTTTTCAACGTATGCCCCACTTTGAACGAATGTTTTGGTATTTAATTTTCGTTTTCGTCAAAAAATAAATGTAGGGCCATAAAATATGGATAACTTGCTACAAAAAACGTCTCTACAAAAAAAAAACAAAAAATGCATATTTACCAGAATACAACGATTTAACAAACGCCTTGGGTCAGATTGGTCCAAGATGCACTTTTATTTTGGATTTATGAAATATTCTATGCATTTAGTTAACGGGCATTGATGCCTTGTACCAATGCTTGAATAACACACTAAAGACGCAGTAGCAGGTCGTATCTTATAATTTGGTACAAATCACTACAAACATCGTCGCAAATCACCGGCAACATTTTTTATCAATGTATATATATATATATTTAAGTTCACTATTAGAAACTTGAGGAAGTAAATGTTTTATAGTTTCAGGGAATTTTATGAAAGCCTACTATATTATATAGCATTAAAGAATAAACGTATGTTTGTAAAATTGGTGGTTGCGGTTAACATATGTGCCCAATTCATTTAACTGCTAAAATATCAATAAACAGTACTATGCTTTTGGCAGTACCTATGGCTATAAAATATAGTTAAAATATGGTTGAGAATACCATACATTTCTCCGATGATACAAACTATTCACGCGTGTAAAGAAAACTAAACATTCCGTAGCGACAATTAAAACAGGGGGTCACCGAACTTTTTAAGAAAATATTAACGATAAAACTTAAAAAAATGTGCCTAGCGGAAAGATTTTTTTAGCCGCGACTTTTAAAGAAAGTGAAAGAATGTTTGAATCTACTAAATATGCGCGAAATATTTTATTCCAGTTTATCGTTGGGCATAATAATTGATTGTGACTTATTTTTATCAAGCGCCACTGTAATTTACCAATGATTCAGAAGAGCCCTGCGCGAAAGGAATACCTAAAGACTCTTACACCCGCATTCATAGTCGTTTCTTAAGGAAATATACCAGTGTGACACTGTCAAAAAATCGATTTTTTTGCCTTTTTCGACAGTTTATACTTTCAAGAATATCATTATAATTTATATCATTTATAACAATATCATTTTATCTTGCAAAAATCGATAGTTAAATCTGAACGCGTTTTTCTCGAAATGAGATTTTTCAAATTTGCTAACATTGTAACTCAAAGAGCAATTATCCAATTGACTCGAAATTTCATCTGAGTACTCTTGAATATATTTACTCTACAATGACGTAGGATATTTTCGATTGGATGAAAATTGACGATTTGGCATTGAAAAAAACGACCATTTTATAGGCAAGAAAACAGACTTTTTTCATAACTACGCCGTTTTGTTAGATTTTGATATTTTTCAAAAATCTCACGTCTTTGTACAGGAAATACCTTCCAGTTTAACGACATTTTTTCCTTTTTCGGTTTCAGCTACTCAATCGGCCGGAATCATGTCAGCAGTGGAGGAACTTTTTTTTTGCGCTTCCGAAGGCAGCGCACAAGTCGCTGGGATCTCAATATTTTTGTATTAAAAAATTATGTTATATAGGCAAAATATAGCCAAATATATTCTTAATTTTTCGAAACATTTAATTGAGTATTTTTCTTCCAAAAAATTCCCGAAAATCACCCAAATTTTCAGCGTTCACACTGATATAGCCCCTTAAGAAATAAGCCTTCCTTGTTGTTTGTTCTGCACAAAGAACAAGGAATGAGGATTCTTCAAGGTACATCTATGAATTCGTTAGTAAGCAAGTGCGTTAAGGAGTAAGGCCACTGTAAATTTTTTGAAAAATCGATTTTTTTTTATTGGCTTAAAAAATAGTTTAAACCCTCTAGTTTAAAAATAGTTTAAATCCTTTTAACTTCTTTTTTAAATTTTTTCCAATAAAAAACTATTCGCAAAACTTTAAACGCGTTTTTCTCGAAACATGGTTTTTCAAAATGGCACGCAGCATAACTCGAACAATTTTCATTTTTTTTACTTGAAATTTTAACCAGATGTGAACATTTACATTATCTTGAGAATGTCGATCGGAATTTTCAAGAACTTTATTTATTGATTTTTTATTAACAAAAAACTTGCCGTTTTTTTCGTCAAAAATCAATTTTTTTTTTCAAACGCACGCCAAATCCACAAAAATTGATACTTTTTAAAATCCGATCGACATTCTCTAGCTATAGCCCTCTAGATTAATGGTTTTTTTTTGTTCTAGATTCAAAAGTGCACCAGTGGTGCTGCGTGCCGCGGAGCCCTGGAAGCAAAACATGTCCCGGGAAGATAGCTGTGGAACCGCCATTTTGTTTTTTTTTTACTGTAAAAAAATTTTATAATAAAGTTTAATGTATGCCCGATAACACCATTAAACGTTTTTTTTCAAATACCTTCAATTTCGGGAGCAAAAAATTAGTGAAAAAACCTTTTTTTTTGGGCCGTTACAGTGGCCTTACTCCTTAAACAACTTAAGGGGCCAGTCCACTTTGAAAATTTCAAAAAATCGAAAGCAAGCAAGACTTGAAGAAATCGACGATGATGAGCAACCAGAAGGGATTTTGTACGGTGCAGGAATTGCCGATTGAGTTTAGGTAAGAGTTTTCCATAGTATAAACTTCAAACGCGTTTTTCTCGAAACAACGTGTCTCTAAAAGTAATAAACCGATTCTCTTGAAATTTGAACCACATATTGTAAACATGATTCGCAACAAGATGACCCTCGATGGTTTTAAAATTTTGATTTTTACTCCTTTTTGCGAAAAGCTGTGAAAAAACGCGTTTTTTAAATACTTTTTTCGTTTTTCATCTGCCATTTTTTTATTTTTTCATAAAACTTCATATCCGAGGGTCATTTTATAGCTGGTGTCATACTGAATCTAATGGACTTTGATTTTTTTGTTTCAGACAAGCCGTTGCCGAGTTGTGATGGAGCTACCTAGCCAACCTATTTTTGAGGCGTTACGTTAAACTATAGTTTTTGTACTTAAAAATGAATAAAAATGAATAAACATGTTATTTATGTATTTCAAGATTTTATTTATCAAGCCCAACAACTTTTATATTCATATCTTTTATAAAATCCTCAAAAAAAAAAATCGCGGAAATAGTATTTTTTTCGTGGCTCCAAAGTGGCTTGGCCCCTTAACTTCGAAGCAGAGTTCTTGCTCTGTCATTTTGATGATAAATATCGTATAGCTGTATTACGATGCGGGACTTGCGGACTTATTTCTTCATTAACAATGTATCATAACAATCGTGTTAATCGTTCCGAAGAAAATTCCCCCAAGCTCAGAGTTCCAAGTAAATCATAAATTCAACAAAGTGAAAACAGTGAAAAATGTTGCCACCTTAACCAAAAAATCCAAGAAAACAAAACCGCCGTCAACTTTTTTCTACGGTTGAATAATTATCAAACGCCGTGCTTGCCCAGTTGAGCCCACTATTCGTAAAATTCCCGCTCTCCCCCATCTTCGAAAGCGACACAGCGACACGCGTGCGCCGTTCGTTACGCGCAGCTTAGAGCTAGAGCCGTTCGGTGCGACGACGAAAATAACAAAGCCACGCTAGATGGAGCTCCATCTTAGAAAAAGTATTCGGGGTTATGGAAAAGATGTCTTACCGCAACGTTGACAGCCGCTCGACTTGAGCTTCTCGTTGAGACGTACGACAAGGGCTATCAGGCAGCAGCAGACGATGAGAAGAAAAACAAGCAGGCCACACACGAGACCGAGAAGAAGCGATAGCGGCTTTCGCCTTGGTGCTCGTTGGCGTTTAGGCGTAGCCTCACTGCTTTTGTGACGCTCGTAGTTGCGAATCACTCGGTCCACATTCTTATCACTCATAACGATGCCGAGGAGCGCATGCGCTCGCTCTTATACCCGTTCAGATTCGATCCGTGACGCAACGAGACGCGGAAATTACTTGCCTTCTTGACTTTCACGATTGTTGCACCTCGTTTCTGGATTTAAGGGGTTAGGCCACAGAGTATAAATCATGTGCGAATGCAACAATTTTTTTTCGTACGAAAAAGTGATTCACTCGTAAAATTAAATACACATCTATTTAATATGAATATGAATCTGTTAGAAAAAAAAAAAATTTCTTCGATATACCAAATGGCGACTACTCGAAACTTCTCGGAACAGCTTTTTTCCAATTGACGTGACAAATAACTTCATAAATGTTCACTCGATTTACTTAAAATTCAAAAGTTATGTTCCTACTTCCATTTCGCAGAGAAGTACGCACGGAATTTCCTGATTAATCGAAAACTTTTCATTTTATGAGCAGTTATAACGAAATTTTTCACTGAAAATTCATTTCTTAAGTTCAAATACCTACAACTTTTGAATAAAACAATATTTTTTAAATTCCTTACGTACTTCACTAGGTATTCTAATGTAGATTGACGAGAATTTTTGTTTTTTGTTCTAGGTAAAAAATTGTGGATGCTAAATGTCACGAAAGAAAATATTAATAGTCGACCATTTTGTACATCGAAAAAAATATATATTCATTTTCTAACAGCTTGATATTCATACTAAATAAATGTGTAATTAATTTTATGAGTGAATCACTTTTTCATACGAAAAAAAATTGTTAAATTCGCACATGATTTTATACCCCGTATTGTGGCCCAATCCCTTAAGGGGGGATTGTCTTTTTTTTCGCAAAATTTACCGCTTCTTAGGAATTTTTTTATGAAGAAAGTATACAACGGAAAACTTGTGAAACTTGGCATATAGTTTTATTGATCTGTTTACTACATACAAAAAATTTTTTAAACAATTTCATCAAAAAATCCGCCTCCCACCCCCCTCGACGCGCGATGGTCCTTTTTTGATGGTGTGCACGATTTCTCAAAAACTATTCAACCGATTGCCTTCAAATTTGGACAGAATGCTCAGCTGACATCCTTTTATCGTTTGATGAAGCAAAAAAGCAATACGTTTAATAGTTTTTTATTTATAACAAAAAATCGATCAATTTTTTTCGAAAAATCGATACTTCAAATTCAAAACGTCACCAAATCGTCAATTTTTTTTTCCCTTCATCGAACGATAGCTATATGTGTCTAAAGTAAAATGCTTTTTGGGTTTTTGTTGCAGGATGAACGTGAAGGCTGTAATCGTGCACACCATCAAAAAAGGACCATCGCGCGTCGAGGGGGGTGGGAGGCGGATTTTTTGATGAAATTGTTTAAAATTTTTTTTTGTATGTAGTAAACAGATCAATAAAACTATATGCCAAGTTTCACAAGTTTTCCGTTGTATACTTTCTTCACAAAAAAATTCCCAAAAAGCGGTAAATTTTGCGAAAAAAAAGACAATCCCCCCTTAAATCAAATCAAGGGAGAGACGCGAGAAATTAAGCATTACAATTTATTATAATTTGATCAACGATTCGCTAAAAATTCTTCTTGATCGTGCCAACCCGATAAAATTTTCATCTCGATAAATTCGACGCAAAACCATTTTCGTTCGATCGATTCGATAGAAAAAAAAAAAAGATTTCCATTGACCCAACGTAAGGAGTTCTAGACTTGACGGCAAAAAGTTTGATTCCGTTTGATTTCAACGTGGCAAAAGATCACACTAGCAACTCAGTCAGCCATCAAATATTCTACATCTGACACTTCCAAACACGACAAATTCTACGTTTTCGTGGCTCAATGTCAAACACTACGCACTTGATCAATGTTGCAGGAAAAAAAGTTGACACTCGTTCGTTTTCACGCGAGAAACTGATCGCTTCATCGATTCAGCCTGCAAAAATTGCGCGGTCGATCGAACGATCAAACAAAATTAACACCCGGCTTCCTGTATAGTCGCAATATCAACATTCAACGATTGAATGCCACGTATGCACGTTTATTCGATTCTGTCGAATCGCAAGCCACTCGGTGGGATGCACCTCACATCTTCGAAGCTGCAACCAATTATATAGGAAACGAGGCGGTTTACATTGTTGACTTCCTTTACGGACTTTGCAGCGCAGCTCGGTCAATTTGTCTTATCGCTTGGCGGAGATCAAAATTGCCTTGGCATTTATCCTGGACAAAAGTGTACGGATGCAATTTAATTTTTCAAAAGTACGACGTTTTTTCTCCAACTTGTTTATTGTCAATGGCAAAAGGCGATTCGCGAATACAGTAGGATTGGTATTGACTGGTCGACCACTGGGTGATTTTGCATGGCCACTTTCACTTTGATTTCTAAAACCGAGGCCGAGGAGAAGAGTTACGATAGAGAAACGTTTCAATCGTTTATGGTTCCTCGTGGAACTAAATATTTTCTCACTCTCTCTCTTTCTTTCGGTCTCACTATCGCTCTCTTTGCCCCTCTTGCCGTTATTTAAATGTCCCTCTCTTCTGCGCCTCGTATTTCTCCCTCTCTATTTCCGTGCCCCTCTTTTTTTTACTATTCGAACCTCCGTCTGTGCGTCTCTCCTTTTCTCGCTCTTGTACTTCATACTTCTCCGCGAGTATCTCAACTGTATGTCATTTAAGGGACAACACCACTGTGACCCCCTGTTTTTTTGCCATTTTACGAGAATTTTTTTTTGTGGGAAAAAAATAGATATTCGAAATTTTTTTTTTGTTTTGTTCGTTGTTTATTGAAGATATATAAAAAAAAAAATTCAAATTTTTCACGCCCCATGGTGACGCTGGGGAAGCTCCCGCGTCAGGTACTGTTGCCTCTGCAGTGGTTCGCGGCACGCAGCAGAACTCTCTTCAAAGTCGATCTGAAAAAAAATACCGAGTGTTTTCGTTAATAATATGATATTTTGAAGAGAAGTACACAGGGATTTGAAGAAATATTGATTTTTAAAAAATAGGCACGCTTTTGAAATTAAAGGACGATTTTCGAGCAAAATTTCTCGTCGAAAATAGGGTATAACTTTTTTTATTATTGAGATATCGAAAAAATCCTATGTACTTCTTTAGATAATCTAGTTTTATTGATGCAGTCCAAATTTGAAGTCGATCGGATAAAAATGGCTCGAGTTCTGCTGCGTGCCGCACTCAAAAAAGTGGTTTTGAGAAAAACGCGTTCAAAGTTTTAGGTTTGTTAATTTATGCGATAAATTGGAAAAAAAAAATTTTACCTTTAATCAGCGATGCCGGCACCATATAGCTGGCGTTCAAGAAGCAAATCATTGTCCCTAACATCTTTTCTCGAACTTGTAGAGGCTCTTCTTGCCTCTTTTGCAGCGTCTGTGAGCGAGCGCTCCGCCAGCTCGATCCGCGCTGCGTCGGTTTCAACGCAAAAATTGAAACAATTTGGGCCGATAGTTATCCCCAACGTCTTCAAAACTTTCATGAGGCTTCTCAGGCCATCATTGAATAATAATACCGCGATATCAGCTGCAATATTGACGATTGACGATTTGAAAATTTTTCAATTATCGCCACCTATGGCTTTTGTTCGAAACTATATTTATAACAATAGCCGGTTTTTGTGAAGGGAGACAAAAGAATACCTGGGAAAGACCCGCAGGACCTGGGAAAGGCCCGGTATACCTGCCGACCCTGAGGCGCGCAGCTGCGCGGGACCCCGAGCGTCACGGAGCGCTGCACCGCTCCACAAAATATTCAATATCTCCGAAAATAATTATTTTTTCGACCTGGGTCCAACGGCATCTTAATCTTAAATGTATTTTAGATTTTTCTAGACGGATTTCAAAAAATCTATTTTTTGAAGCCGTCACTGTGGTGTTGTCCCTTAACGAGGTATCCCTCTCTGGAAGCCCAATTTGAAGGGTCGGAATGATGCATTTTTTTCTAGTAACACATTGGTTGGAATACATTTATTTTTTCTTAGCATGGTGTACACATGTTTGTGGTTACAATGTAATTTTTTCGAAAGAAAATCGTTCTGTGTTCGTGCACTGAGAAAAAAAACCAATTGCATTAAAAAAATATATTGGTTGATTCAAATAAATGTCTGACCGCGGAGTGCCACCGATATATGAGATTGTTACAATACTATAAAATATTGGAAAATATGATTGATTGAAATAACATATTGTTTTATTTGAAAATCTCTTCTGTCCTCTGAATATCTACATTATCCTTCGAATAAAATTATATTCGATTGAAATCATTCTGTATACAATCCGTAGATATATCGATGAAATAATAAAGCGGATGCTGCAACATTTTTTATTTCGTACAAAAATATAATCAATAGAATGAATTATTTTTTTACTACATCGAAACGAATATGCCATGAGACGTAAGTTTTTCAATTTGTTTGAAATCTTAAATAAAAAGTGAGCATTGGAATGACCATCCACGATAATTGTGGAGAAAATATCAGATATCCAATGGAATATCCATGGAGAGAATATCAAATATTCAACTGATAAGAACAGATACAACACTTTGATCTTAGCCACAGTCCAAGAAGCGATACTCTGTAGAGTTTCTCCGCCGTTTAAGTAGATTTGCGGTTCGCGTTACGCTTACGAGAAACGAGCGCGCGTGCGGCTTCTAGCGGTTACTCCGAGAACTACGGGTTTCCTCACACCTATAATTTTGGTGGCGCTCTGCTATCATTTGGTTAAATTTTTTCAACCAAATGCGCAAGAAACAAATTTTATTTTCGCATAATTTTTTAACCAATTCAGACATTTGCTTAATATTTTTCAATCAAAATAAAATATTAATATTTCAACGAATAATGTACTTGAAAATCAATATCGGATATGGTGAAAAAAATAAAATAACATATTTACTCAATAGAAATTTTATCTGAATCAAACGAGCGAAATTCAATTTTTCTTGTGTACCCGAATCAACAATATTCGTGTTATGAATTGGAACATTTTTTGTTCGTTGCAGAAAATACATTCAAAACTATATAATTTATTCGCGATAATTTTTTAGATAGTTTCAATAATATAATGTTCTCGGCTAACAATATATCTTTTGAATGAAAAAAAACTTTCAATTTTTTCATGTCATTAAAGTCAATAGCGTTTTGTTCGCACTGATAAATCCGATTATTTACATCAACAATTTTACAATTGAATCAACGAAATTTCATTCAATAACACCAATGATATTGGATCAATGATTTTTTTCTCAGTGTCGTGCTGCAGTTGGCGTTGCAGTCCTCCAGGAGCGAGGCCCGAAACGGCGGGATCTCTACCAGGCTCAAATGTAATCTGAAACGAAAACTAAAAAAATTTAGTTTTCGCGATCCCGGCACCATACAAGTGTCTTTCCCCATAATCGAGATCGCGTTGCACACCTAATCTATGCAATCTGCGGACAGTTCGGGCCTCTTTTCAGTGTTCTTGTACTTTGATGTCCGCTTTCGTTACACGCGAATCATCCTTAAGGTGGGGAATACATTTAGACAGGAAAAAAATAAGCAATATCGAGGAATTTCTTAAACTAAGAAATCATTGATCTACGATTATCAAATTTTAGGTATACTTTAATAGTTATATTTAGGTATAGAAAAAAAAATTTCTTTAATTAATTCATCATCAAAATGACGGAGCTGTGGCAGATTGTTACAACAATGTCGCCGCGGGAGTTGCGAAACGGCGTGCAGTCTAGCTTCCCGTAGACTTTGATTTGCAAAAAAGTTCAAACATTTTTTCAGTTGGAACATGTATAGTTTTTATGTGACGGTAATTAAAATGAAGAAAATGCAAATTTAAGAAAATGGCACGCATTTACAATAAAAAATCAACATTTCACGCAACATTTCAGTGAGATGTGGATTTAAAAAGTAGTTTTTTTTTTTTTTCAATTTTTCAAAAACAATTCTCGTCAAGTGGAAGGTACAAATATTATTAAAATTTCTACCAAGTTGCAGCTCAATCGGCTTAATAGTTTTTGAGTAATCCTGCACGCCAATTTCGATAGTGCTGTTTTGAGAAAAACACATTTGAAGTTCACGCCCGTTCCGAATCCGAGCGGTCAGCCACAGCGTTGACGGGCTGTAACGTTTGAAGTTTTTCGAATTTCGCTTTGAAACTTTTGGAATATTTTCTGCATATATAGTTCTATCGTTTAAAGAAAATAAAAAGAAATCGATTGGTTGATCATTGAAAATATCCCGCCTTAACCCGCGCACACAGTTCCGCTAAAGTAGTCGGAACTTAGTCATTTTTTAGAATTTCAGGGTCCGGTTGGTCTTAAAATATCCTTCAAAGTTCATAATATAACAATATACAACTAAAAAAAAACGAAACTTTTTGAAGTTTCCAGAGACAGATACGACCTTAATTTGACTGAGGGGACTTATGCTAGAATCGCTATCCCCTATAATTCAGCTTCGGGGAGTCGATGAAAATTCAGCTTTCGAAATTATAACAAATAAATCGTGGCAGCGCTGAATGCAAAGGTTTTTTCCCAATGAGACCGTACAATTGCTGCAACATCGGCATTCATCTTGATCTTGATTTGTAAATGAATGTACTATAAGCAATTTACAATTTCCGAGCGATTGAACGAGATATCCGTAAAATATATACGAAACATTTATTAATTAGTATTAAACGATTATTATTCTATTGTAAAATGTATTATAATGATTTTTTATTATTATCAAAATGTATTAATTTATTAACCGATTATTAATGCCACCATCAATGGGCCGGACAAACAAAAAATAATCATTGAATTCCAAAAAATAATCACTGTTTGAAAACTGAAGGGTGTCTCAAAATGACCTGACATTTCAATTTATTTATAAAATGTATTATTTATTTGAAAAGTACGAATATCTTAATTTTGATATAAGGTACAAACATGGAGGTTATGTATGGAAAATGCAGGTTATGTGTGGAACATGTATGGATCATGGAGATTATGTGTGAAACATGCAGGTTATGTGTGAAACACATGTGGAACATGGTGTGGAATGGCTGTAGTTCTTGTGTAAATTGGATCTTGAAAGCATGCAAATGCAGATCTTTCGTCAAAATTCGCTGCACAGAGCATCTTGAAATGTTGCGTTGCTGAGCCCGATGGCGAAACGAGGTGGAAGGAGTTTCGTCAACACTCGCACTCACTGCGGGTATGTTTTCATTCGACCGACCGGTACGAGGACGGCCATTGCTTTTCGCGGTCGGAGTTGAACTAACCTCAAAATGTGTGATTACATTCACCACAGTGTTGCGAGATGGTGCGGACTTTTCGAACCGTCTCTGCAATATGTTCACCATTTGAGTAGTGAATTTTCACAATTTCTATGCATTGCTCGATCGTGTAATTCTCCATGAATAAACCTCAATACTTCCTGATGCCAGTTGTCAAAGATTAGTACTCTATGTTCACCACGAAAAAAAATGGCGCGCAATTTAAAATGTCAGGTCATTTTGTGATACCCTTTATTAAGATTTGATTGGTTGAGCCAGATTGATTTCGAATCGAGGCACATAATCCCACCTCTACGTGACTACCATTTACAAAAAAAAAGCGCACAAGCAAGGATGAAAGGAGGGCTCCGTAGTTTGTTAGGCACGCATGTAAGTGTAGTATTCGATTGAAACCTAATTACTTTTTTGACATGTAAAATTGTTCGAATATTCTCGAAAATATGGCAGATACTTGTTGAGATTTAAAAAAAACCCCATGTCTTAACAAATGTCTATAAACAAAATAAACAAATAACTATAAATAAACCAAATGTCTTAAAAAAAACCCCCATGTCCTTAACAAATTATGTGAAAATGACCTTATCAATTTTACTTGAACGTATTCAGTAAATGTTACTTTTATAAATTATTTCAGTTTTTTTTAAACAAACAGTTGCAAGAATATAGGAAGGGGAAAACGCAGATGTCGACGTTGAAAACTCACTGTGGGCGTCTACGTTGACAGTTTTTTTTCATTACTTTAAGGACAGGTTACCGTTCATGACGATAAAAAATCGATTCTTTTTTACATAAGTTGCATCTTTAAAGTGTTTAGAACACGTGAATAAAAGGATATTTTCATATCTAAAGTATTTAAGAATTTACAGCCTGCTGAGCGGAACCGTAGTGGGCTGGAAAACAGGATTTGGAAATCTTTTTTTCGTCCGTTGGAGCAAAAAAAAAGGTTTTCTTCCAAAAAGCTGCCATTTTGTTATACAGAGATTTTTCAGAAAAAAACGATACGCCCCCCCTCCCCAATTTATTTTATTATTGTTTAATATTATTTTTATTTATAGGCTAGTTTAATCTTTTTTAAACCATTTTTGTATTAGATTAACTGGCAAGGCTGTAGAGCACCCCGCGGAGACCAACACGCGCCGTGCACAGCTTTATTTTACAAGAGCTGGAGCCGCCATTTAAAATTTTTTTTTGTAACTAAAAAATGGAATTTACTCTTCATTGATAGAAGAATAAAATACGTTGAAACCCATATCCAAAAGTCTTTGCGGTATATTTATTTTAAAAATTCCGAAATTAATGCTTTTTTTGGATAAGGAATGTACGAATAGAATTTATTCAAACTTTTGGAAGACTTTATACATATTTTCAAATAAATATTTCAATTTTTTTGAAGCATGTCCCCTGAAAGTATCGAACACTTAACCGCCCATCGAAAGTAGCCATCAAACATTGCTTTTCGTGTACACCCTGCAGGCCACAGTTTCAATCGGACATGAATATCATTCGAAGATTACTTTAAGAAAATGTTTTCCTTCCGTATGGACCTTACTCTGACCAAAAAATTGAAAATTGCATTTTTTAGAGCTGTTTAAACAAAAAGCTATAATTTTTGCCATTATTTTATAACATTTTTTGCTATAAAGAATATACTTTAAACAATGATATTACCCCAAATTTAGGTCCATATAGAGCTTCATAATATAAAGAAATTAACTACCACTTTATAAAATTCTAGGTCAGCAACTTTTTGAGCTGGAGTGTACACAAATTGAAAAAAGTCATTTCGAGAGAAACAAAAAATTCAAGGAAATGATGACATATTTGTACTGCTTATCGGTTAATGGGCGATTAGTTTCACTAACAATGTATAGAATTTAAAAAAAATCGATTTCTCGAGTCAACTTAATTGGTTTTCCGCCAGTAGGATTTTACCCTATCCAACGATACTCTATTCGCTGGCATACGTAAATCTTTCATCGCTGATCACACCCATCGGTAAAAATGTAAAGATTATTGGCAACAAGGGAGATCCACGGTTCCTCGAAGTACCAAATTTTATCAATTCAACAACAAAACCTAAACGTGTTGATTAGCTTGATTATTGTTTGTTCGAATATTGTTCGATATTATTGTTCGAATTGACCTTACCAATGAAATATTTATTTTTCAGCTTTTTTACTTTTTATTTACTTTTTTACTTGTTTACTTTACTTTTCAACATTTTTTACTTTTACTTCTCAATTCAACATATTACTTTTACTTTTCATTACAAAAAAAGTAAAATTACTTTTTACTTTTTTACTTTTACAGCTTTTATTTTCTGCAGCTTGATTACTTTATCTTTCGGGAGCGGCCAACGCTGTCATCTTCATTTCGGAGGTCTTCGCTGTCTCGACGTAATGACGAAGAGAAAATACACACTTGTTTGTTTTTTCGTTATAGTTCAATTCCACCCGCGCATCGTGATGCACAAGAGAGGTGGGCGAAGAGGCGACGTCAATTGACGAGAAAGGCAAATGAGGTCTTCAGTCGTTGGCTCGTCCTAACGGATTAAAAAAAAACGCGATATTGTCCATTTAACTCATCTCTCGTTCACTGTCCCTCTGTGACCGAACTGGTGCACAGTGCGGGCATGGCCAATGACTGTAAACTGGCCAGTCGCTGTAACATCCCTCACGTACGAGATCTCTATTCATAAATATCTCCGGGGCTAGTAATTGGGCCAAATTGAGTTTGCAATCGTTAGTGCATGGTGTGTCTGCTTTGTTTTTGTTCCCAACGCATATATGCTCTCGTGTACTCGCATCAAAAATGCATATAGAAGACCGATAACGATAGGTTAATTATTTCAGCACCTGCAAATTGAACAAATTTTTGCCCCGTCGCTGATTGCACGTTTAATTAATTGGAATGATACTCATCGGGAAATCGTGGAAGCGTTAAGGTGGAATATGCATTTAGACGGGAAAAAATAAGCAATATTGAGGGATTTTTTAAACTAAGAAATAATTATTCTACAATTATCAAACTTTAGGTATACTTTAATAGTATATTTATGTATACAAAACAATTTTTTCTTTTATTAATTCATCATCAAAATGACAGCTGTAGGAGAGTATTACAGCCAGGTCACCGCTGGAGTTGCGAGTCGACGTGCACTCTGGGTTCCCGTAGACTATGATGTGCAAAAAAGTTCAAACATTTTTTCAATTAGAACATGCTTCTATGTGACGGTAATTAAAATGAAGAAAATGCAAATTTAAGAAATTGGCACGCGTTCACAACAGATATCAACATTTCACGGAACATTTCTGTAAAATGTGGATTAAAAAAGTAGTTTTTTTTGCAATTTTTCAAAAACAATTCTCGTCAAGTAGAAGGTACCAATATTATCAATATTTCTACCAAGTTTCAACTCGGGCTGTAACGTTTGAAGTTTTTCGAATTGTCGCTTTGTAACTTTGGGAAAATATTCTACATATAAAATTCTATCGTTTAAAGAAAAAAAAGGAAATCGATGTTTTGATCGTTGCAAATGAATATCCCGTCTTCAGGGTCTATACCAGTGTGACATTTTCAAAAAATCGATTTTTTTACCTTTTTCGACAGTTTATACTTTTAAGAATATCATTATCATTTATATCATTCTATCTTGCAAAAATCGATAGTTAAGGGCGGGGTAAAGTATTAAATTTTTTTTTTCATTTTTTAAAAAAAATTTAAATGAATGCATAATATATCAAGAATATTGTGTTAAAATTTCAAGTCGATCGGAGTAAAATTGACGAAGTTATGAGTATTTGAGCGTCCATTGCTTCATGCCGTTCTCTTCTCTTCTGCGTTTTTCGTACCGTTTTTCTGAGACTTGTCACATTTGAAGTCCGTGTGCACGATAACTCAAAATCTACTGGACCAATCGCTTTGAAATTTTGCACAGTACTTCTTCACATAATTCACCAGGTATTGTCACCAGGTATTGTCACCAATTCACCAGGTATTGTCAATATCTGCCTATATCTTCAATATCTGTCAATATCTGTCAATATCTTGTCACCAGGTATTGCAAATATCTTTTTTGTTTTTTAAAAATAATTACTAATTTTTCAACAACAAATTAGCCGATTTTTTTTAGCGCAAACCGGGTTTTTGGCTCCCAAGTGCTACGAAAAATCGAAAAATCGAAAAAAAAAAAATCCTCCCGTCATTACCTCGAGAAACATCTCCTTTAACAACTGCATTTTGATTTTTTCGTTTCAAATGATTCTGTTGCGAGTTATGGTGCACACCGCAAACCAACTTTTTTTCGAGGCGCCTCCGGGGTTTAATTTTCACTCGCTCAATTTTGAATATTTTGCAATGCAAATTTAGGAGAATGTTGTTCAAACGTTACTTTATTATATGTAAATTTTTCAATAAACGAACACTGTTCGTTACGCCAAAAAAAAATCTTAAAAACATGCCTTTTTTTCGCCGAATTAACTTTACCCCGCCGTTAAATCTTTAAACGCGTTTTTCTCGAAATGAGATTTTTCAAATTTGCTGACATTGTAACTCAAAGAGCAATTATCCGATTTACTTGAAATTTTAACTGAGTACTCTTGAATATATCTACTCTGCAATGACGTAGGATATTGTTGATTGGATGAAAATTGACGATTCGGCATTGAAAAAAAACCACCATTTTATAGGCAAGAAAACAGACTTTTTTTCATAAGTACGTCATTTTGTTAGATTTTGATATTTTTCGAAAATCCTACGTCATTGTACAGGAAATACCTTCCAGTTTAACGATATTTTTTCCTTTTTCGGTTTCAGCTACTCGATCGGCCGGAATCGTGTCAAGAGTGGAGGAACTTTTTTTTTGGCGCTTTCGAAGGCAGCGCATAAGTCGCGTGGATCTCAATATTTTTCTATGAAAAAATTGTGTAATATGGGTCAAATATAGCCAAATATATTCTTAATTTTCCGAAACATTTAATTGCGTACTTTTCTTCCAAAAAATTCGCGAACATGACCCACATTTTCAGCGTTCACACTGGTATAGCCCCTTAAACGGGGTCGTCCCATGCGACAGCTATTTTTTTCGCTTTCTTTGATTTTTTTTTCTGAACCCTTGAACACACACTATCTGTGAATGTTTACCACACATTTGTTAACATTTTCACAGTGCCTCAAAATTTTATCAAACAATAATTACGAGTTGAATCGACTTTTGATGG
The DNA here is from genome assembly GCA_964007375.1 of Ophion obscuratus. Lineage (NCBI taxonomy): Eukaryota > Metazoa > Arthropoda > Insecta > Hymenoptera > Ichneumonidae > Ophion > Ophion obscuratus. The sequence continues at coordinate 78,068,500 of OZ023312.1, forward strand.
TTCGGAAGACACACATGTGTAAAAAAAGTTGGCTGACGGCTGCCATGATTCCGGAGGTTTTGCTCATCTGAAATGGAAAAATCGAACGGTATTTTGATTTGTAAACCTGAGGCTATCGCCGGAACTAAGTAAAATATTAAGTAAACAATTAAGTAAAAATATCGAAAATGAAATGTTTGGCACGGTTTTAAAAGTTAAGGGGTTAAGTGGGTTTGAAAATTTCTAAAAATCCATTAAAAAAAATGTTATCATCCAATAGTACAATGTGTCTAGAATATTCTCCCAAAGTTTTAAGTCAATCGGAGTAAAAGTCTAGGAGAGAGAGCCTTTCGCATCTTTCTCAAAACACTATTTTTGAAGTCGGTGGAAACGATTTCTCGAAAACTAATGCACCCATCTTATTGAAATTTTGCACACTTCTTCAAACTAGCATTGACCAGTGATTGAACGAAGTTTTTTTTCGATTACAACAAATTTTGCAAGGCTATACGTAGTGTAAATTGTACCAAAAATTGAACTATTTTGCATACAACTCTGCCAAAAATTAAAATTTCAATTTTTTGATAAATCCTTTGTTCATTCACGAGCTATACTTATCTACTAACAGAAATAAATTGATTTTTTAATTTCAGATAAAGCTCTCTTGAGTTATCCTGACCACCACGAGAACACTTTTTTAGGGGTCTCCCGAAACCGGGTCCCACTGGCTGAATTTCCCAAATTTTTGGATTACATTTTTTTTAATATTGTTGGAACGTTGCTCTTTTATGTGCTTAACATTTTGAATAATATAATGTATACATTATTTTTTTGAATAGAGAAAATATGCTTTTTTGGTTTCGACACCCACGTAACCCCTTAAGTTCCAAGTTTCGTTATTTTTCTCGACTTTTTCGGCTTAAAAGAATTATGTCAGATATCAGGAATATTCTAGTTCGGGTGAGAACTATAGATGTGCTAACTATACGATAAAAAATTGAGTTAAATCCGTTCAATATTTTATGAGATATGGCAGCTAATTTGAAAAATAATTTTGAGAAAAACACGTTTAAAAGTTCAAGTACGATTAACACAAAGAAAATGTTGACTCACCATTAGTCTGCTATGCCGGGTCCATATTACACGCGCACATTTTTTGCAATTTGTGCAAAAAATGTTTTTTTTTCTAATTTTCTGACCTGTCACATGGAATAACTGGCTTAATGATTATAATACTGAATGGCCAAAAGTATTAAGCCATGGGATTCTAGTTAAGTAAGGAATTGCAATGAAAATACATTTTCACGATTATGCAGTTTTGTTCTTCATCTGTGTATGGGTCATTCCACGCCATTTCACCTAGCCCGTGACTCCGACCATTTTTGGTTTTCCTGATTTTTTTGTAACATTGTACCACACGAAAGAAATATCCACACCAATTTTCAGATTTTTACATTTTCGCTTTTAGGAGTTGGAATTTGCGAAAAAATGTCGATTTCGGAAGTTTTGCAAACGTTTAAACGCTGATAACTCTTGAACTAATAGAGATATCGACAAATGTCACTATACAATTTCTTTTCATGTTGAAGCATACTTTCGTTAAAAAATATGAATAAATCATCAATTATGAATGTCAACGTTTTTTTTCTTCTAAACGGAAAACTATTTTTTTAAAGTTGATTGACTTTTATTGAGATTTTTACATCTTCTCTTTTAGGAGTTAGAATTTGTGAAAAATGTCGATTTCGGAAGTTTTGGAAACGTTCAAACGCTGATAACTCTTGAACTAATTGAGATATCGACAAATGTCTCTATATAATTTCTTTTCGTGTTGAAGCATACTTTCGTTAAAAAATATGAAAAAATCATCAATTATCAATGCCAACGTTTTTTTTCTTCTGAAGAGAAAACTATTTTTTAAAAGTTGATTGCCTTTTCTTATTTTTTCAAAATTTTCAAGACACGGAGGAAGATTTTTAAAACGGCAAGAATTTTTTTACAGTACTGCTCTCACAAAAAGAAATCACCTTTATTACACTTTATTCGCGTCATTTATGACAATATTTTCCATAAATTTATTTTTCTTTCGAAGCAATTTCAATCGAGAGTACACGATTGAGAATATGGAAAAATCACAAGGAAAGGAAGAATTACATGGCAAAAAAATGTTAAATCAACAAGTTTATCTTGGTCTTCAGAGACACAAAATTTTGTGTACTGGGTCACAGTTTTAGTGATTCTTTGCTCATGTTTCGTTACACTGTAAAAATAATTTGACGTCTTTTTGTTTGCGAAATCTACAGCACCAATATACGACTAAAATGTACATAGACATAAGTCGAGAGAGACGTGAGACGTGTTTAAAGAGACCGAGAGGGAGTGGAAGGCAGGCAAAAGTGAAGCTGCAACGACACGGCAATGGAATAAGCCCGCACATCCAAGGACACTGACAAACATTTGCAGCTGGTGTAATGGCTTTGCCAATTTTTTCCTTCTCGAAAGGAAATTTTGCAAGCTAAGTACAAATTGTGCAACTTGGAAATGTGTGCACGACGACCACATTAGAAAAAAAAACGATTATTCTCCTACCAAGGATAAGAAAATGTGCGGAAAAAAATGAACGGAGAGCCTTTAATCGACATGGAAAATTACGTGCGATATTCGTACACTGCTTCATCATTTTTCTCGATAGATCTCCGTTCCTGCCAATCCTGACTTTGTCCTTTTTACGAAACGCTTGATCATTAAGACAGGATATACATTTACAACGATCGAAAATCGATTTATTTTTTTTTTTTCTTTGAACGATGGAACTATACATGTAGAATATTTTCTAAAAGTTTCAAAGCGAAATTCGAAAAACTTCAAATGTTACAGCCTGTCAACGCTGTGTTTCACCACTCGGATTCAGAGCGGGCGAAAATTTCAAAGACGTTCTTTCTTCAAACTGCCTTTTCGAAATTTGCGTGCAAGATTACTCAAAAACTATCAAGCCAATTGAGTTGAGACTTGGTAGAAATATTGATGATATTGCTACCTTCTACTAGACGATAATTGCTTCTGAAAAGATTAGAAGAAAAAAAAACTCCGAAATCAAAACCGAAGATCAAAATTCCGAAATAATTTAACACGAAAGACCAAAACTCCGAAAATCTTAACACCGTCAAAACAATTCGGCTATGGAAGTTTTTAAAGTTTCAAAATTTTCAATAAATCGACAAATTATTTCAAGAATTTTTTTTATTACGAAGTAATTTTACGTCAATTTTGAAATGTATCTAGACAATGTTATACGTTCTACATCATTTACAGTCAACTGTGTAGACTTTCGCTGGCATAATCTTGGCGCAGCTTGCAATTTCGGAAAATTAAGGGGCCAGTCCTCTTTGAAAATTTAAAAAAATCGAAAGCAAGCAAAGCCTGAAGAAATTGACGATGATGAACAATCAGAAGGGATTTTGTACCGTGCAGGAATTGCCGATTGAGTTTAGGTAAGAATTTTTCATAGTATAAACTTCAAACGCGTTTTTCTCGATACAACGTTTTCAAAATCTAGCTCCATCGTATCTCTAAAACTAATAAACCGATTCTCTTGAAATTTGAACCACATATTGTAAACATGATTCGCAACAAGATGACCTCGATGGTTTTAAAATTTTGATTTTTACTCTTTTTTTGCGAACAACTGCGAAAAAACGCGTTTGTTCCCTTTTTTCGTTTTTCAGCTGCCATTTTTTTATTTGTTGATAAAATTTTATATCCGAGAGTCATTTTGTAGCTGGTGTCATACTGAATCTAATGGACTTTGATTTTTTTGTTTCAGACAAGCCGTTGCCGAGTTGTGATGGAGCTACCTAGCCCACCTATTTTTAAGGCGTTACGTTAAAATATAGTTTTTGTACTTAAAAATGAATTAAAATGGATTAAATTTTTTTAAATTTATTTCAAGACCTATGTATCAAGCCGGACATCTTTTATATTCATATTTTTTATAAAATCCTCAAAAAAAAATCGCGATAATAGCCTTTTTCGCGGCTCCAAAGTGGACTGGCCCCTTAAAATTAGGAATTTTAAACCTTCGGCGCATTCAAAGTTCGGAATTTCAACCTGGCCCTCATGTCACGATCATGCCAGCGAAAGTCTACACAGTTGACTGTAAATGATGTAGAACGTATAACATGGTCTAGACAAATTTGAAAATTGAGGCAAATCACTTCGTAATAAAAAAAGAAATTCTTGAAAGAATTCGTCGATTTATTGAAAATTTTGAAACTTTTAAAACTTCCATAGCCGAATTATTTTAACGGTATTAAGATTTTTGGAGTTTTGGTCTTTCGTGTAAAGTTCTTTTTGACGATTCAAAGTTTGGAATTTCAACCCGGCCACATCTTGAATTTCGGAACATTAAAATTGGGAATTGTAAACCGTCGGAGAAATCAAAGTTCCCAATTTCAACCCGGCCTCAAAAAAATGGCAGCGTTATAAGGTATTCCTTTAGGCGTCTTTTGAAAAACTGCTCACGTTATAGCTAAAAAAATTATGGATCGATATGGCTGAAATTTTGAGAGGTTTCTCACTATAAAATTATTGAAAGGATATACCTAGAAAATTATAAAAAAGTATAGAATTAAAAAATAAGTAGACTTTGTAATCAAATTTTTAATTTTTTGACAATTTTCTCGACAATTTTTACCCCAAAAAAGTAATTTATTTATGCGATAACCTTAAAACTTTAGGTACATCCTTCGAATAATCTTATAGTGAGAAACCTTCCAATATTTCAGCCACATCAATAACTTTTTGAGCTATATCATGAGCAGTTTTTGAAATGACGCCTAAAGAAATACCTTATAACGCCGCGATTTTGTTTTCTTTAAAAAACGAAAAAAAAACTCAACACTTGAAAGTTGTAATGAGATAATGTCCAAATTCAAAAATGATGCGATTATTGTACCACCTGATAAAAAAATCATGAAAAATGGCTCATTTTCGGGCGTCTAAAGGGATTTTCCCCCTTAATAACGACAATAATTTGGCCGGGGATCGAAAATTCGAAGGATCAATATTCATAAGAACCGAAATTTCGAGTTCAGTAATGACGAACGTTCCAATATAGATAGATCAATCTTATGATAGTCTGTAAAATACTTAATCAATGTTGTGAATACAAAAATCTCGAAGTTGTTGTATAGCGAAAACAAATATCCGATTTAACAAAATAATGAGAGATACAATATCGATTCGCCTGTATATATACACCAAACAATTCGAGACGTCAAATCGTCGAATCTTAAATATAACGACAGTTTACAATTTCGAATTCATTAAAGCGAAGAACCAAAAAGTCGATCAGTTAAAATAGCGATGGGCCAAGATGGCGAACGGTCCGAACAGCGAAAACTTGGGATCGAGTAATACTACTTGCGCTTCAGAATGAAGATGACAGATGGCGTTAGTGGTCAGTTGCGTCAGGCAGCCATGCCGTGTTCGCCATTTAGGCATTCGCCATTTCGGACCATCGATCATTTGCGTTTCTAAGATCTACACATTCGAAATTTCCCGAGTAGAAACATTGTCAGGCTGGCCTGATATTTGATCCGGGCCTGATCACGTTGTAGCACGGAGGCCTTGCTTAAGGTAATGCCATAATTTGCCTGACCCGGCTGGCGTCAGGCCATAGTCCGGCAACTGGATGTTCGGTCTCCTCCAGTTACCTGATCTAGCCAGCTTGGAGCTGTGTTCAAGCAATTGGATTTACAGCTCAAGTCAATTCACCTGACCCGGTTAGCATCAGGCGATGGTCAAGCAACTGGACTTGAACAGTTTGGCGCTAAACACGTGCCTAACCTCATTTTGTCAAATGCTAGAGACACACGAAAGAAACACGAGACGTATACATAAGTTAGTATAATAATTAATTTTTTTCAAAGACTTTTGAAATTCTTATATCTATAAGTATAAATTAGTTTAAATCTATGACTATGTATTTATTTTTAATTTATGGCTATAAATTAACATATGACTATAAAATAATCATGTGCAGGTTAACCCGGCAGGATAGGCCGAACAAATAATCGTAAGTTGACAGCGTACTTTAGTTCAGTAAACGTAATGCCATTGGTGAAGGTCCATTCGAAATGCATTTTCAATGGACATTGCATTCACTGAACTGTACTACGCAGTCAACTCACCATTCTTCGGTTGGCCTACGCTGTCCGGCTAACCTGCACCGATGAATATGATGCCATCGGTGCAGGTTACCCCGGACAGCGTAGGCCAACCGAACAATGGTAAGTTGACTGCGTAGTTCAGTCCGGTAGATGTAATGCCATCGGTGCAGGTTGGCCTGTACAGCATAGACCGAACAAATTATGGTAAGTTGACAGTGTAGTTCAGTTCAGTGAACGTAATGCAATCGGTACAGGTTAGTCCATTGGAAATGCACTTCGAATAGACATTACATTCACTGAATCGTACTACGCTGTCAACTTACCACTATTTGGTGCACCTACAGACTAACCCTGCACCGATGGCATTACATCTACCGGACTGAATTACAAAGTCGACTTACCATTTTTCGGTTGGCCTACGCTCTCTGTGCTAACCTGCACCGATGGCATTATATTCATCAGTAGGCCTACGCTGTCCGGGCCAACCTGCACCGATGGCATCACATTCATCGCTTGGCCTACGTTGCCCGGGCTATAACCTGCACCGATGGCATCACATTCATCGCTGCAAGTTAGCCCGGACAGCGTATGCCAACGAAATATTTTTTATTCTATTAAATTTTCATTTAATTTATTTTAAATTAAATTTAATTTTTACCTCATTTAAAGCATTATGTATAATTTCGTGCCGTTTTATATTTTGAATATTCGTGTTACTTTTTATATCAGGAATAAATAGGACTTCCTGAGCAGTGCTTCATTTCATTATCCTGAGTAGGCCACGTTTTTTCACTTTGACGGAGCATTTCAAAAAACGCAGCACTGATCAGGCCTTGGTTTTTTACGCTATTCAGGTCTCGATTTCGTACCCTGATCAGACCTTCATGTTTTTACCATGATCAGGCCTTGATTTTGTACCCTGATCAGGCCTTGATCTTTTACCCTGATCAGGCCGAAATCAGGGATTGCGTTTCGAAAATGATCAGGGCTTGATAAAAAAATTCTCATCAAGGTCGGATAACGAAATCAGGATGCCTGATCAGGTCTTTATTGCAGCCGGAGCAAGATTTCTACTCGGGTTGCAGTCTCGGTATATGGCTTTTTGCTATAGCCCGTGCAGAAATTTTGACCGAGATACCCTATGTCCGATCAAAGCCCGATCAGGATTTGTCATGGATTCCCCAAAACCGGTATCCCGGTTAGAATCCAACTTGCATCAGTATCGGCATATGTACGACGACGATGGCATCGTTTTGAAAATTTTGGCGTCACGTGTATTTGCTGTATTACTATGGAATTCCTATCTATAGATAGGAATTTCTGTCTATAGATTCCTATCTATAAAATTCCTATCTATAGATAGGAATTACATAGTAATACCGAAAATACACGTGATGCCAAAATTTTCAAAATTATGCCATCGTCGTCGTACTTATTCCGATACTGATGCAAGTTGGATTCTAACTGGGATACCGGTTTTCGGGAATAAGTCTCTGTTTATACCCACCGACATGTCGGTGGGTATAAACATGTATTTAAGACAAATTAAAATCGAATTCACAATGATTAGATTAAAATTTACACCAACCGTGAGTTCTTACGTATTTCGAGAGAAAACATTTCGTCGAGGCAAAGAAATTTTTGCAAAAAAAGTTGTGAGTTTCAAATATTACATTATAAATATGAAAAAAATCACAAAATGAGTTGTGAATTTCCTCAAGTTGAAGAAAATAAAAATCGAATTCACGACAGTTATATTAAAATTTACACCACAAGTGTAAACGTATTTTGAGAGGAAACATTGTGTTGAGGCAAAGAAATGTTCGCACAAAAATTATATGCAAAAATGTCTTTGCCTCGAGGCAATGTTTTCTCTCAAAATACGTACGAACTCACTTTTGGCGCAAATTTTAATCTAATCATTTTGAATTTGATTTTAATTTGTCTTAAATACGAAAAAATTCACAACTAATTTTGTGATTTTTTTTGTATTTATATTTTCTTGTCAATACATTTGCATTCACAGATTTTGATGTGAATTTTTTTAAATTCACTTCAAAAACTCGCGATGAGCGCGATCTGCCATTTGAATCTTTGGACAAATTTTTTTTTATTGATAGTTTAATGCACCAAAACTTTATAAATGTTATTTATTTTTATAATTAATTTGACATGTCATAATTCCATTTTTGACATTGTATTTCAGCCTGTATTCACCCGTGATCCTTCCCAGGTTCCTCAATGATTCCATGGGGAATCTATTTAGAGTCATTAAAGGATCCGGTTCTGGATCCCTAATGGAATCCAGTTTACGGATCTTACATTTAGTCTTCGAATCTGATCCGATATCGGACTAGATCCCGACTGGGAGCCCGGGATACAAGTCAGAATCCAGCTGTATCCCTGCCAAAATTTCTGCACGGGAGACGGTATTACTAATATTAGATACTCACTTTTTTCCATTTCGGAGGTATGAACGTCGTAGATTGTTCGAATCTGTATTTGTAGGACTCAAACTGAAGACTATCTGAATATATGATCTCGAATAAATAATCCTTTGGTGTAACAGTCATTCGATTTCGTCATCGGTCAAAGGATAAAATTTCGAATAATTTAACCTTCGTTATTTTGAGAGTTCATAATTCTGTCGTGTCGAAATCTTTGTCGTTCTATATTTGGTCATTCGACATTTTGACCCCACCCGATAAAATTTCAATTTCGAGTTTTCCAAAAGGAAACGGAGCGACATCGGGAAAGGTAACATCCGAAATGAGTTCAGAGTACGCTATATGTGTGTATATACATAACAATAATTTATTCATAAATACAGTGTAAATATTGTGATTAATCATCGAGATGTAATTCGAGAGGGCAAAGATAGAAGCTAATAGGCTCAACGAACGGAAGACCTTACCCGAGCGATATATCTTCGGGTGTTTGCAACATCGGTATACTATTTATAAACACCCACGAATCCGTGTTCGTATAAATAAGAGCCGACGTTTCAATTAATATTACACAATCTTGTCCTCTCGAACAATGCAACGATACTTTTTATTTCGCAAATATTTGCACCCATCGCCGTTTTATGCGCGAGCGAAAGAAATAACGTTTTTTTTTTGTTGCGGTATTCATAAATTGATCGTACGAAAAACGAATCCGCTTTGAGCTACGTTTCCCAAGGTAGAATGTCGATTATGTTTCCCTTTTTCTGCAATTTCGATCCGCGATAGTAAGTAAATATTGTGTACAATTGATTGGTCTGACCACGATTCACGTCCCGGAGAATACAAATAATCATTATCATCGTTAGTACGTATTATACATATCACCATTAACGAGCTGTCACTACAGTCACGATTGTGCAACGTCGTAAATTTCTCGATCAATTTTTTTTTTTTACAATTGCGGAAGACAAAACGAGTTTGCGAGATCAATTTTCGTCGATTTTTTTCTCCTTTGATTCTTGATAATCGAGCGTGTGCGTGTTTTATATTTATTTTAGTGTGGCACGATTGCGATCAGTTTTATCAATTTTTGTTTTCAATGCCGACGAATTCATTCGTTCTCAGCTAATTTATATTGAATATTTCATCTATGACTCTCGTGGCTTTTAGCATCCATTACGGAATGTTTAAGTTATAACTCAATAATGAAACTTTATCGTGACGCTTCTTGGTTCGCCTTTCGAGCCTCCTAACGTGCATTTTGGTTGTCATAGCTCGTCTTTGTTTTTTTTTCTTTTCTTCTTGGCTTTATTTGCTTTATCGTTTATATGATTAATTTTTATAAAAATTAAAAATGTTTAATTTTTATACTTTATATTTTCAATTTGTATAAAAATTAAAATGATAAACGTTCGTTTGCATTTTTAATTATTTATAAAAGTGATTAATCACCTTTGTTTAAAATTCGAGCATCATTAACGTCCTCGAGTGACATGTCGGTGTCGCCCCAACCCCAAATGGCACCCTCGTGCAAATGCTCGTGATGATGAGCCCGTGCTTTTTCCACGCTCGCACCGTTACCCGTTCTCGCCATTCGCTTGTGCACCATCTCGAGCGGAACCGTTTTCAGATCGTACGCCCAACCGATCGCGGCACAAAAGTCGATAAATGCCGTTGACACATTGGCACGGTAATTGCCGAGCTCGGCCGTCTTGTAATCCCAGGGAAACACGTGATGATAGTTGTGCCATCCTTCGCCCAAAGCAATAAGTGACACCATCAAGTTGTTCGTCGGACTTATCGAGCTGGCGAGAACGGGTCAAAATCAACTTTACGTTACGAGATTTATACGAATCTTTCTTTATATTGGAGAGAAATTATTTGGATGCGGAAGCGATGGTTTCACTTTTTTTTTAATTTGCTTTCGCACTCCCGCGAATTAGCAAAAAAAAAGTTGTTCACAATGGATAACATCATTTTGGTGTATTGATTGATGTGAGGCTACGAGCAGTTGCGTATTTTCGGAATGTCATCACGTTGGTAAAATTGTTAACGAAAAACGAAGTTCATAGTTGTTGGGTTTATTTTGGTGGAGAACGATAATACAAGCCGATTATTTGAAATGTTGAACTGTTAGCTTAATAGATTGAACAAAAATACAGAGTGTCCCAGATCTAAATGCGTTCCCTGAAATTGGGGGTGAAATTCTGAGTCGATTGATATAAGCATATGTGGGTCTCAGATCAAACCCTGAATTATTATTAATTTTTAAGGCCTTAGGCCACTCTAGAGGCCGAAAAAATAGGCTTTTTGGGGATTTTTTTTCAGAAAAATTACAAAATAAATCGAGATTACAAAAAAGGGTCTTTATCATACATATCAGTGACTGTGCGCATTAATTTTTTTGAAGCGATTAATTTCAAAATGGCGGCTGAGCAGCGTTTATCTCAAAACTGCATTTTTTAAGTTCGCCGGAAACATAACCCAGACAATTTTTAACCGATTCACTTGAAATGTTGAATATATCTTGAAAAATACATTGTCTATGGAAATACGTACGATTTTTTTGTTATATTGCACAGTTCATTTGTTATTAAAAATTATCTGACGAAATTTTTCACTTTTCAAAAATTTGCCTAAAAAATCGTCAGATAATTGTTAATAACAAATGAACTATGGAATATAAAAAAAATTCTACGTATTTCCATAGACAATGTACTTTTCAAGATATATTCAACATTTCAAGTGAATCGGTTCAAAATTGTCTGAGTTATGTTTCCGGCCAACTTAAAAAATGCAGTTTTGAGATAAACGCTGCACAACCGCCATTTTGAAATTAATCGCTTCATAAAAATTATTTTTTACAGTCATTGATACGTATGATAAACTCCCATTTTTGTAGTCTCGATTTATATTGTAGTTTTGCTGAAAAAAAAATCTCCAAAAAGCCTATTTTTCGGCCTCTAGAGTGGCCTAACCCCTTAAAGGCCGGCCAATAATCAACGATACGCGCGTGCAGTGGTGCCTGACGGGAGCACCGCACCTACTCATCGGGCGCACCTGATTGACCCGTCTTGACAAATTAATAATAATTCAGGGGTTGATTTGAGACCCACACATTCTTATATCAATCGACTCAGAATTTCACCCCCGTACCCCCGTTTCAGGGAACGCATTTAGTTCTGGGACACCCTGTATACCGCAAAACGGGGTTGACTTGACATTGAGGGTAACTTTGACAGTTGTTGGGGATACCTTAACAGAACGCCAGAATGCGGTTTAAATTTGTGCGCATTTAAATGTGTTTAAATTTGTTTTTCAAGTTTATTATAATGTTGCTAAAGTCGATTGTAATGTTGCTCAAGTTGATTTTGATCTCAATGATAATTACAAGACTGATTAAGTGCCTACAATAGTGCCCTAGGTACTTGATATTTTGACGTAAAATGTTTCCATAATGAAGATGACAATATGATTGAAAAAATTCGTTGTTTTTCATTTTATTCCACGTATAATGGATAAAAAATCAAATTTTCGCTATCAAAATGATGTCAAAGTAAACTTTCATCTTTGACATAAGTTGCCTTTCAATGCCTGGTCCAAGAAGCCCCCACCTTCTTATACATTTGATAGCCAAACAACATATTGTTCTATTGGAGCAAAAAAGTTGGGATTTAGGATGTTAAAAAAGTGACCTACAAAAAACTTCCAAGACCTGTTCAAAGTAATCCGATTTTACGGTAGACTTCATCGAATCATTGCAGTGGACAAGAAAAAAATGATTTGCGACCGTACGACAATTGAAATTACGAGAATTTGTCATGTCAATTTTTTTAATATTCTTTGTACAATAACAATCGGAATGATTTATCCGATGAATGATGATGATAATATGACATAAACATATAGAAGTATTAAACTTACGTATCGTAGGGCTTCGTTCCGTAAAAGTGGGCGGCAGAATTTACGAGCCACGTGCCGTTGAGGGTAAACACGTATCGAAGTATCGTAGCGTACCAAGCTATCATTGGGGTCTCGCCCCAGAAGTAACAAGGTATCCAAGTGGGAATAAGAAAAACGCAAATCGGCATGAGGAGAATATAGAGCCTGTAACGATAAAGAAAAATTGTGACGAGTTTGTACTTCATCAGTGAAGTTTTCAAATTTTAATCCCTCTAGTCTAACATGATTATGTTTATTAAGTGTTACGTGGGTTTGAAAATTTCGAAAAAAAAAACATTTTTTTTCAAATTTCGTCATCTAATAGTACGATATATCTAGAATATTCTCCCAAAGTTTTAAGTCAATCGGAGTAAAAGTCTAGGAGAGAGAGAGCCTTTGGGAATTACCCCCGTTGGGAAAGACCGGCCGGGAGCGACGCAGGTATATCGTATTTTTCTCGAAACGCTATTTTCTAAGTCGGTGGACACGATTTCTCAAAAGCTACTGCACCGATCTTATTGAAATTTTGCTCACTTCAAAATAGCATTGACTAATGATGGAACAAAGGTTTTTTTTCGATTACAACTAATTTTACAAGGCTACATGTTGTGTAAATTGTGCCAAAAATTGAACGTTTTTGCATACAACGCTGCTAAAAATTCAAATTTCAATTTTTCAAAAATTCCCTCTAGTACAGTCGTGCTGTCGCTGAAAAACCCCGTAATCGGAAAAAAATTAGGAGAGGGCTAGTTTTTTGACAGGGAATTTTGTAGGTGCCGCCGGTGCTAAATCCAAATTTGCCTAAAAATCGGGGTGTAGGGTTTTTTAGGGGATGAAAGAGGATGGGGGTGGATTAATGCCAAACTACAACCCCTACGAGGAGTGCGCCGTGAGACAAAATGGGCAGAAAAATCCGGTCTTTAGCTTTGTCCACAGCGCCGAAATCGTGGAAGTTCATTTTGGAAGTGAAAAAGTGGGGTGAAATATTGAACAATCAGTTTAAATTCAATAACTCTTTAGAACAAATGCGTACACTTTTTGTTCCAATGGGAACGTTGTAGCCCTTGATAAGACGCGTCGGTCGAGTATTTGATCATCACTCTTCGATAATATCTTCACCCCCAAAAAAATGGTTAAAATACCAAAAAAAATTGTTTATTGAATAACTCAGAAACAATCGATTTTTCGGGTATAGTTCAAATGTACGAAATGTAGAGAATAATTTTCTCTATATTTTCGTTCCTATGGACCACCCTTGAATTTTGATTTTCCAACCCCTCTCGGGGGTTGAAAATTCAAAATGAAGTTCTGGGAAAACTATTGCCCGCACGAATTCGCCGCCGTGGAAGAATTTGTAGCTTGAGCCCTCAGCTACATTATCCTCCACAGCACCAAACTCGTATCTCTTTATTTTCGGTTAATAGTTTTCCCAGAATTTTATTTTCAATTTTTAACCCCTGAGAATGGTTCGATAAATCAAAATTCAAGGGTGATCTATAGGAACGAAAATATAGAGAAAATTATTCTCTGCATTTCGTACATTTAAACCGTCCCCGAAAAATCGATTGTTTTTGAGTTATTCAATAAAAAATGTTTTTTTAAATACTTCAACAATTCTTTTGGGGATGAAGATATTATTGGAGGGGGATGAGCAAATGCCTGATCAACGCATCTTTTCAAGGACTACAACGCTCCCATTTGAAAAAAAATTGTATGAGTTTTTCCTACAGAGTTGTCGAATGAACACTGATTTTTCAAAATTTTACCCCACTTTTTCACCAACAAAATAAACTTTCACAACTTCGACGCTGATCATTTTGTCTCCCGGCGCCGACCTTGTGGGGGTTGTAGTTTGGCATTAATCCACCCCCATCCCCTGTCATCCCATAAAAAAAACCCTAGACCCCGATGTTTAGGCAAACTTGGATTTAGCGGCCCCGGCACCTACAAAAACACCTGTCAAAAAACTAGCCTTCTTCTAATTTTTTTCGATTCCATTACACAGCACGGCTGTACTATTCGTGTAATCACGAACTATACTTATCTGCTAACAGAAAAAAATGGTTTTTTAATTTCATATAAAGCTATCACGAGTTATCCTGACCACCACGAGGACACTTTTTTAAGGGGTCGCCGGAAACCAGGTCCCAACGGCTGAAATTCCCAATTTTTAATGATTTTTAAAAAATATCGTCGAAATGTTCCTCTATTATGTGCTTAATATTTTAAATAAAATAATTTATATATTATATATTTTTTTTAATAGAGAAGATATGCTTTTTTGGGCTCGAAACCCACGTAACTCCTTAAAAAAATCTTCTACGGAGGAGCGTCTATCCGAGTAAATACACAAATGGAAAAGACGTACTTCACAAGAAACTGCATTTTCCTTTATATTACAGAAAAATACTGCTGAATAATAAACAAACACTTCTATTAGAACATTCGATAGAATGTATAGAATTACTGGTTAAACAAAACATACATCTTACTAAGAAAAACCTTAATAACCAGCATACCTTCGCTGCCAGATGACAATTGGATCTTGTTCAAGATCGCTCATGTCGACGAGCTTTCCTTTCTTTGCAACGTCTGGATGTTTACGAATCATCAACCAGCCTATGTGAGAAAAGAAAAACCCTCTCCGAGAGTTATGAGGATCGGCATCGGTGTCGCAGAACTTATGATGGACCCTGTGGTCTCTGACCCATTCAAAAATGTGATTCTATCGTTTTGAAAAAAAAAAAAAAACACGGTTGATTAAATACGAGGACGACCATCCGACGAGAATTTTTGATCCGGCAGCCCGAAGACTGATCAGGCCGCTATCAAGCTGCGATCCATAATATTGTAGTACGGCACGTTTGGTCAGTGCCGGATGTCGACCGGATCAGTAGGGCCTTAGTACGGACGGGAGAAGGCACCCTGAACAGGGCGAAGCCCGGTAGCCTGTATGCCGCCGTAATATGGCGTCCATGGACGCTAGGTTACGACAGGCCTGAGAACCTTAGTACGGGTGCGAGAGGGCACCCTAAACAGGCCGAAGCAGAGTTTGGCGTAATTCTATTTATAAATACGAATACGAATTTATTCCCATCGTGATTTTCATGTGAATATAAATACAAATTTATTCATACTTCACTTATTTGTATTCACATCCATGCATACAAATACAATTGTATTCACAAATATTCTAAACATACAAATAAATTCACAGAAAAAATTGTGAATATTCACAAAAAATGTGAATATTTACAAAAAAATCCTGCGAATAAAAAAAAATTCACATAAAAATCTGTGAATGCAAATGTATTCACAAAAAGTTGTAAATACAAAGAAATTCACAAAATAAGTTGTGAATTTTTTCGTATCTAAGACAAATTAAAATCGAATTCACAATGATTAGATTAAAATTTACACCAAAAATGAGTTCTTACGTATTTTGAGAGAAAACATTGCGTCGAGGCAAAGAAATTTTTGCAAAAAAAGTTGTGAGTTTCAAATATTACATTATAAATATAAAAAATTCACAAAATGAGTTATGAATTTCCTCAAGTTGAACAAAATTAAAATCGAATTCGCGACAATTATATTAAAATTTACACCACAAGTGAGTTCTTACGTATTTTGAGAGAAAACATTGCGTCGAGGCAAAGAAATTTTTGCACAAAACTTTTTGTGTAAAAATTTCTTTGCCTCAACGCAATGTTTTCTCTCAAAATACGCAATTTCTCTAAAATGAGTTATGAATTTCCTCAAGTTGAACAAAATTAAAATCGAATTCACGACAATTATATTAAAATTTACACCACAAGTGAGTTCTTACGTATTTTGAGAGAAAACATTGCGTCGAGGCAAAGAAATTTTTGCACAAAACTTTTTGTGTTAAAATTTCTTTGCCTCAACGCAATGTTTTCTCTCAAAATACGTACGAACTCACTTTAGGTGTAGATTTTAATCTAATCATTGTGAATTTGCGTTGAATTTATACAAAACTTTTTGTGCAAATTTTTGCACAAAACTATTTGCACAAAACTTTGTGCAAGAATTTCTTTGCCTCAACGCAATGTTTTCTCTCAAAATACGTACGAACTCACTTTAGGTGTAAATTTTAATCTAATCATTGTGAATTTGATTTTAATTTGTCTGAAATACGAAAAAAATCACAAAATAAGTTGTATTATAAAATATATTTATACAAGTTGTATTTATTTTTATATAAAGTATCTATATAAAAATTATATTTATATAAAGTATATATATATAAGTTGTATTATAAACAATTTTTTGTGAATACATTTGCGTTCACAGATTTTTGTGTGAATTTTTTTTTTAATTCACAGGATTTTTTGTGAATATTCACCATTTTTTCTGTGAATATATTTGTATGTTCAGAATATTTGTGAATACAATCGTATTTGTATTCGTATTTACAATAAGTGAAGTATAAATAAATTTGTATTTACATTTTCATGAAAATCACGATGTGAATAAATTCGTATTCGTATTTATAAATAGAATTACGCCCAACTCTGGGCCGAAGTACGGTAGCCTGTAAGTCGCCGTAATATGGCGTCCATAGACGCCGTGTTACGGCACGCCTGATTTGTGCCGGATGTTGGCCGGATCAATACAACAGTAGTTCGCAAATCAAGATTTTGAGGTTAGGTTTCATTGACGTCTGCGATATTAACCGCGTGAATTCGCATAATCTACACTCCCCGAGCAGGGGTGGGGATCCAAATATCGAAGGACCAAATATAGATCGACAAATATTTCGAAACGACAGAATTATGAACTCTGAAAATAACGAAAGTTTAATTATTCGAAATGTTATGTTTCGATCGAAGAAAAAATCGAATGACTATAAAGCAAAGCATCATTTATTCGAGAGCTCATTTATCTGAAAACGTATATTCAGATCGTCTGCAATTTGAGACATACAAATATAGATTGGAACAATCTATAACATCCATATCTCCGAAACAGAAAAAAGCGAGTATCTAATATTCGTAATACCGCCTATAGCGAAAAGCAATATATCGAGACGCAAAATTTCAATGGTCCGAAATGGCGAATGCCAAAATGGCGAACATGGTATGGATGCCGTCCCGGCCGACCGCTAACGCTATCTGCCTCGATGAAAAGTTTTCGCCATCCGGGCCATTCGACATTTCGACCCTTCGCTATTTTAACCACTCGACTTTTTGGCCGTTCGATTTAATGCTTTCTGTTTTTTGACCCGTCGCTATATTTACAATTCGAAGATTCGTCTTCTCGAATTATTTGGTATTATTTATATAAGCAATTCGATATTATGTCTCTCAATATTTTTTAAATCGGTTTTTGTTTTTCGCTATATTTCAACTTCGAGATATTCGTATTCCGAATTTTTATTTACGACTATATAAACCCTCCGAACATTGATCTGTCTATATTCAAACATTCGACATTTTTTAATTCGATATTCCAGCCTATCCGAATATTGATCGATCGATATTTCGACTCCCACCCCCGAGCAGGTAATATACATGGACTAAGAGTTTACATATGAACGAACGCTTTGAAAAATGGACATATATAAACATATATAATTATTTATACTCATATATAACATTATGTACAATTATATATGCCTCAACATGACATAATGAAGGATCATATATGTAGATATATTACCATGTATAGTATTTATTTTTCCCGGGTGGGGACCATTTATGCCCATATACAATCATGTATGTTCAAACGTTGGTACTCTGAACTCGTATATGAACATATGGTTGCTATATGATCTCATATATGATCAACATGTACTATACATTATCATATATAATTGCATTTGCCCCCCGAAACCCATATATAAGCTTATATAATTGTATATGAGACCATGTATATGAACCTATAGATGATTAACAAACTATTTTGGTGCCATATATAATCATATATGTAATCGTAATTATCCACAACAACTATATTTGAACGTATATATATATATATAAGTGAAATTTATTAGTTATTGATACCATTATCGATAGATGAAATTTATTCAAACTCATTGCTGGTCTCATGTACAAGTTTTCGAATCGTTGATCCCTCGACAACCCATTAGCGAATAAAAGATATTTATTTTTGCTTCTCTTTACCTGAAACGCCGTCGTCTGAAAGATCATTAGCAGCAGGCGCATCGGCCATTTTGCTTTGTAGGATCGATGACACCATAACCTGTGTGCTCCAGCAGTGACGCCCAGCGCCGCACAGTTGCCGACCAGCACAGCTTCGGGTAAATTACACATTCGACAAGTTCAAGCGATTGTACTTAATATTCTCATTCATTGTACTTCTACTTAGAGATGTTATTCGAAAACTTACACCACCCGATGGTGAGCCATTTCATATGGAAGAGGGTGACGTAGAGGGCGTACACGCCAACACCGTGCAGGTAAACGAATGCGATGACGTTTCGCCAGACTATGTGCCATTCGTACTTTGGCGGACTCTTTGATTTGTCGGCCTCAGATTTCTGCTCCGTAGATTCTTTCAGACGCTTGCCCTGAGGAACATTTTGCTGCGAGGCCTCCAAAAAGAGGGTCGCCGAATTGCCAAAAATGTTCGGACTCATCTTCGCGAGTGACCTTGAAAAAAAATAAAGAAGCAAAATGTCATTAGCCGAGAAAGATCATTGCCATTTTTTCCCAATACGTTGTACAACGGAAGACTTTTGGTTTTATTGAGTTTTCGGCGTTGGCCGATGAGAAAGGGCATAGCCGGGTCAGCATGTCAAAACTGCCACCAAGTGGTTTTCTCTCGTGTGGAATCAGTTTGTAATACAGTCATGCTGTTGGCGAAAACCCCCGTAAGCGAGAAAAAATAGAAGAAAGCCAGTTTTTTGCCACGGGTGCTGAATCCAAGTTTGGCTAAACATCGGGGTGTGGGATGGGGGTGGATTGATGCCATACTACAACCTCTACGAGGTCGGCGCCGTGAAACAAAATGTTCAAAAAAATCCGAGCTTTAGTTTTGTCCACAGCGCCAAAATCGTAGTAGTTCATTTTGGGGGTGAAAAAGTGGGGTGAAATTTTAAAAAATTAGTTTTAATTAAATAACTTCTTAGGATAAATTCGTACAATTTTTGTTCAAATAGGAACGTTTTAGCCTTGAAAAGACGCGTCGATCAAGTATTTGATCATTACTCTCCAATAATGTCTTCACCCCCAAAAAAATGGTTGAAATGCCAAAAAAAATTGTTTATTGAATAACTCAAAAACAATCGATTTTTCGGGTATGTTTTAAACGTACGAAATGTAGAGAATAATTTTCGTTATATTTTCGTTTCAATGGACCGCCCTTGAATTTTGCTTTTTCC
The DNA here is from genome assembly GCA_964007375.1 of Ophion obscuratus. Lineage (NCBI taxonomy): Eukaryota > Metazoa > Arthropoda > Insecta > Hymenoptera > Ichneumonidae > Ophion > Ophion obscuratus. The sequence goes on from OZ023312.1 coordinate 78,088,401, forward strand.
AACCCCTCTCAGGGGTTGAAAATATGAAATAAAAATCTGGGAAAACTATTGACCGCACGAATTTGTTGACGGGGAACAATTTGTAGATCGAACCATCAGTTACATTGTTGTCGACAGCGCCAAACTCGTATCTCTTTATTTTCGGTCAATAGTTTTTCCAGAATTTCATTTTGAATTTTCAACCCCCGAGAAGGGTTGGAAAAAGCAAAATTCAAGGGTGGTCCATAGAAACGAAAATATAAATAATATTATTCTCTACATTTCGTACATTTAAACCATCCCCGAAAAATCGATTGTTTTTGAGTTATTCAATGAATAATTTTGTTGTATATTTCAACATTTTTTTTGGAGGTGAAGATGTTATCGGAGAGGGATGATTAAATACTCAATCGACGCGTCTCTTCAAGGGCTACAACGTTCCCATTTGAACAACAATTGTAGGAATTTTTCCTAAAGAGTTATCAAATTAAAACTGATTTTACAAAATTTCACCCCACTTTTTCACCCCCAAAATGAACTGCCGCGACTTCGGCGCTAGGGACAAAAATAAAGCCCGGATTTTTCTAAACATTTTGTCTCCCTGCGCCGACCTTGTGGGGGTTGTACTTTGCCATTAATCTACCCCCATTTTATTTAACCCCTTCATCCCCTTGAAAAAACACCCTATACCCCTACAACCCGAACCAACAAAATCACCTGTCAAAAAAACTAGCCTTCTTCTAATTTTTTCCGATTCCAATATACAGCACGACTGTACTATTCGCACTAAAACAAAAAAAATGCACGCAACATTTTACGTCTTTATCTTGAAAAACGTTCGAGTTATCGAAAAAGAACAACGTTATTTTCGGGTTGTGTTTATTTCATAATATCAGTAAAAATAAAAATTCAGGAATGGTTATTTTTTTCCACGTACTAATGGACCAAATACATCAAAAATTCTTTTTGTCCAATTCCACAATAAGAACTGTATTTTTTTAAATCAAGAAAGAAAAAAAATTAGTACGTTTCTTCAGATATGCAATCACCAAATTTTGACAGAAGACGTCTCTTGTACTTCTCACACTCCAGAATTTAAAAAAAATCAAATTGGTGAAACATAGTGAAAAAACTGAAATATGATTTTTTTTTGTAATTTAGAACTTTTTAAAAATGATTTTGAATTTTTAAATCGAAAATCATTTAAGAAAATTGATACATGATAATAAAAGTGAAATTGAAAAATATCTGTGACGGTCGGTAACAACGATTGAAGCTGTTTTTATGACAAACGCCATCTATTAGAAGTCAAACATGACATTCTTGTATGGAGGTATTTCACGATGAAGGTATTTCAAGAGAAGTATTGTCTGTTATGAAATTGAAAAAAATCGGGCTGATACATTAGTGAATGAGGTGAAAAACGAGCGTTGGGCTCGTCGAAAAGTACCGATTGCAAAAATGATGTCAATCAATGTACTTGATTTACCGGAGATGAGTAAAAAAGATTTGCATTTACTATTTACTGGTTCGTACCAGCTTTCGCAAGCACTTTCCTATTTAGCTGAAATAATGGATGAAGATGATAATGTATGTCTTTGATATGTGAAAACTGCTGCGAATATTCTCAAGATTCAAGTTATGCCTCGACATATAAATACAAAAATATATTGCTGTTTTATTGAATATTGTCCTAATAAGAATGAGGTAAATGAGATTACTAGGAACTGCTGTTATTGTGCAAATGGTAAATGTACAGTTGGTTGCTGTTCATACGAGGTATACTGATCTACTAATAGAAAAAAAATTGGTTTTTCCATTTCAGATAAAGCTATCATCAGTTATCCTGACCACCACGAGGGCACTTTTTTTAGGGGTCTCCGGAAACCAGGTACCACGAGCTGAATTTTCCAAATTTTTGGTTGATTTTTTAAAAATATTGTTGAAATGTTGCTCTTTTATGTGCTTAACATTTTGAATAAAATAATTGATATTATATATTTAAAAAAAAGAAGAATATGATTTTTTGGCTGCCAAACCCACGTAACTCCTTAATCATAAAATTACTTAATAAAACCAGATTTTTATTTTCTCACTATTTTTCACATAATCGAAAAAAATGAATTCTTGAGTATAAAGTGTGTAAGTGACGGTTTATTTCAAAATTTGTAGATTGCATGTCTATAAAAACATGCTGAACAAATTATTTTCATTTTTTTTAAATATAGTTTTCATCGTGGATCCAAAAACAAAACTCTTTTGTATTTTGTCTATTAGTACCGGGAAAGCCTAACCAACCATTAATTTTTATTTTTACGAATGAAAAATCAATAAAAACCAAAAATAACGTTTTTTTTTTTCGATAACTCGAAAATTATATAAGATAAAGACCTAACATTTTGCGTGAATTTTTCGTTTTCAGTACTGAAATGATCCCCTAAGTATTGAGAGAAAACAGCTCGGTGGAAGTTTTGAACTGCTTGCCGGGCTTTGCTTTCCCACAATTTCTCTGTGCCCCCGTATAAATGTAATAGCGGACACGAGGACAACGTAGCTGTGGGCAACACACTGGGGACGTCGTTCAGAAGCTGAAAAAGGAAACTGGCAGATGTGGAGTAAAAGTAGAAAAGGATAGTCTCGTAAAAGGGCGAAAAAGCATACGAAGGGATATCCCAATTAAAAAAAAGTGAATGTATGGAAATTAGGTCTTCATTCTACGCACATACGTTTAAAGCTATATTGTATGTTTTCATTCTTCTTAACATTATTATATTTCTAGCAATTCATTCGTATCAATATGCTCAGCTTATTCCATAATTCGTGTATATAATAAAGAAAACTTTCTAATATATACTAAAGAATAGCTGGAGATATATAATAAAGTAAACTTTATTATACAGGGTGTCCCTTTTATCTCTGCCACCCGAAATAACTCGGTAATTATCGACGTCACAGGAAAATGACACAGACAAAAGTTGTACGGTGTGAAGGGGGCGTCCAAATGCGCCCATTTTTTTTTTTTTATTCTGGTGGAAGCGCTGACGCACAGTAAAGCTCACTTCCACTTTTTAAAATGGAATGGTACATTTTTCCAACCATCTTGTGAAGAACCTCAAGCCGCATAAAAAACAATCGGGCGTCAAAGTCATTCAAGGTGATTGAAGGTCAGTATCGATAATACAAATCTAAATATCTCGCATCACTACCAAATATTTCGTAGTGATCCGGGATCTTTATCCGTAGATATCCGAGATATTCAGATCTGTATTATCGATACTGACCTTCAATGACCTTGAATGACTTTGACGCCCTAATGTTTTTTTATGCGGCTTGAGGTTCTCCACAAGATAGTTGGAGAAAATGGGCCACTCCATTTAAAAAAAGTGGAGGTGACCTTCACTGTGCGTCACCGCCTACACGGAAATAAAAAAAATTGGTCGCATTTGATGGCCCTCTTCACACCGTACAACTTTTGTGTGGAACATTTTTTTGTGACGTCGATAATTACCGAATTATTTCCGGTGACAGAGATAAAAGGGACAATAGTGATACAAATGAATTGTTAGAAAAATAATAATGTTAAGAAGAATGAAAAAATACAATACAGACAAAAGAAGTATAAAAAAATAAAATACAAATAAAAAATACAAATAAAAAATGTTACTGAACGTGTGCACTGCTTCGTTAATGATATATTTTCGAGATTTTACGTTTTCACAAAAATGCGGGTCATAGTTACAAATTAGCGAATTTATACGTAAACGGCGCTGGTTTTTTTTTTTTTATTTGAGCATCGTGCCATATTATAGTCTACGGCTACGTAACTTTTCGCTCTTCGTCGTAGTCTTCGCAACGCGGTAGAGCCAATCACACCTGGGCTGCAAAACCAAGAGATGATTCAGAAACACAACTACAGAGTCGTGACCCACGAGATAGAAGAAAAAGCGATGTACGTTGTGACACTGACCGACAAAGGGAGATTTTTTCACGCTATAGAATAATACTTCATAGAGTGGCCGATGTAAAATAAGGCCAAAATAGCGCGACATCGATCGACAAAGTCATCCAGTGCAAGAACACGCGGTGGTCCTTTTGCAAAATAATTTCACGAGGGTATTGAGGTTTCCATTGTTAGTTTATTTTCATTAATGATAATAAAAATAGATGAGTATTACGGGGGATCCTTCTCTAGAAACTTCAAAAAGTCAGTTTTTCGCGTATCGTGATAGTGTGAACTTTCAAGAATATTTTGAGAATAACCGGACCCTGAAATTCTAAAAATTGACGAAGTTACACCTATTTTAGTCAAACAGTGTGCGTCGGGTCAAGGCCTTAGGCCACTCTAAAGGCCGAAAAATAGGCATTTTGGGCATTTTTTTCAGAAAAACTACAATATAACTCGAGATAACAAAAAAGGGTGTTTATCATACATACCAGTGACTGTATACAATAATTTTTTTGAAGTGATTGATTTCAAAATGGCGGCTGTGCAGCGTTTATCTCAAAACTGCATTTTTTAAGTTGGCCGGAAACATAACTCAGACAATTTTCAACCGATTCACTTGAAATGTTGAATATATTTTGAAAAATCCATTGTCTATGGAAGTACGTAGGATTTTTTGAAATATTGCATAGTTCATTTGTTATTAACAATTATCTGATGATTTTTTAGGCAAACTTTTGGAAAGTGACAAATTTTGTCAGATAATTGTCAATAACAAATGAACTATGCAAAATAAAAACAACATCCTACGTACTTTAATAGACAATGTATTTTTCTAGATATATTCAACATTTCAAGTGAATCGGTCGAAAATCCGCCGCACAGCCGCCATTTTGAAATTAATCGCTTCAAATAAATTATTGTATACAGTCACTGATATGTATGATAAACACCCTTTTTTGTAATATCGATTTATTTTGTAGTTTTTCTGAACAAAAAAATCCCCAAAAAGCCTATTTTTCGGCCTCTAGAGTGGCCTCACCCCTTAAGGATGATTGACGTGTAACGAAAGCGGACATCAAAGCACCATAATACTCAAAAGAGGGCCAAACTGCCCGAAGATTGCATAGATTATGTGTACAACACGATCTCGATTATGACGAAGGCCGCTTATATGGTGCCGGAATCGCTGATTAGCGGTAAGAGGACAATGTTCCACAAGTTCGTGTAAAATATGTATCAAAACATTGAACCCGATTATCTCGAAACTACCCGAGTCGAAATTTAGACCCTCCTTTGAATGCTCGAGAACCTATTTCCTTTGTAACGCACAGACCGCCGCCCTCCTTTGACTCCCCTTGAACCTATATGGAGAAATTTGCACCGTTGGCGACCCTCCTTTAGCCCTACTGAACCTTCTATTCATCCTCCTGAGCCTCCTTTAGGCCTATGGGCTCGGCTTGCGTGAACCTACACAACCTCGTTTTGCCCTAAAGTCCTATCTGTACCCTACAGAACCTCCTTTGAATCCAAAGCAGAAGGAAAATGAAAGATTGGATCCAAAGGAGGTTCTGTAGGGTCAAACTATATCTGAAAAATAAATTATATATGTGAATTAAAAATATGATGTTTAATTATTTATTATAAGATTGATTTATTAATTCGAAACATATACATACATTGTGACAACTATAAATTATTTCGTGTAACTTAAAAAAACGTTATATTAAACGTATACTATATATGCACTATAGTATAGTACAAATATAGTATACGTTAGTAGTCCAGTAAAGTACGCTGGTACTCCATTTGTTTGTGTGTTTTCAAGTTTATTTCATTATTATAAATAAATGATATATAGTTTATCTGAAAATATTTTTTAATTATAATTATCCCTTCTTTGGAATATTGGTGAAATGCGGATGGGAGAGAAGAGGGGGGAAAGCGGAGGGCAGCATATTGAAGTAGGCTTAAAGGAGGGTTAGTAGGGTCAGAAGAGGTTTAAAGGAGGGCTAGGAGGCTCTGCGAGCCACCGGTGAAAGGAGTCAAAGGAGAGTTAGTAGGGCGAAAGGAGGTTTAAAAGAGGGTCTGTAGGTTTGCGTAAGCATTAAATCAGGCTCACTAGGGTTTAAAGGAGGTTCACATGAACCTACTAAACCTCCTTTGAGTGAAAAAGTCCAATTTCTGCCACTTTTGGAGGTTCAGTAGGTTCTGATATACATGTTTTTGAGATTTCCATTTGAACCTCTTGAACCTCCATTGAATGACAAATTGGGATCGAAAGGAGGTTTAAAGGAGGGTCTAAATTTCGACTTGGGTACATATCTTGTCACGGCGGGATTGATATCTTGAGTAACTTTCACATTATTGACTTGAATTTGCACAGTTAGTGTTCAACACAGTGGTCATTTTCGGTTCTCGATAACATTTTTTAATTGTATGAACCATTTGTCAATAACAATGACTTTAGCATGCTGTTTTTCAAGAGAAAAATGAGGTTTCCTTTGGAGAAGCTGTCATTTTTCGTATTTTTCGAAATTTCGAAAAGCGGATCGTGAACCCATAGCCAGTTGGATACATTTGAAGAAAAAATGTGTTGTTTTCGTTTCAGATTACATTTGAGCCTGGTAGAAATCCCGCCGTTTTGGTGGAAACATTCCACGTAACAAATGAAAAATATAGAATTAAGAGGTTGAAATTGGAGACTGACAATGGGACGCTGGAAAACGGATCATAAAAATGGAATATATTATTAAATGTATCGCATATCCTGCGAAATGTCGAACAACATCAACTTTATGATCACCATGAAAATGATCATTGAAACAATTTTTATTGAAACGTTAAAACCTAAAAGGAATTTTTTTACTGATAAAAAAAACTGCTCGACACCCTCTTTTGTGTATCGATTAAGAATAAACATCGATAATCGATAGTATCACAAATTACCATCGGTTCATAAAATTCAAAACGCTCGATTTTTCAAAATAGAAGCCATTGATGAATGAATGCTCTTTTTACAATAATATTATTCATAATTGTATATTTTTACGAATTGTCTTATTTCCACAATGGCCGAAAAAAACGATCCACCAGTTGGGCAGTTCACGCATCAACCAAGTCTTAGATCTCTAATATGGCTCGAGATTCTAGAGCGTCGAGATCGAATAAGTGAAACGGCATTAAACACGCGAGACCCGTCATCATAACGGGATTCTCTTTCTTGATGTGGAAGTAAAGAGTAAAGGGGAAAAAAAAGAAGTAACCGACTGACGGAGAAAGGCCCACAACGGTACATGCTCTTCCCCAGATGAATAGCATCGTTTCATAGCAAGTAAACTCGGCAGAAGGACCAGATTCTTAGATCCGTTCTTTAGGCACGCCAAACTGTTTTTTTTTTAATTATAAGCAACGGTGTCAACCTCTGCCCAAAAATGATGATGGACACGACGAATGGACTACATTCGTTTCTCTGATTTTTTCCTCACCAATCCACTGAACAAACAACCACAAAAGCATCAATGCCTATGTAACGAGGGCACTTTTGTTTCGGTTTTGAAAAAACCGTGGTGCAATTTTTTTTCAAGAGTATCTTCGGTGCATTAACGTGGGATATACACTTTGCAAAAAAATTTAGGGAGCAGGAAAAAAATCCAAATTTTTGGGGGATTTTACACAAGCTGTAACTCATACAAAAATGGTCGTACAGCAAAAAAAAAGCAAATTGTAGCTCTAAGTGTCTAGTTTTCGGATCTGAGTTTGAAATTTTTTTTTTGAAATTATTTTTCGAGTAATCATAAGAAAACCACCGAAAAAAAATGTTCGACATTTTTTTGGTTTTTTTTTAATCTACGGACGTGGAAATTTTTTTTTCGACTTTACCTCTAGATGGACCGGATAGCTTGTTTATTCAGCTTTAATTTGGTTTTTTAAAAATCTCGATACGAGCATCAATATACTCACAAAAACCCTACGAAGTTTCAATTTAATCCAGCCAACCGTTTTTTTTTCCCACTTGATCGAATTTTTGAAAAAATTAAAGGAGCAAGAATTTCGCTCTGAAAATGTCATAATTTTTATCAAAAATGAAAAAAAAATGTTTTTTTCATTTTTCTCTCAATTCTGTATTAGTGACTTGGAAAATTTAAGAAAAAAAAAAAAATCGAAAATTTTTGAAAAAAAATTCCAAAATTTTTTTAATTTTTTTTTTTAATTTTTTTTTCAATTGGCCCTAAATTAAAGAAATGTAGCGACTCACTTTCTCACCGATTTTCCTCTTCCGCACTTTAATTTTCCTAGTCACAAATTAATTGAATAAATTAAAAGTTGATACCCCCAAGGCAAGTCGAATATTCGTTCTACGAATATTGGGACAATAATTTTTTTGTGCGAATTTAAACAGTGTCTAAAAAAAAACAGTTTTTCTTAAAACTTTTCTTAAAAATTTTGGAATTTTTTTTTCAAAAATTTTCGATTTTTTTTTTTTTTAATTTTCCAAGTCACTAATACAGAATTGAGAGAAAAATGAAATTTTTTTTTTTTTCATTTTGGATAAAAATTATGACATTTTCAGAGCGAAATTCTTGCTCCTTTAATTTTTTCAAAAATTCGATCAAGTGGGAAAAAAAACGGTTGGCTGGATTAAATTGAAACTTCGTAGGGTTTTTGTGGGTATATTGAACAGTAAAAGGCACACTTAACATTAGTGGTTTCCGCAATATTTTTAATTGGGCGCTTGATTTTCCAAAAAACCACAATAAGCCCTTTATTGGTCGCTTTTTCAAATTCATGTAATGATTGAAAAAATTTTTTTTTTTCAAAAGTCAATTGCCAACCCTTGTAGAGAATTTATTCAAGTTTTTGAAACCAACCTCAAAATTTCTGTGCGATCATTGGTTGCTGAGATATTGGTAATCAAAGACAAAATGATCTTTTTCCATTCAAACACCGATATCTCAGCGAGAAATGCTCGTATCGAGATTTTTAAAAAACCAATTTAAAGCTGAATAAACAAGCTATCCGATCCATATAGAGGTTAAGTCGAAAAAAAAAATTCCACGTCCGTAGATTTAAAAAAAAACCAAAAAAATTTCGAACATTTTTTTTTCGGTGGTTTTCTTATGATTACTCGAAAAATATTTGCAAAAAAAAATTTTCAAACTCAGATCCGAAAACTAGACACTTAGAGCTACAATTTGCTTTTTTTTGCTGTACGACCATTTCTGTATGAGTTACAGCCTGTTGAAAATCCCCCAAAAATTTGGATTTTTTTCTTGCTCCCTAAATTTTTTTGCAAAGTGTACATTTACACCGATCAAAAAATCGATTTTTTTCTTCTTTAAGGGCGGGGTAAAGTATTTAAATTTTTTTTTATTTAAAAAATTTTTTTTAAATGAATGCATAATATATCAAGAATATTGTGTTAAAATGTCAAGTCGATCGGAGTAAAATTGACGAAGTTATGAGTATTTGAGTGTCTATTGCTCCATGCCGTTCTCTTCTCTTCTGCGTTTTTCAAGCCGTTTTTCTGAGACTTGTCATATTTGAAGTCCACGTGCACGATAACTCAAAATCTACTGGACCAATCGCTTTGAAATTTTGCACAGTACTTCTTCACATAATTCGCCAGGTATTGTCGAGAGCTTTTTTGTTTTTTTTAATAATTACTAATTTTTCAACAACAAATTAGCCGATTTTTTAGCGAAAATCGGGTTTTTGGCTCCCAAGTGCTACGAAAAATCGAAAAATCGAAAAAAAAATCTTCCCGGCATTACCTCGAGAAACATCTCTTTTAACAAATGCATTTTGATTTTTTTGTTTCAAATGATTCTGTTGCCAGTTATGGTGCACACCGCAAACCAACTTTTTTTCGAGGCGCCTCCGGGGTTTAATTTTCACTCGCTCAATTTTGAATATTTTGCAATGCAAATTTAGAAGAATGTTGTTCAAATGTTACTTTATTATATGTAAATTTTTCAATAAACGAACACTATTTGTTACGTGAAAAAAAAATCTTAAAAACATGCCTTTTTTCGCCGAATTAACTTTACCCCGCCGTTAAACGATAGAACTATATATGTAGAATATTTTTCCAAAGTTTCAAAGCAAAATTCGAAAAACTTTAAACGTACAGCCCGTCAACGTATCTTTCTTCCTTCCTTCTTCATAGTACCGTACCTTCTACTTGATGGGAATTGTTTTTGAAAAATTTGCAAAAAAAACGACTTTTTTAATCCACATTTTACAAAAATGTTGCGTCAACTGTTGATTCTTTTTTGTAAATGCGTGCCGTTTTCTTAAATTGAATTTCCTTCATTTTAATTACCATTACATAGAAACTCTATATGTTCTAACTGAAAAAAATGTTTGAACTTTTTTGCAAATCAAAGTCTACGGGAAGCACCTCGATTCGCAACTCCCGCGGCGACCTTACTGTAGCACTCTCCCACAGCTCCGTCATTTTGATGATGAATTAATGAAAAAAAAAAATTGTTTTGTATACTTGAATATACTATTGAAGTATACCTAAAATTTGATAATTGTAGAATAATTATTTCTTAGTTTAAAAAATCCCTCAATATTGCTAATTTTTTTCCTCTCTAAATGTATATCCCGCCGTAAACGTGAAAAATGTATTGCGAATGCTCAGAGGAATAACGCTACTTGATACAAATAGTGGAGACGTAACACCATTCTTGTCGAACGAATCTTGCGAAGAAAGCTAAGCTTGAAGTATCAAGAGCTGACGAGAAAGTAGACTACGTAATGGATGGCCCATCCATATAAAAATGATAAGCTTCTAATTGTCGGATTCGTTCCCAATAGTTAATCGGTTTTTTGCACGTTGACAGTAATTCCTTTCTTTACCTCATTTTGGACAGAACAAGCAAAGGCCACCTAAAGGTAGCTAAAGGTAGCTAAAGATGTTTACTTTAAATCTCGAAAAATTGTTGAAAAGTTATTTTTATTTCAAATGGATTGAAGTTACCCGTACATACCCTACCAAAAGTGAGTTTCGGTGAGAATTTTCAGTACTTTGCGATAACATTAAAATCTGAAAAAGATCAACCGCATTAAAGATGCTCAGAATATTTGTTTTGAATAACAAGAATGCCAAAAATTTATAAATTAATTGTTTAAACAAAAATTTGTTCAAAAAATCTCTGGTAAATTTGATTTTTTGTGACACTTCATGAATTATGATATTTTTCTGAATACATATGATTTTTTAAAGAATTTTCTCTCTATTTCGAAGATGCCGTTTTTGGAATTTTTCAGAGGTTGTATCTATGACACGGTTCGTTCAATACCCCGGACACTTCTTGGATTTAATATGGAACATTGCTCCGAAAACATATTGCAAATTTGTGACTCTTCATCCATTTATCAAAATAAAAATAAAATAATATGAAAATAGAAAAAAAATTCTTTTAAAAAATCATACCCATTCAGAAAAATCTACAAATTCATTTTATGATATAAAAAAGTAGTTGACCGGACATTTGTTGAACATTTTTTGTTCAACAATTTACTTATGATTCTTGTGCATTATTATTGCCGGAAATGAATGTTCTTAGCATCTTCAATGTGGTTGTTTTCTTTTAAATTTTAATCTCATCGCAAAGTACTCAAAAAAACACCCGTAAATGTATACTTTGGAATTCAGAAAAAAATATGTTAAAGAGTTATCAAAATACTTAAGTACCACCACACAATACTTGTCTTCTTTTAAGTCTTCTAACAATCGTTTCATAAAAGACAGAAGTCAATGACGATCAACGTTAACCTGACATTTATATTAACACGCTAATCTGGGTATTCGAAAAATTATTCATTGAATTCTTCTTTCTTGTATTATAATATCGTTCTTATATTTCCACAAATTACTGTTTACCAAGAAAATATATTTTCACGCGCAACTTCATGAACTCTTAAGGGGGTATCCCTCTCTGAAAACTTCAAAAAATCATTTTTTTTGCATATCGTTATAGAGTGAACTTTCAAGAATATTTAAAGACCAACCGGACCCTGAAATTCTAACAATTGACGAAGTTACACCTATTTTAGTAGAAGAGTGGGCGCCGGGTTAGGGGAGTGGAGGTATTTTTTCTTGCGTTTTTTAAATTTTGTCATATGAATGCTTTATGGCCCTAGTATCGATGATTCTGTGTAAGTATCTTTAAAAAAACACTCGTTTATAGATGTTTAATTTTATATTTTCTAGTGTAGATATCTTTGAAACTTTTAAACGCGTTTTTCTTACACTTCGAATATTTACAGTCGGTGCCTTCTCTAGCTCAAAATCGACCGCACCGAACCTTTTGAAATTTTTCACACTCTTTCTACACATAAATGATGAGGCAACGCTGTCGAGTTTTTAATTTTTTTATAATTTTTATTCATTTTACAATAAAAAAAATTCCGATTTTGTAAACGAAAAATCGATATTTTGACGTCCAAGTGTAACCAAAAATTTTAAAAAGCAATAAAAGAAAATCCCGACAGCGTTACCTTAAGGGAAGATTCTGCCTTGTTGGGTCAAAAAATGTTCTATTTTTCACCAATTTTTTATGCGAAAAGTATTAAATATAGAATGTTGATATTTGGTATGTTGACTAAGCGGTCTTTATTGAACATCAACTATTTTTTGAAATTTGACAAAACATGGTGGTGGGAGTGGGAGGAGCCACGTATGTCGGTGCCCGGGCGATGACATCTTTGCTTGCGGAAGTCCTAAGTCCCGGAGAGGTGATCTGAAGCAAAAAAATCAAACATATTTTTACTTTATACAATATTGTGTATAAGTTGACCTAGGATCAAGAAGAAAAATTGAAAAATAAAAAAATAGTGAGCGATCGGAAGGAAGTTTGTTTTTTCCCACAAATTTTCGCAGTTGTTTGCTCACTATTTTTGTATTGTTGAATTTTTCTTCTTGATTCTAGGTCAACTTATACACAATATTGTACAAAGTAAAAATATGTTTGATTTATTTGCTTCAGATCACCTGTCCGGGACTTAGGACTTCCGCAAGCGAAAAATGTCATCGCCCGCGCACCGACATACGTGGCTCCTCCCACTCCCACCACAATGTTTTGTCAAACTTTAAAAAATATTTTAATATTCAATAAAGACCGCTTAGTCAACATACCAATTTTCAACATTCTATATTTAATACTTTTCGCATAAAAAATTGGTGAAAAATTGAATATTTTTTGGCCCAACAAAGCAGAGCCTTCCCCTGAGGAACTTATCAACTAATGAAATCTTTTTGGTTTTTTTTTATTTCAGATGATCCAGTGATGAGTTATGCGGTGAACCGTAATGTAACTTTTTTTTAGGCGTCTGCGAAGATTTGATGTCAATGGCTCATTTCAGCTTTATTATTAATGAAAAGTTTACAGAATATTCTTCAAATGTCCTTTTCTTATATACCAATTACATAAATAAATATATATTAAATGTGTTGTCAAAAAAATTATCGTAAATGTGGTTTTTTTATTGCGAATTTACCTCCCCCCCCCCCCCCCCCCCTTAAGGATGATTCGCGTGTAACGAACAATTTAAAAGATTTTCTTCCGAAAAATTCACATTGTAACCACAAACATGTGTAGAACGTGCTGGGAAAAAAATGAATGCATTCCAACCAATGTGTTACTGGAAAAAAATTCATCATTCTCACCCTTCAAATTGGGCTTCCATAGAGGGTTACCCCGTTAACCGGTAAGATATCGTAAAAGATTTTTGCCGAAAATTGAATAGGTCAGGGCTAAATGTCGGTCTAATCGTAATGAAATGATACCTACAGATATATTTATACTTTCATATGGATATATGTGTACAAGAACTGAAGAACAGATGAAAACGGAACGTATACACGCTGGAGGCAAACAGGTTTTACAAGATCGAGGTCCCTGGCTTTTTTCAGGTCAACTTCGAGAGACAATTCAATGAACTGTTAAAACCGCGACTCTATCCGAGGCTTCTTTCGAATTAAATGAGCATCCACGTGTTACGCGAGAAGAAAGGCCTAAAGTGTTACTGATAAACGTTTAAAGTAGTTGATACCGTCGTTCTAATCCTGACAGAGAAATCAAGAGAAAGTAGATACTAGTCACGATGAGAGTGGACGAAGAAAAAGGAAAAGAATATATTCCTTGACTCGAAGGGCTGATACGCAATCTCAAAAAGAAGAATAGTAACCGAAAATATTAAACTAAAAATTGTTAAATCTGCTTTTTAATCGCGCGATAAAATTCTTCCTTGGCATATCAAAAAATAAAATAAAAAAATATATATTATTCATCGAGTTATATTTCTTCGATTATTTTCACAATGTACCTGCCGCAATATGGAAATTTTCGACGGAACAGGCGTCACGCAGAACAATAGAATTAGCAATACTTCCTCATGAGATTAAAAAACAACGATTGCAATGAACGGAGTTTTCCGGTGTCATCAAAAAAAAAATTTCCGACAGCACGAAATATTTACATAGCCGATACCTGCATTCTCAATATTACGCACCCAAATACTCTAATGATCTTCGTTGCATATTTATCATTTTCGATAACCATCGTCTATACGCGTCGCACAATAAGTTGTGAAAAAAAAAAAACGTAGTAAATATCCGGAAGTGGGGCTCCTGCTAGAATCAGGCCAATTTTTGTTTGAATGGTTTTATAAATATATATATCAAACCCAAACAAACCGAAACAAAAAATAAGAAAAAAAAACGTAGCCTGATTCTAACAGGAGTCCCACTTCCGAATATTTAGCAAAAACGTTACACCTTATCACAATTTGGAACGCGGCTGTGAAAATTGACCGGCACTTATTTTTCTTCGTTTTCTTTTTTGAGACCTCGCCGTGCGATTAAGCTGTTACGACTAATGCTTTTGCGACTTCAACTACACATTTTGAGGTCAGCCGGTACGACGAACGTAGTAGACAATTACGGTTACGATATGCAGCCGATAAGGATTTTCTTGGGCGGGCTCAGGAGGGACATAATTTCTCACAATTCTACCGAGCTATTTGGCGAATGCTAAGCAGAAATTTTCCATACTTTCGATCTTTGCACTTGTATCGGATGCTTAAATATTCATATTTCATTGCTTATTGATTCGACGAGCTTAGCACTAGTTCAGATGCGTCAACTCGCTCGATTCCACTCTCATGCATTTATTTATTGACGTCATTTATGTTTTTGTACTTTCATTAAGGGGTTGGGTCGGTTTGAAAATTTCAAAAAATCAAGGCCGCAACAAAAGGATGGCCTGGACAGCTGCAGCAGGATCTTTGCTTTATGGAGCTGGAAATGACGATTCTGCTTAAGGCCTTAGGCCACTCTAGAGGCCGAAAAAATAGGTTTTTTGGGATTTTTTTTAAAGAAAAACTACAAAATAAATCGAGATTGCAAAAAAGAGTGTTTATCATACATATCAGTGATTGTATACAATAATTTTTTCGAAGCGATTAATCTCAAAATGGCGGCTGTGCAGCGTTTATCTCAAAACTGCATTTTTTAAGGGTTAAGGCCACTGTAAATTTTTTGAAAAATCGATTTTTTTTTATTGGCTTAAAAAATAGTTTAAACCCTCTAGTTTAAAAATAGTTTAAATCCTTTTAACTTCTTTTTTAAATTTTTTCCAATAAAAAACTATTCGCAAAACTTTAAACGCGTTTTTCTCGAAACATGGTTTTTCAAAATGGCACGCAGCATAACTCGAACAATTTTCATTTTTTTTACTTGAAATTTTAACCAGATGTGAACATTTACATTATCTTGAGAATGTCGATCGGAATTTTCAAGAACTTTATTTATTGATTTTTTATTAACAAAAAACTTGCCGTTTTTTTCGTCAAAAATCAATTTTTTTTTTTCAAACGCACGCCAAATTCACAAAAATTGATACTTTTTAAAATCCGATCGACATTCTCTAGCTATAGCCCTCTAGATTAATGGTTTTTTTTTGTTCTAGATTCAAAAGTGCACCAGTGGTGCTGCGTGCCGCGGAGCCCTGGAAGCAAAACATGTCCCGGGAAGATAGCTGTGGAACCGCCATTTTGTTTTTTTTTACTGTAAAAAAATTTTATAATAAAGTTTAATGTATGCCCGATAACACCGTTAAAAGTTTTTTTTCAAATACCTTCAATTTCGGGAGCAAAAAATTAGTGAAAAAACCTTTTTTTTGGGCCGTTACGTTTTGTGGCCTTACCCCTTAAGTTGGCCGAAAACATAAATCAGACAATTTTCAACCGATTCACTTGAAAAGTTCAATATATATTGAAAAATACATTGTCTATGGAAGTACGTAAAATTTTTTTTATACTGCATAGTTCATTTGTTAGTAACGATTTTTTAGGCAAATTTTTGGAAAGTGAACAATTTGCCTAAAAAATCGTCAGATAATTGTTAATAACAAATGAACTATGCAATATAAAAAAAATCCTACGTTCTTCCATAGACAATGTATTTTTCAAGATATATTCAACATTTCAAATGAATTAGTTGAAAATTGTCTGAGTTATGTTTCCGGCCAACTTAAAAAATGCAGTTTTGAGACAAACGCTGCACAGCTGCCAATTTGAAATTAAACACTTCAAATAAATTATTGTATACAGCCATTGATATGTATGTTAAACACTTTTTTTTAACTTAAGGGGTTAGGCCACTCTAAAGGCCGAAAAATAGGCTTTTTGGGGATTTTTTTTTCTCAGACAAACTACAAAATAAATCGTGATTACAAAAAAGTTGTAATCTCGATTTATTTTGTAGTTTTCTTGAGAAAAAAATCCCCAAAAAGCCTTTTTTCGGCCTTTAGAGTGGCCTAACCCCTTAAGTTAAAAAAAGTCTTCGTTTTATTTCTACTTAAAACTTTAATCGCATTTTTCTGAAACAAATATTTTTGAAGTCGTTGGACACTATTTCTCAAAAACGAATGGACCGATCTTATTGTAATTTAGCACACTTCTTCAACATAGCATTGACCAGTGATTGAACGAAGGATTTTTCCGATTACAAATCATTTTACAAAACTATACGTAGTGCAAATTGTACCAAATATTGAACTATTTTGCATACAACTCTGCCAAAAATTCAAATTTCAATTTTTTAAAAAAATCCTTCGTTCAATCACGAAGTATACTTATCTACTAACAGAAAAAAATTAGGTTCTTAATTTCAGATAAAGCTATCGAGAGTTATTCTGACCACTACGAGGACACTTTTTTTGGGGTCTCCGGAAACCAGGTCCCACCGGCTGGATTTCCCAAATTTTTGGATTTTTTATTTTTTTATTTTTCAAACATTGCTCTTTTATGTGCTTGACATTTTGAATAAAATAATTTATATATTATATTTTTTTAATGCAGAAAATATGCTTTTTGTTGATTTCAAACCCACGTACCCCCTTAACCTTTTACCGATCCAGTTGCATGCGAATATTCTACCGCGGTAACCATTCGACAATGATATTGCCATCGCAACGAAACATGCAATTGAGGTTAAATTGCTACAATTGCAGATCGAATACCAAAATTGAAATCCATCGACGTGAATCATTTGCCAATACAGATACAAAATGAATGAACTTATCGATTGAGTTAATTAAAATCTCTTTTTTATTAACTCTTGATGAATTTACATGTGACTAGTGATCAATTAAAGTAAATGACGCGAATAACCCAATCGACTAAATGAATTTTTTATTCTACTTAAATGTCTTTTCAAAAAATTTCAAACTTTCAACAAATACTATTCCAACGAAATATTCATTTGTTCCGTATTCCAAAAACTTTCAAAAAATAATATTTCAACGAAAAATTAATTTATCCCGTATTTTTTTTGCCTATGATTAACCGGTCCACGTTAACCTGATTTTTTCCTTCTCGTATCGAAGCCATGACTTGCACGACGAAAGTATGTCGAGCGGAAGAAATACTAGTCTCGTGTGTGTCTTCGATGCTCATCTCCCGCGAAGCTCATACATCGAACGTGCGACTCTCGTGCCGTTCACGGTGTTTATCGCTTTCATATCGTAACAACAGTGCTCACATTGTCAATATGTTATTATTTTTGACTTTTTTCCTTTGCTGTTTATTTTTTTTTTTTCACGTCACATCTAGTGGCCATTAACCGGAAGAAATTGCGTTGTAATGACTTAATTTCAAAATAATGAAGTAAAACGCTGAAGCGAAGAGACAAACATTGAGCAATTTCCCCAATGAACAATTATAAACTCGCGGCAAGATAACGCGTCCGGTTTTTTTCTTTCTTTAGAATTGAACGAAAAAGGAAAACGAGCGAAAAATTGAAAAATAATAACTTCCGACTTTTTTATCGACGAGAAAAACAATATTTTTTTGGTCAAAGTTAAACTTCACTGCACATTACGTATCATAGGAAACAGATTTTTAAAAATTCGAATCCCTAAAATATTCGCAATTTTAGTACTTCAAAGAAAGTTAGATAATGTGAGAAAATGTAAAAAAAATTACGTATTCACAAAATGTAAAATATTTTGCATTTTGAAAAAAAGAAAAAAATTAATTTTTCCAAAACATGTAAAAATTATACGCTCTCAAAAAATGTAAAAAATTCACGTTATCAAGAAATCTAAAAATATTGACTTTTTCAAAAAGTCTAAAAAAATTACTTTTTCAAAAAATGTAAAAAGATTTACTTTTTCAAAAAGTGTAAAAAAATTTACTTTATCAAAAAATGTAAAAAAAATTACTTTTTCGAAAAATGTAAAAAATTTGAAATTTACTGAAATCAAGAAAATGTTTAGTTAAAAAAATTGCTTCAATTGTTGTATTTCATACCTTATTATCGCTAACACAATTAACAATGTGTCAATAATACCACTTGTTAATTCAATCGACGAGAAAGTGATTGGAAATGTCATTTGAAAATATCGATACGAAATTGGGAGAACAAAATTGATCGACTTACGGTTACTTGTGAGCATGCAACGATGCGGTGCACTTGACGAATTAAAAAAAAAAAAGAATAATCGCACAGTGGTTCGAAGCGCAGAACCGTAGATAATGTACGGAAGACTTGCTGGGGCGCAGGTGAAGATCTTGACTGACGGTGAGTCTACAAGGAAATACTGAGGATGCAAGAGCGTGTGTCCCACTTATAGACGCCCGGACGCCCCATAAAACCGCGTCGACAAAACAGCTCGTGCCCGTACCCCCCACCAGCGCCGATTTTGAATGCTCGCAACGAAAAAATGACTGGCCAACAAAAACACGACCCCGGTTTTTTTGGACTTTATTCGTGTCGTGGATTGAACGAAACTTAGACACAGCGTATTGTTTTCGCCCTTTAACTTCAAGGCGTCTGCATCAGCTCGAAATGATCAGAAATATCATTTCTTATGGCATAATTTTAGTGATTAGGGTTTAAAGGCTAGAATGACATGTTTTTCGCTAGTTGATATACACTGAGAGAAATGTATAGTGATCTCAACCATATTTCAACTATATTTTATATTTTCCTGAGGGGACAATAATATTTTATAGCAATAGTCACTGCTAAAAGTATAGAACTGCTTTTTGATATTTTAGCAGTTGCATGAATTATGCACATATGTTAAACGCAATCACCAATCTTACAAACAGACGTTAATTCTTCAATGCTATGTAATATACTAGGTGCGCAACTAAGTTTCCGGGTTTTTTTGACCAATAAAAAATCGAAAATTTCAAGACAAATACAAAAAATGGTTCATTCGAAGTATTGTCCCTCGCTATTTACACATTGTTGCCATCTCTCTGGCAATACATAAATACCGCGACGATCAAAAGACGCGTCTTTGGACTGAAACCATTTGTTCAACCAATTTTTTACTGCATCGTAATTGGCCAAGTGTAGCACACCCAAGCCATGCGCCATCGACCGGAACAAGTGATAGTCTGCAGGGGCCAGGTCTGGCGAATACGGCGGGTATGGTAGCAGATCCCATTTCAGTGTTTTTATGGTGTCCTGGACGACGGAACTGCGATGGCACGGAGCGTTGTCGTGCTGCAATATCACACGTTCGTGTCTCGTGTCCCATTCTAGCCGTTTTTCGAGCAATGCGTAGTTCAAATTGATTAGTTGTTGTCGGTAGCGATGCCCATTGACAGTTTCGCCCGGTTTCAGCAGCTCATAGTACACGATTCTTTTCTGGTCCCACCAAACGCAGGGTATTGTCTTTTTTCCGAAGCGATTTGGCCGTGCCGTCGATGTTGACGCTTCGCCAAGTGAAAGCCACGATTTTCTGCGTTTGGGATTCTCGAAATATATCCATTTTTCATCGCCAGTAACAATTCGATGCAGGAAACTCTTTCTGTTCTGCCGCAAAAGCAACATTTCGGAAGTGGCTCTTCGATTTTCCATTTGTCTCTCGGTCAACTCATGCGTCATCCATTTTCCTTCCTTATGAATTTTTCCCATGGCGTGCAAACGTTTCGAAATACATTGCCGAGTCACCTTTAATGCTTCGGTAAGTTGATCTTCTGTTTGAGTGTCATCTTCATCCAATAACGCTTGCAGATCGGCGTCCGCAAATGTTTGCGGTCTTCCCAAGCGTTCCTTGTCCCCAGTCTCAAAATCGCCACTTCTGAACCGCTTGAACCAATCTTCACACGTTGCTTTTGATGGTATATGTTCGCCGTAGGCCTCCTCAACTAACCGACGTGCTTCAGCTGCTGTTTTTTTAGGTTGAAGCAGAAAGGCAATGCTTCCCGCAAATGCTGTTTATTTGGCGCAAACTTTGACATTTTCGAGGTTAGAAAAAAGGTCGTTGTGTTGCGATATTTGTTTATGTTACGACTGGGTATTCTTAACAGATGTCCAGGCTATAAAGATACCCAATTTCAGACCTGTATGCCAACTACATGTGCCGCTAGCGCCATCCATGTATGAAACCCGGGAACTTAGTTGCGCACCAGTAATAGATTTTCATAAAATGGATATTTCCCGATACTATCAAAAATGTACTTCTGCAAGATTCTAATAGTGAACTGAAATATATATGCATCGATTAAAAATGTTGCCTGTTATTTGCGACGATGTTTATAGTGATTTGTAACGTATTATAAGACACGACTTGCTATGTGCGTATTTTGTGGGTTATTCAAGTCTTGGTACAAGGCATCAATGCCCATCTACTAAATGCATAGAATATTTCATGAAACCAAAACAAAATAAAAAACGCAACTGAGAGTTTTACCTCGATGATTTTTTGTTGCAAACTCGCCATTTCCTGACCTCTCTTAATGATTTATTTCGAAGAAAATATTTCGCTCAAGGGAGGGTTCTGAATTGTTGGGCCAAAAAATGTTCGATTTTTCACCAATTTTTTATGCGAAAAGTATTAAATATAGAATGTCGATATTTGGTATGTTGACTAAGTGGTCTTTATTAAACATCAAAATATTTTTTTAAGTTTGACAAAATATGGTGGTAAGAGTGGGAGGAGCCACGTATTCGCGGGCGATGACAGTCTTCGCTTACGGAAGTCCTAAGTCCTGGACAGGTGATCTGAAGCAAAAAATCATACATATATTTACTTTGTACAATATTGTGTATAAGTTGACCTGGAATTGAAAAGAAACATCGAAAAATAAAAAAATAGTGAGCGATTGAAAGTAAGATTGTATTATTTCCCCAAAAATGTTCGCAGTTTTTTTATGACTATTTTTTCATTTTTCAATTTTTCTTCTTGCTTCAAGGTCAACTTATACACAATATTGTACAAATGAAAAATGTGTTTGATTTTTTTTTGCTTTAGATCACCTGTCCGGGACTTAGAACTTCCGCAAGCGAAAAATGTCATCACCCGCGCACCGACATATGTGGCTTCTCCCACTCCCACCACCATGTTTTGTCAAACTTTAAAAAATATCTTGATGCTCAATAAAGACCGCTTAGTCAACATACCAAATATCAACATTCTATATTTAATACTTTTCGCATAAAAAATTGGTGAAAAATCAAACATTTTTTAGCCCAACACGGCAGAACCTTCCCTTCATCGGAATCGAACCTGGAACCTAACTGCCTACCTTTTACCTATCCTACGCACACTGCCACAACGCTACCGAGTACTTTTGGCATCTTTAGCACAGAAGTGGCATAAGCGACAAAAGTAATTCCGGCTGTACTTCCGAATAGCTGTTACCTGCGATTTAGGTGAAATTTTTCACATATATTTCTTTTTATATAAGTCACTGTTTAAATGGATTTTTGGCGCTTCACAATAGTTTTGTACCATATCACAGTGATTTATACCATATTATATGATACGATCTGCTAAATGCATAGTAATGTGTCCGCCACAAGAACAGAAGGAGAACTACAAGAAGAAGCGGTGAACTGATATCCTATTTTTGCAATGCAACAAACATACTATGCAACAGTTCGTGCGACATGCGTAGTTCTTAAAACTATTAAGCTGCGGTTCCTCGAACTGCAGATGATTTACGTCTTCGCTACAAGTAAACTTTACTATATTTTTTTCGAATAGTCCCTTTTCATAAGGTCTTCTAACAAATTATACTCGACAAACGTTAATGTTAATCATATGAATTGTACAAACTTAAAAAGAATAGTAGAAGTTTGACTGAACAGAACTTAAGGGGTGGTACCTGAGTAAACGGCGAAAAAACAGATAAACTTCGGGAATTTTTATCTCAAAAACTGATGTTTCCATTGGATCCGGGTATTTTTTATTGGAAAATATGTCCATTGAGGAATGTTTAGGGATTATTTAAAATAAATTCGTTGACTGGAAGCGATTCAAACGCGATTATCTCGAAACATAGTTTTCAAAGTCGGTGCCAGATGTATCTCAAAAACGGCTCGTTCGATTTTGTCCAAATTTGGAAACAATATTCTCCGATAGTTTTTCTCGTTCGCCACGTAGGGGTTTTTCATTTGATTGAACCATTGCTTTTTTATTCAATGTGTATGCAATCCTAAATCGTCGGAAATTGCGAACGAAAAACCAATGATAAATTAAAACGGTCGCAATTCCGTAGAAAATTAGAATTTCATAAAAATCCTACGTGGCGAACGAGAAAAACTATCGAAGAATATTGTATCTAAATTTGGACAAAATCGGACAAGCCGTTTTCGAGATACATCTGGCATCGACTTTGGAAACTATGTTTTCAGATAATCGCGTTTGAATCGCTTCCTGTTAACGATTTTATTTTAAAAAATTCCTCAACATACCTCAATGTACATATTTTCCAATTTAAAAAACCGAATCCAATCGAAACATCAGTTTTTGAGATAAAAATTCCCGCGCTTTACCTGTTTTTCTCGTTTACTCAGGTACCTCCCCTTAACGTACAGTATACAGCATTGTATTTGTACGCCGATTTTGTTATAGCAGTGAATTAACCATCTATACATTGTCAAGCCTTTCACAATAGTGAATAAACATTTCGGGGAAAATTGATCGTCAAACACGCCACCCAAATCTCATGTTTAGGTGTACTTTTCGCTTATAGTCGTGCTGACCATATTACGATTGCGGTATCAATGATCGATAACGAATTCTACTATCCCCTCTTTCGCCATGGGCGTTTGTCGTAAATTCCATAAACTTTTCTCTCCTTGCAGTAGCCAGAGCCACCCATACCAATTGGCCACATATAAATGGCGGTACCTTGTTTGAATGACAAAAACGTCATTGTTTATCAATATTTTACAATATTAAAAAAACATCAGATTCCGCAAGACGATGGATTAATTGTGTGTAAAATTCTGACTTCGTTGTCTCAATAATATAATCGACAAAAATGTTGAAAATCGATCTGTTTTTTTGGCCCAAGCTCATGCACACCTGTTAATATGCAAAAGCAGCGTAACGGCTGGTACGAAGGCTGTTTACAATTAATTCGGTTGGTTGAGTGAAAAATATTTCCGAGGTTTATTCAATTTGAGGATAATTTACAAAACAATATGTAGTATTCAAGGGTTCTAATTGCTTGAAAGAGTTCACGCACTGACACACATGAGCGTAATAGGCCGGGCGAGGGAAGTGGCATTCGATGCTTCCTAATTTCGTTTAGTCAATTCTGATCGTCATTCGATACGTGTGTTATGACTCGATCAGCTCATCGAACGCCTCAGCTAGATCTAACGCAAGGACTATCAGTGCAATGAATTTTTCGATTCACATTTACGAGGGGTGTGCGGGTACTCGATTGACTCAGGTAGCCGATGTTCGGGTCAGGTTTTTGTGGGTTGCGTTTTTGCATTACACGCCAATATCGGGTACCCGAATTTGGTAATCGGGTACTCTCAAATTTTGGGTACTCGTAAACGGGGAGTACTCTTAAACTTCGGGTATTCGTAAACTTCGAATATTCGTAAACGACTCGAAGATCCGTATCTATTATTTATATTTATATTTATTTTTTATCTAGGTGTATCGATCAAATAACGGGAGAAAACAAAAACTCGAAGAAGGCGATAAAACGAATAAATGATAATACTGTAAAAATCTTTTTTCGTCCCACTTTTGTATTCTGTGTGTGTGTGTGTGTGTGTGTGTGTGTGTGTGTGTGTGTGTGTGTGTGTGTGTGTGTGTGTGTGTGTGTGTGTGCGTGCGTGCGTGCGTGCGTACGTGCGTGTGTGTGTGTGTGTTAGGGCGGAGTGAAAAACGGTCAATTTTGGCGTATCGTACCGTACACAGAGAAAAAAAAACCAATTGACTCAAAAAAATGTATTGGTTGATGTAAATAAATGTCTGATCGCAGAGTACTAACGATATATGAAACTGTTGCAATACTATAAAATATTGAAAAATGTGATTGATTCAAATAACATATTATATTATTTGAAAATCTCTTCTGTTCTTTGAATATCTACATTATGCTTCAAATAGAATTATATTCTATTGAAATCATTCTATATGCAATCCGTAGATGTATGGATGACATAATTGAGTGGTTGCTACAACATTTTTTATTTCGTACAAAAATATAATCAACAGAATGAATTATTTCTTTACTACGTCGAAACGAATATACCATCAGATGTAAGGTTTTCAATTTGTTTTAAATCTTAGATAAAAAGTGAGCATTAGAATGATCATCCACGATAATAGTGGAGAGAATATCGGATATCCAATGGATTATCCATGGAAAGAATATCAGATATTCAACTGATAAGAATAGATACTACACTTTGATCTTAGCCACAGGCAAATAAGCGATACTCTTTAGAGTTTCTCCGGCGTTAGAGTAGATTTTCGGTTCGCGCTACGCTTACGAGAAACGAGCGCGCGTGCGGCTTCTAGCGGTTACTCCGAGAACTACGGGTTTCCTCATACCTATAATTTCGGAGGCGCTCGGCCATGATTGGATTGAATTTTTTTAACCCAATGCGCAAGAAACAAATTTTATTTTTGCATAATTTTTTAACCAATTCGGACATTTGCTTAATGTTTTTAAATAAAAATAAAATATTAATATTTTAACGAATAATGCACTTGAAAATCAATATCGGGTATGGTGAAAAAAATAAAATAACATATTTACTCAATAGAAATTTTATGTAAATCAAACGAGCGAAATTGAGTTTTTCTTGTGTACTCGAATCGACAATATTCATGTTATGAATTGAAATGCTTTTTTGTTCGTTGCAGAAAATACATTTAAAACTATATAATTTGTTCGCGATAATTTTTCAGATACCCGTGCGGAAATTGAACTAGGGCTTTGGTCGGGCCCATGTAGAATTTCCCTAACTTTAATAGGGCCCTAATCGGGTAGCCTCACATGGGCCCGTAGTGGCCGGTCACACTTTGCTACTGAGGGCCATTCAAGGCAGAATAATGAGGGCCTTCAAGGATGCCTGATCGACGCCTCATGTAAGCCATGGTGTGCCCATAAGTTATCCCTGTCAATGGATATGCTCACGTGTGTGTAAATGTATGTGTTTCTGCGTATATGTGTCAGTTTATATAAGGTCACGATACACTGCCAAATTTTTTAAATTTATTCAAATAGGATCTATTTAAATGAGATAGGTTTTTTCCTCGTCTCACGGCCTACTACGCTCTTATTTGTTCCAAAGATATTTTTTTATTCGTTTCAGCTATTCTTTTTAAATATCAAATATATTAAAATCGAATGAATAAAGATTCGATTCAAATAAATCTTTATTTGCTGTAAATCTAAGTGTACCATGTGCATAAAATATTTCATAAATCCAAAATGAAATTAAGCACTTAATTGAGAGTTTACCACAACGATTTTGTATCGTAATTCGTCATGCCCTGGCCTTTCGGAATGATTTTTTTTCGAAGAAAATATTTCACCTATATCGGTATTGAACCTAGTACCTAGCTACTCATAACTACGCACGCTGCCCCTATGCTACCGAGTGCTTGTAACATCTTCGTCGCAGATATGGCATAAGAGACCAAATTAATTCCTATAATTATTTGCTGTATCACGTAAACAATATCAATTAGTTAATATCATTGTGATATTAACTATTACAACGCGAAATAATTTTTCATATGGAAAGTATTCGGCGAAAATAGTCACTATAAAAATGTAAAAAAAAATCCGAATGGGATTGTTCAAACATACGCGCTGGCATCACTCCATGAGTGAATAAGGCAATAAGAATAATATGTAATTTTTTGAAGGATTTGTAAATGTAATATATAATAATTTTTAATGCCCTCACGTTTTTATCCTATTTTTACCTATTATCGAATAATTGAGGGTAGTAATTAAAATGCCACAAACGATTTAGTACAAGCTATGTATACTGGTCCGTTTCCTATAATGCCCAAACCTGGCCCTCTTATGCCAACCCCTGTCGGGATTGCCATATAAGGGCCTTCAAGGGCTTAGTTGAGGCTTCCTTGATGGGGAAAGCCTCAAATAAGCCCTTAAAGGCCTTTATTTTTATGAGGGATGCCCTATCAATTTTCCGCACGGGTAGTTCCAATAACATATTGTCCTCAGCTAACAATATATATTTGGAATGAAAAACCCAAAAATACTAAAATTCAACGCCCTGCGTTTATTCGAAGCGAGAAGAATGTGGCTTCTATTTGACGTTTTAAAATTGAAAATATCTTGATTAGTTTCAGAGATTATAAGCGTTTGAAGAACAAGTTTTTTCTGGGAAAAATTTAAAAATGAGAAAAAATTAAATTAAGAAGAATGAATCGCCGAAATTACCAGCTAGCACTAGACATGATTAATAAAAATTCGATAAAGAATCTTGCTTTTATTCAGTTTTTCGAAATTCAAATATCTCGATATTTCCTGAATTACGAGTGTCTTAGAAGTAGTTTGCCGAAAAAAATTGTAAATATACACATAGGAAAAATACTAAAATTATTAAATCAATTATTTGTATTTCTTGTGAACTCCAACCTATCGGCGAAGAGTAGAAAACATAAAGCTGGAGTCTATTTCGTCTGTTTTGGTACGTTTTCGTGGCGCTATCTACTATGAAACGAAATTTGAATTTTTTTCCGGTTTGTGAGACGAGTACTTGAAAAACTCGAGTACACGATAAAGTTCGAGTATACCCGTTCGATCAGGGGTACTCGAAAAATTCGGATACTCGATCCGAATCATAGTCTAATTACCCGACCCGACCTGACCCGACCAATTCTGCTATTTGCACACCCATAACATTTACGCTTCAGTGTGAGACTTTAAAAAAATCGTTTTTTTTTCCTTTTTCGACAGTTTATACTTTTAAGAATATCCTGTAAAAATTTCAAGGCCGTATCTCTAATCATTTTATCTTGCAAAAATCGATAGTTAAATCTTCAAACGCGTTTTTCTCGAAATGAGATTTTTCAAATTTGCTGACATTGTAACTCAAATAGCAATTATCCGATTGACTAGAAATTTGAACTGTGAACTCTTGAATATATTTACTCTACAATGACGTAGGAGATTTTTGATTGGATGATAACTAACGATTTGGCATTGAAAAAAACGACCATTTTATAGGCAAGAAAACAGACTTTTTTCATACCTACGCCGTTTTGTTAGATTTTGATATTTTTCGAAAATCCTACGTCATTGTACAGGAAAAACCTTCCAGTTTAACGAAATTTTTTCCCTTTTCGGTTTCAGCTACTCAATCGGTCGGAATCATGTCAGCAGTGGAGGAACTTTTTTTTGGCGCCTCCAAAGGCAGCTCAGTCGCTTGGATCTCAATATTTTTCTATGAAAAACTTATGTAATAAAGGTCAAATATAGCCAAATATATTCTTAATTTTCCCAAACATTTAATTGAGTACTTTGTCCCCCAAAAATTGCCGAAAATCACCCAAATTTTCAGCGTTCACACTGGCATAGCCCCTTAATTAAACGTCGAAAGAAGCACAAAAAACGCGTAATCGACCTAATTACGCGTGTCGCTTCGTCACAATGCGTGAGCTAGCGTGAACCATCGTGAGTTCATCAGGTTACCCGCCAACAGTCGTAAACGAGTTCGCGTTGGCAAAATCGATTGCGCATCACCTTAACAATCGTTTTCTATCGGTGGGACCTTTTGTATGCAAGAACTGATCAATGTTTCACAAGCTTTAATTTCTCAGGTATTAGTCATTTTGAAAATTTGACCAGCTACCGATGACGACATTAGCAGAGAGTGAGTAATGTTTTTATTGCATTGAAACAAAGCTAGACTGCGTCACAATGTAACCAAATACCTTACGAAACTATTTTTGTGCAATTTTTTGCAAAATAAATGTTTTTGCAAATTAATTGAATAAGATCGAATCGATCAATACGGCAAAAAAAGTAAAATTTCCATCAAGGCAAAAATGACCACACCTATTATTTGATAAGTACGTGGATCTGATACTTGATACTAGACGTTAACTACCGTGCAGGTTAGGGTGGCACACATTTGAGCTCTATTTCTTTTTCCTTTTTCTCACCATCCGATTATCTTCTTTAATCCTTTCAATACGGTGAAAAAATCAGTTTAATGCGCCTTATTAACGGGAACAGTTATTTCTCCTCCAAGTGATTATTACGATGAAATAACTTTTTTGTCTGAAACTTGCTCAATAAGTTCGAAATTATGCGAATTCCTCACCACTGAAATGCGCCTATGTTTTTCAGTAACTGGGACATATGTTGTGGCAGCCGTAATTTCAAAAATTTTCCAGACTGGGACGGCATATGTCCCGTCAGGTGTGAAAGCAATAGAAAGCAAAAATAAGCAATATTAAGGGATTTTTAAGGGGAGGTACCTGAGTAAACGGCGCGAAAAACAGGTAAACTTCGGGAATTTTTATCTCAAAAACTAATGTTTCGATTGGATCCGGATTTTTTTATGGGAAAATATGTACATTGAGGTATGTCTAGGAATTTTTTAAAATAAATTCGTTGACTGGAAGCGATTCAAATGCGATTATCTCGAAACATAGTTTTCAAAGTCGGTGCCAGATGTATCTCGAAAACGGCTTGTCCGATTTTATCCAAATTTGGATACAATATTCTTCGATAGTTTTTCTCATTCGCCACGTAGGATTTTTTTGAAATTTTCATTTGTGACGGAATTGCGACCGTTTTAATTTAACATTCGTTTTTCGTTCGCAATTTCCGACGATTTTGGATTGCATGCACATTGCATTAAAAAAACAATGGTTCAATCAAATGAAAAACCCCTGCGTGGCGCATGAGAAAAACTATCGAAGAATATTGTATCCAAATTTGGACAAAATCGGACAAGCCGTTTTCGAGACACATCTGGCACCGACTTTGAAAACTATGTTTCGAGATAATCGCGTTTGACTCGCTTCCAATCAACGAATTTATTTTAAAAAATTTCCAAACATACCTCAATGTACATATTTTCCAATAAAAAAAACCCGGATCCTATCAAAACATTAGTTTTTGAGATAAAAATTTCCTAAGTTTAACTGTTTTTCTCGCCGTTTACACAGGTACCTCCCCTTAAACTAAGAAATAATTATTCTACAATTATCAAACTTTAGGTATACTTTAATAGTATATTTAAAGATACAGAACAATTTTTTATAATTAATTCATCATCAAAATGACGGAACTGTGGCAGAGTTCAAGGTCGCCGCGGGAGTTGCGAATCGGCGTGCAGTCTAGCTTCCCGTAGACTTTGATTTGCAAAAAGGTTCAATCATTTTTTCAGTTAGAACACGTATAGTTTCTATGTGACGGTAATTAAAATGAAGAAAATGTAAATTTAAGAACATGGCACGCATTTACAACAACAAAAATCAACATTTCACGCAACATTTCTACGTTGACGGGCTGTAACGTTTGAAGTTTTTCGAATTTCGTTTTGAAACTTTGGGAAAATATTCTACATATATAGTTCAATCGTTTAAAGAGAAAAAAAATCTTTTTTTATCGATTTTTTATCGTGCGAGCGGTAAAACAATATTCAGAGATCAATTAAGCCTCCCAAAAATTCAAGTTTTCATTACAAAATCGATTTTTTGTTTTCGTCCACTTCTCACCCATGAATTCTATGCTTTATAATTTTTTTAATTAACCCCGCGAAATTCCAATTTTCGCCAATTTTTTTTACTTTCCTTACTCATAAATTTGACGCTTCGTAAAATTTTCAAAACAATCAATCCTTTTTCTTTAGAAACAGATTTTTCAAATTCACCTCACACTTCTAACCCAAGAATCATAATTTTTGTTCTTATAAAATAATTCTTAAAATCTCTTGTCCGTGAACAATATTATAGGTCATTTTATTCGTGAAACTGAAATGGCAGCTGTTTTGCGCATCCCAATGCGACCCACAGTTGGTCTCGTTAGTCAAACTGCGGACCAATCGTAGCTGTACTTTGTAACGAGCGACGCTATAATCCAATAATACATAATAATACATAATAACACATATCTGTTATTGGTGTTTGTTACAAATTATTATAATAAATTATTCAGAAAATGTAACGCTTCAATGTTTATTTTGTTTTCATGCTACAAGGAATCATAGTGCATGCGAGATTTATTTTTTGGCGGAAATTGTAAATTTCGAAAACCTCCAGCGACCACGAAATATTCATTGGCCGGCTAGAGCTTTCGCGAGGTTAATTTAAAAATTATAAACCGTAAAATTCATTGATGAGAAGTGAACGAAAAAAAAACCATTTTTTAAAGAAAATTTGAATTTTTATAATGCTTAAGGGAGACTGTCCTTGATTGAGCAGCGGGAGATGTTACCCATGCAGAAATGTTTTGGGGACTCCCCAGATCCTACCAGATCCCTATGGGGATTTGATAGGGACGCCCCAAGTAAGGAGTCCACACTGGAATCCAAATAGATTTGTTGGGGATTCCCCAGATTCTACCAGATCCTTATGGGGATTTGATAGGGATGGCCCAGGTAGGGAGTCCACATTGGAATCCAAATGTATTTGTTGGGGACTCCCCAGGTTCTACCAGATCCTTATGAGGATTTGATATGGACACCACAGGTAGGGAGACCACATTGGAATCCAAATGGATCCTGGGCTGTTTCCAGATTAACGTGGTTTGAGAATTTTTTACTAGAAATTATATAAAATGGGATTTCGCGACGCTCTGTAAAAAATTATTCTTTGATGGTCCCGTGCACAGATTTGCTTGGGAGTTTCAAGATGCACCAACGTGTTTCTAGGAATTTGTTAGGATATCGAATAC
The DNA here is from genome assembly GCA_964007375.1 of Ophion obscuratus. Lineage (NCBI taxonomy): Eukaryota > Metazoa > Arthropoda > Insecta > Hymenoptera > Ichneumonidae > Ophion > Ophion obscuratus. Next base: position 78,120,004 of record OZ023312.1, read on the forward strand.
TACAATATATAATTATATTCTTTAGTAACTTCTTTACTTTAGTGCTTACCCATACTGTATATTTATAGTTTGTTATGGGCTAGTATTTTTTATACGAATAAAAAAACTTGTTATAAATTTTAATATGCACACTTTTTGAATTTTTAATACTTCTGCGCATAAAAATTTGTTTTGGACGTGACGGCAATCGGGTAACGATTGCGTCTGCGGTTTATCGCTGTGGGTGTGGAGTTTTGTTAGAGCGGCTTAAATGAGGTTTTAAAAGAAAATTAAATGTAAGTATGAAATCATATTTTTATAAACATGATACCTATTACACATTCGCTTAAGTTTGTAGCCCGTAACAGCAATTTCCACCCGACCCGGTGGATTTTTCATCGGGATCCAATAGGGATTCCCCATCGGGATCTAAGAGGGATTCCTTGTCGGGAGCCAATAGGAATTCCCTATCGGGATCCAATAAGGATTCAGAAAATCGCTTCCGACAAAAGAAAGACGTCGGGCGATAGAACATAAGCGGCGCAGGGTACATATATATTCGTGTCGTCGTTGAAAAGCGCGCGACGATCGAGTTACTGCGCAATCGCGATCGTAAAATTTATTTACTCCAAACACGCATTAATGTTTGTTGCATTCCAATGATGCAAGCATCAACCTTATTAAAGTGTTTAAATTTTATATAGTATGAAAAGTATTCAAAGAATATCCCGCCCATAACTGCACAAGCATTTTTGCTTAATAATAGTATAAAAAGTGTATAAAAACTACGTTACAGCATAAAAAGTATTTAAAGTATTTTTAAAAAGTTCATAAAGTATAAAAAGTACTCGAATATATAGATATAAGATATAAGTATTCGAAGAATACTATACAAAGCACTATAAATATTCAGTATGGGTAAACAATTTAAAAAAAACAAAATAAGTATATTGTGGTATTCGATATGTACTCCTTTGTAAACAATAAATTGATCTCTTTAGTGTATCGATGCTTCTATTTTTTGTAGCATTTTGGCCTTACAGAATTACAGAAATACAGATTCCGATGGGAAATGCCTATTGGATCCTAATAGGGAATCCCTATGGAATCCCTATGGAATCCCGATAGGAATCCCTACTGGATCCCGATGGGAATCCCTTTTGGATCCCGATGGGAATCCCTTTTGGATCCCGATGGGGAGTCCCTCTTGGAATCCAATGTACGAGCGTGACGTTTCCTGATAGGGATCCAATGGGGTGTCTCGTTGGATCCCTATCAGGGAGTAGGGAGAAATAGGGGAATCCTATAGGATTCCAAACACAATTTCTACCTGGGTAGCGGCTCAACATGAGCAGCTAGAAGAAGAGGAGGGATGCCTCTATGGACCAGGCATTGCCGATTAGCGGTAATTATAAACACATTTGTGCAAACACATTACAAAACTTTAAGGGGTTACCCCACTTGCGATTTTGAAAAAATCGATTTTTTTATTGCATGTTTTTGAAGCATAAGTATCTGAGAATACGTCCTGAAAATTTCAAGTTGATCCGAACAAAATTGACTGAGATTTAAGCGCTGAAAGAGAAGAATCCGTTGTGTAAACGACCGGAAATTGAAACTTTAAACGCGTTTTTCTCAAAATGGCATTTCTGAAGTCGGTGACCAAGATTACTCGAACACTAATGAACCGATCTTCTTGAAATTTTGCAGGCTTATTTAATATATAAAAATTTAGTCTTTAAGGGTTCGATTTTTTTTTCGAAAAAAAAACGACCGTTTTATAGCCAAAAAACGGCCGTTTTTTTCGTTAAAATCGAACCATTAACTTTGACTCTCCGCCATTTTGTGAAAAATGAAAATTTTTTAAAGTCCTTCGATTAAAGACTAGTTTATACTTATATTTGACTAAATCCATCCGCATTTTTTTTCAGATGATCCATTTCGCCGCAATGTTGGTCACCGCAAACCGTGTATATAAAAACATTATTTCATTGACGGCCATTTGCCACTAAACAATGTAATATTTTTCAATAAAAAAATTACTGAAAGTTCTTCAAGATGTGTTCTTTAAGATGGTATATTGATCGATTAAAAAAGTTTTGTAGTTTTCTTTAAAAAAATTCATGAATAAGGCCTTTTTTGCGCTACAAGTGGGGGTAACGCCTTAAACGCGTTTTTCTCGAAAACACGTTTTTAAAAATGGCTGACATTCTCCTGACCGCTGTAATTAACATATCGACCTGAAATTTGAAGAGCATGCTCAGAAAATATGTCTTCGCGGAATGCCGGATCGTTTTTTCGATAGATACATTTTTGCATTTATTATTTATCTTTTTATGCGAAAAAAAACGTGAAAATTCGATTTTTTTTTAAATTGTCGCCATTTTCCGAAATTTGTACTAAACGAAAAACCCATCCGTCATTCCATGACCAAACGGTCACAGATTGATAATATGCTTTGAATTTGAGTTTGAGATAAAAAAAGAGGGGGCAGTGATGTCAGCCGTTTACCTCCCGCGATTTGAGGACCTGTTTTCGCGGAGCTGCAATGGCCGCCATTTTGTTTTTTTTTTAAATTTTTTAACGCTCTGTATATCATGAATAAAAGCAAGAAAAAAACCGCACTCAAAAAGCTTTACTCGTTTCCTTTAAAAAAAAATAAAATGTAAACACCTGAAATATGGCACTCCAAGGACAAAGTCTCCCTTAAGTGAGCTCTAAAAAGTTTTTCCGCTTGCAGCTTCGGCGTCAATTTTTTTTTTTCTCTAAAGAAGATAATTGGATGGTGAGAAAAAGAAAAAAAAGAAGAGCTGAAATTTGTGCCACCCTAATGTAAATATTTGACTTTTTCGAAAAAAATTTTGTCCCCTCTAAAGGTTTGCCTTGCACAAATGCCTATCGTTCGCACCGGCGACAATATTTGATCGACCCCTTAGCTGAGCTTCGAATGCTATCGATGGTCACACGGTTCAGTCAACTTCCTCTGTTAGGAAACACGGCGGAACAAATCTTCGCTGAAAAACTAGTTGTGATCTCAGCTTCGACAATCTCATTGCTTCTTTTTTTATTTTGTTCCCGTTATATGTCGATTCTGTTATTACTACCCAAAACATTAAAGTAGGGCGTTTGGTCGTTATAAAGTGAAATGATAATCGTTCAAGAACGGAAAAGATTCATAAGAATATGAAAATCGTCGAGGCCGGACGGGTAAATCGTTTTTAAATACAAGAAGTTTGCCCTGCGGTACGTGCTTTTCGACGGAATGAGGAGAACAACGAGGATCACGAGAGCACGTCTGTCACCTCGATTCTTCAAGCAGATGAGATTAAGGGGTCTTCTGACTTTAGACGCTAAAAAAGGCCATTTTCATGAATTTTTTTGATAGGTTTATATCATAGATATTGATATAAAAAATTTTACACTTAATAAATACACTTTCGAAATATATTTTTAAAAATTTTAATGTATTTACGTAACCCAAATAAAATTTTAAACGCGTTTTGCTCAAAACAACGTTTTTCGACGGCTTGTTGACAAAATTTTCGAAACTATCGAACCAATCCTTACGAAATTTGAACCACACATTCTTTACAATTATAACTATAATGCTTATCAAGAATTTTTTTTAATTTTGATAATTGCTTTTTGCCAAAATGGTGAAAAGACACGTTTTATTTTATTTTTTCGAAAAATGTCCGCCATTTTGTTATTTTTGCATATATACAAAATCGTATGATATGCACTATAGCCGTTAACATAATGAATCCAAACCGTTTGATTTTTTTGTTTCGAATGATCCATCTCCGAGATTTCATAAACAGCGCAGATCTACAATTTTTTGGGACATTTTTTGAACTACCAGTTTCGTCTATAAATAGTGACTTAAGGCCTTATGTATGCGAAAAATTTCGGGATGTTTCATTTTTTAAAATTATTTTTTATTCCATTAGCCTGAGCGGTTAGGGATATTTTAAACTTTACAGAATTGAAAAATTCCGAAAATTCCAAAAATAAGGTAAGGCTGCATTTATATTCGGGCGCCCGACCGCCAACTTCAAAGCCGTTTTTCCACGATTCACTTTTTTGAACCTTGTGAAAGTTCTAACTCTTGAACGAAGGTTCAGATCGCTTTGAAATTTTTACACCATATTCTTAGTATCTTCACGTATCGTCTGAAGCAACCCAAACAAACATTCCAATGACACAAAAAAAATATTAAAAATCAAATACCGACAGAAAATTGAGTAAAAAAATGTTAAGTGTCGAATTTTTATTATAATAATTTTGTTTTCATAATATTGTTGGTTTACACTGAAGATACATTCATTATGCAATTATAAATATGTTCTTTTTTCCAGACACCCACATCGACGCCGAGTACTTTCACCATCAACGCGCGCGCAAAAAAAAATACATTGCTTTACTATGTTATATCTCCGCCATTTGTTAATATTTCTGATTTTTTTAACATATACTTAACCATGTTCGTAAATGATCTGTACAAAAATATTGTCAATATATGCGTCTCTTTTTTAACCGCGTCTAGAAAAGTACCTTCGAAAATCGACGAAATCGCGTATATAGGGCCTTAAATAAATCAAATTTTTTCAAATATGTTTTCGGAATGTGTATGTATAAGTGTAACAACTTTTATATCAAAGCCGAAAATTCTGGGGAAATAAAACTTGAACAAAAAACTTTTATATCAATATCTATGATATTGTGAGAAGACCCCTTAACCTCGGGATTATCCGAGTGGATAAGATGATCAGACGAATTGTGAATATTATTATAATTTCTCACGTTTTTGCATCGCAAAGAAGTGATATCAATGCGATACACGGTACGCTGAGTGCGCGATAAAGAAAAAACAGGAAATCCACTTTTACAATCGCAATTTGTTAATTAATCAATTATCTTTCGAAAAACTGAGGAATCTGATGTAGTTCGCGATCCCGGATTCGTAAAACACCAGCAAATCAGATCCAATTCCTGGACTGAAAGAAAAGTCCTTGGTATTTACAACAAACGCTCATGGTAAAAGAGGGTATACTAAAATTCGTTATAGTTCATTGCCACCGCAATGATGATATGGTTAACATGACGATAAGCGAAAAGTATACCTTAACATGCGATTTGCGTGGCGTGTTTGACTATCTATTGACCCGGAAATGATTAATCACTATTGTAAAAGGCTTGACAATATAGATATGGTTAATTCAGTGCTATAACAAAATCGGTGTACAAACACTAATGTTGTATACTGCACGTTAAGTTTTGTTCAGTCAAACTTCCACTATTCCATTCAAGTTTGTACAATTCACATGGTTAACATTAACGTTTTTCGAGTATAATTTGTTCGAAGAGCTTATGAAAAGTGACTATACGAAAAAAATTATAGTAATGTTTTCTTATACCGAAGGCGTAAATCATTTGCAGTTCGAGCAACCGGAGCTTAATAGTTTTAAGAACTACGCATGTCTCACGAACTGTTACATAGTATGTTTATTGCATTGCAAAAATAGGATATCAGTTCAACACTTCTTCTTGTAGTTCACCTTCTGCTCTTGTAGGGCACATATTACCATGCATTTAACAGGTCGTATCATATAATATGGTACAAATCACTATTATATGGTACCAAACTATTGCGAAGCACCAAAAGTCCATTTAAACAGTGACTTATATGAATAAAAAAATCGGTGCAAAATTTTACTTAAATCGCAGGTAACAGCTATTCGGAAGTGCAGCCGGAATTATTTGTATAGTTAGTTAGTTACTATTTATAGGCAGAAGGTAGGCAGTTAGGTTCTGGGTTCGATTTCGATTAGAATTTATTATAGAATTATAATAAAAAATCATCGAGATAGAACTCTCAGTTGCGTATTTTATTTTATTTTGGATTTATGAAATATTCTATGCATTTAGTAGACGGGCATTGATGCCTCGTACCAACACGTGAATAGCACACAAAATACGCATATAGCAGGCCGTATCTCATAATATGGTACAAATCACTATAAACATCGTCGCAAATCAAGGGCGACATTTTTAATGAATGTATACACGGTATCCCAAAACTGAATGCGTTCCCTGAAATGGAGGATTGGGGGTGAAATTCTGAGTCGATTGATATAAGCATGTGTGGGTCTCAGATCAACTCCTGAATTATTATTAATTTTTAAAGGCGGACCAATCGGGTGAGCCCGATAAGCCGGCGTACGTCGGCGAGCCATACGTGCTCGCAGAGGTGCCTCGCGGGAGCGCGGCACCTACAGGCACCGGGCGCACCTGATTGGTCCGCCTTTAAAAATTAATAATAATTCAGGGGTTGATCTGAGACCTACACATGCTTATATCAATCGACTCAGAATTTCATCCCCAACCCCCGTTTCAGGAAACGCATTCAGCTCTGGGACACCCTGTATATATTTCAGTTCACTATTGGAATCGCGAGGAAGTAATTTTTTTTATAATAACAGAGAATATCCATTATATAAAAAATTAAAAAGGCAGTAACTATGGCTGTAAAATATTATCACCTCCCTTCCACCCCAGGGAAATTTCAAATATAGTTAAAATATGGTTAAGAACACCATACATTTCCCTCAGTGTATCCGTAATGAATATTTACGAAATTTTCATCGGCTTGTTTAGTCGATGGAAAGAATAATAATGAATAAAAATCGATAAACAGAGAAGAATAAAATAAGATAAAACATACCTGACCAGAGTATCCGTCGCGAATACGTGCTATTTGATTTGAGAATAAAATAACAAAGATTACACGAGCACGTCCGAGCAGGAAACGTGGCTCACAACATTTTTTTTTGTTGATTCGATAATTTACCTCGTTAAACTGATCCGTTTACCAGCAAAAAAATATCGGAACTCATATCACAATACAATATTGTTGATGTTTGAAAAATTGGCAACTTTTTTTTATTTCTCTATCCAAAACGACGCAATTTTTCGACAATTTAGAACAACAAAATATAAAGGCTCTGGACGATTGTATAGAGCCGACACAGTCGAGCTCGACCTTTGAAAAAAAAAATTAACGGGATCCTTCACGAGAAATCCAGCGCCAGATCAACGTTCGACCGAAAAACAAAACGGTACCTGTATTTCAAAAACCTCACTCCATCGTTGATCATGTGGAACGCGACTGAACAAAAGGTAGGAAAAAAGTCCTTGCCTGACACGGAGAGCTAATGAAGGAATAGTAAACATTACCGGAGTGGCGATCGAGTTGAATGACCTTGAAGCAAGGTAGGCCATATCAAAGGATCATTACAGAGTCAAATTTTCAAAAAATCGATTTTTTTGGCATTATCCGATAGTATAGACGATTATAAACATGGACACGGCATCGCCGATTGATCGTAAGTGGACAATTTATATGAAAATTGCACACTCTAAACTTTAAACGCGTTTTTCTCGAAATGTCGTTTTTCAAAACGGCGTACACTCTCAAAGTAAGAGTTTTCAAGCTTTCCGTCTCAAATTATGAAGAAAAAAAACATTCTTTACGCCATTCTTTCTCTTGCTATGGAGGCTTTTTTTAATATGAATATTTTTTAACGAAAAACTGTCGAAAAAATAGGCTCAATTCGATACTGTTTTTTTCGAACCGCCGCCATTTTGTGAATTTCGATTTTTTAAAAATCTCCATAGCAAGATAGCGGCATTCATACTGATTAATAATCTTTCTACAATTAAAAAAAAAATACGACCATGACCGTGTACACCGTGAAGACTCCTTTTTTCGAAGCCATGTTTAAGCGTAAAAAAATTTAAGTTTTAGAAACGCTTAAACGCTGATTACTCCTGACCTAATTGAGATATCGACAAATGTCACTCTATAATTTATTTTTCATTTTGAACCATACTTTCGTTGCAAAAAGATAAAAAAATTATGAATTTTCAATGTCAATATTTTTTTTTTCTTCTAATCAAAAACTATTTTTTTAAAGGATGATTACCTTTTTTATTTTTTTCAAAAAATTCTCGAGAATAGTGACCCATTCTATCCCTTTTAAGACTTGTCTCCTCGTGCGCCCACTTTTTCTTCTATTTTTTTTCTCGAATTAATCATATTTTTTTAGATTTTCTTAACGAAAAATTGTCGAAAAAATAGGCTAAATTCGATACTTTTTTTCAAACCGCCGTCATTTTGTCAATTTCGATTTTTTAAAAACCTCCATAGCAAGATAGCGGCTTTCATACTCATTAATAATGATTTTACAAATTTTGTTTCATATAATATTTACGGCCATAACGGTGCATACTGTGAGGACACCTTTTTTCGAAGACATTTTCAACCGTTAAAAAAATACAAAAAAAAAATAAAAATAAACGTTTAAAAATTGATGTTCTGTTCTTCATGAGTGCGTCGATTTGACATGAAAAAAAAAACAGGCTGATTAGCATATTTTAACCATCGGAAAAAAAGTCGCGACAATCAACTATTTTTTGACCCTTTACACTGTGATGATCCCTTAAGGGGTATGCATAACCTTGAAGTTAAAAAAACAGATCGATTTTCAATATTTTTTTCGTCTCAGGTATTGGGATGTTAAGGTTGATCTTTCGCACACAGGAAGTAGATAGGATTGACACGTCATCGTTTTTTTTTATTGCAAAATATATATATAAACAACGTAATCATTTTCATTTAATCTCAGGACTGTAGCCTCCGCACGGCTCGGTCGCGTACATGTTTCCGGTAACTAGATTCATCTAAAGTAAAAAAACGAAAGAATATACTTTTAGTACAATGGTGAAGCTACAAACTCACCGGATACTTTTTCGAAATTTTAAAATTTGCATATTAGCACTGTTTCGAAAAAAATGTCGATTTTCAACCAAAAATAACGACTTTAACCGTTTGTTATTAACAATCGGAGGAACATATGAATAAATCACCCGGTCTGTCGATTGAATATGTCATAAAATATGTTCAGTCCAAAGGCCATAGCCGGGTAAGTAGGGAAAAATTGCCCACGCATTTTTCCAGCGAAATTTGGAGTATATTCTGAGGTATATAAAAAAACAAATTTTCTGAAAATGTCATGCCCGTCAACGCAATGGTTTTAGAAAAATGATTTTTTTTTAAATATAAAAAAAAATGTCCGGAAACGGTACAGTGGATCGATTTGATTTTTTTTTTTGGTACGTGTTCCGATCAAACGTGTTACGAAATAAAATTATAGAACATGTTGCGAAAGATTAAGGTTTAAAAAAAATAATGTTGCTATTTTTTACTATAATCCACTTGGGGTACAATAGCGAATTTTTTTTCATATAATCTTTGGGCACCTTGTTAGATTATATAATTTTTTCAAAATGATCGTTTCGGTACCCCACTGGGGAAAAAAAGAAACACACTTTATTGATATATTTTAGTTATTTATTAATAAATAAAATATAAAATAAATCAATAAAGTCTGATATGTGACTAAATGATCAGCTTGGTACGCCACAGTGAAAAAGAAGAAACACTTTATTGATATATTTTAGATATATAGATATATAACTAAAATATATCAATAAAGTCTGTTTCTTTTTTTTTTACTGTAGCGTACCAAACCGATCATTTTGAAAAAATTATATAATCGAACAAGGTGCCCAAAGATTATATGAAAAAACTTTCGTTATTGTACCCCAAGTGGATTAGAGTTTAAAAAAATTAAACAAGGAACATCATTTTTTTTAAACCTTAATCTTTCGCAAAATGTTCTATAATTTTATTTCGTAACACGTTTGATCGTAACAAGTACCAAAAAAAAATCGAATCGATCCACTGAAGCGTTTCCAGAACTTTTATTTTCTTTATTTAAAAAAATTCATTTTCCCAAAACCATTGCGTTGACGGGGATGAAATTTTCAGAATTTTTTTTTTTTTTTTTATACCTCAGAATATACTCCTAATTTCGCTGGAGAAAATGCGGGGGCAATTTCTCCCTACTTACCCGGCTATGTCCTTTGAAGTAAATCGGACGATTAGATTTTGATCGGACGATTAGATATGACGTACGCCAAATTGCAAAGTATACTTTCGAGATAAACGCAAAAGAAGAAAACGTACTAAATCCAATTTTTCCGTATACCATTTTCGTATAAATCTTTGGGTCTGCTCAATATCTTCGGTGGTTCTTTATGGTTTTGGGTACGGGCAATACGAATAGGACATTTATTCTGACCTAGAATCTTTCTTTTTCGTTACAAACAATTTAATTGTTATAATGACGATTGTGACGAAAAACTGCATTTTGTAGAAAAAAGTTTAAAAAAAATATGCTTTTTTTTTAATTGACAACAAAAAACGTCTCTTTCATTTTTTTGTTAGCTCCATTAGTAATGGAGATATGAACAAGGAATGATTTTATGAGAGAGACGGAACGATGAGTGAAAGGGGTGAAACGATGAGTGAGAGGTGATGCGATTCATTTTCGTCGCTTATATATCCATCACTAATGGAGCTAGTAAAAAAATAAAACATCTTTTATTTAAAATTTCTATTTATGAAATGTACTCGTTCGTCCCGATTGTTAATTGAAAAATTTAATTGTAAGAAAGTGCCTTGGTGTGTGGACTACTTGCTCGAGATAAAATCACAATTATTTTTCGTACCTTCAATCTGCGATTCCTGCACCGTATAACAATCGAACAGCCTGGTTGGACAAAGTCATATCAATGCTCTTAGAAACCATTCAATGCACCGCGCAGCGCTAGTTCTGACCTGTTCCACTAAAATCGTCATAACTCGGTCAATTTTTCAATTTTTTACCAAATCTGTTAAGGTCTTTAAAAAAATCGATTTCTGTGTGACGCTTAAAAAAATCGATTTTTTTGCCTTTTTCGACAGTTTATACTTTCAAGAATATCCGGTAAAAATTTCAAGGCCGTATCTTTAATAATTTTATCTTGCAAAAATCGATAGTTAAATCTTTAAACGCGTTTTTCTCGAAATAAGATTTTTCAAATTTGCTGACATTGTAACTCAAAGAGCAATTTTCCGATTGACTTGAAATTTGAACTGAGTACTCTTAAATATTTTTACTCTACAATGACGTAGGATATTTTTGATTAGATGAAAATTGACGATTTGGGATTAAACAAAACGACCATTTTATAGGCAAGAAAACAGGCTTTTTTCATAACTACGCGATTTTGTTAGATTTTGATATTTTTCGAAAATCCTACGTCATTGTACAGGAAATACCTTACAGTTTAACGACATTTTTCCTTTTTCGGTTTCAGCTACTCAATCGGCCGAAATCATGTCAGCAGTGGAGGAACTTTTTTTGGCCCCTCCGAAGGCAGCGCATAAGTCAAATATAGCGAAATATATTCTTAATTTTCCGAAACATTTAATTGAGTACTTTTCTTCCAAAAAAATTCCGAAAATCACCCAAATTTTCAGTGTACACACTGGTATAGCCCCTTCAAAAAATTGTTTCGTATACTTAAATATACTATTACATTATACCTAAAGTTTGCTAATTGTAGAATAATTATTTCTCATTTTAAAAAGCCCTCAGTATTGCTTTTTTTCCTGTCTAAATGTATATCCAGCCTTAAGACTCTACGCGATAAGAAAATAAAATAAACCAAAAATCGATTTTTTGAGATGCCAAGGTTATGCATACCCCTTAATAGCAAAATAATTAGGAAGCAGACAAACTAAGCGCGTAAAGTCGGAAGGAAGATCAGGTTTACTTCGATACTTACCAATTCGACACAAAGACCGTTGATCGCACTCTATCTTATTGAATCAAATCATAGAGTCGAATAATTCTCACGTCCATTTATTTCGAACGACGAACTTTTTTCTTATTTACAATATCATCTTGTTGAGCGACTCGCGATGTACTAACTAAATTGCAAAGAAGAATGTGCCAACTGCAAATATCAACTATAAATAAAAACGATAAACTTCGATCGTGTACTATTTCTTTTTGTTTCATATTTATTTTATTGTATCCATAATTGCGTACATTCTCCAAGTCATCAAGCGTTAAAATTACCGATAAGTCTACCTCAATAAAGCGACCATCTCGGATAGGCGTGCGGGGGTATAAATTCTATTCTCATAGTGAATATTCATTATAATTTATCACGTGAGCTATTGTTACCATACTCGAATACTGAATCTTGTGCATAGATAGGCACGTATGGGACATAGGCAACTATATAGTTGTGTAAAGTTACACGAATAAAAATCGATCATCAGTACAGCCGTGAGCTTAAACGCGACGAATACACACGCATGATAAATAAAAATTCACGCATTACAAAGTTATCGGTGAGTATGGATAAATAAAGTAATAATGTCCATGTCATATCTTCATACGTCTTTCATTTTTTCTCTTACTCACTACTGACGATCTAATATATTTATATTTGTCCATAATTATAACGTGCACATGACTAAGCGATAATGGCCTATTATTCAACGGCAGCTAGATAGATTCCTTAATATTACAAAAGATACTGCAATGTTCGACATTTATTTAAATCAAATAAACTACAGAGGTTTGAGGTGGGATGTCATATATATATGGAAATGTAAATACTACTGAGTACACGACATGATGTGCTTTCTGATAAATTAACAATAATCCTATGCAAAACTGTTGAGTTTATTCAATATAAGTGGACTGGAAACGAACTTTTTCTTTATGCAACAATATGCGTATTACCAGAATTCGAAATGTCGGAATTTTAAAATTACCAAATGCGAATTTAAGAAATATATATTTCTCCGTCCCACGGATTAATTTCTTAAGTCGCAAAATAAAACGGTAAGGACGGTATTCAAAATCTTATGTATATATATATATATAAGATTTTGTATACCGTCCTTATATATATATATATATATATATATATATATATATATATATATATATATATATATATATATATATATATATATACATATATACATATATGTATATATATATATCTGAATTTTGAGATTACCAAATGCGAAAGGACGGCATTCAAAATCTTAGATATATAGGTATTTTAATTGATTTATTTATTCTACTTTTGGTCACTGAGATACCAAGTGAATAAAAATATTGTTTTTTGTATATTGTATTTTTAAATATTATACCAGTCTTTTTCTGAACACTTTTGAACTGCTCATTTCTAAATCATTATTTAACCGGATTACAGACAACAGATTTTATTATTTACGGAATTTTCGAATTCTTTTTTTCTACTCGGGAAATCGACCGCGACGGACGAACCGCACCCAAATACACAGTTCTCTCGCAATTATTGGCATTCTTGGTTAACCACACAAAACTATGGAACGAGCCCGAAGTCTTTATCTTTTCCGTAACACACCCACGCATACACACGTTTGGATGTGTATATATATATATATATATATATATATATATATATATATATATATATATATGGGACATTCCACGCCATTTTACCTAGCCCGTGACCCCAATCATTTTTGGTTTTCCTGATTTTTTTTTTTTTGTAAAATTGTACCCTATGACAGGAATATACACACCAATTTTTAGATTTTTATCTCTTCTCTTTTAGGAGTTATAAATATACAAAAAATGTCGATTTCAGAAGTTTCGGAAACGTTTTAGGCTGATATCTCCTGAACTAATTGATATATCGACAAATGTCACTATATAATTTTTTTTCATTTTAAAGCAGACTTTCGTTAAAAAGTACGAAAAAAAAATTAGTTTTCAATGTCAACGTTTTTTTTGCTTCCAAAGTGAAAACTATTTTTTTAAATGATTAACGGTTTTTATTTTGTTCAAAAAAATTCTCTAAAATAGAGTGACCCATTCTATGATTTTTCAGACTCGTCTCATCGTGTTCCCATTTTTCCTTCTATTTTTTTTCTCGAATGAATTATATTTTTTTGAGAAGATTTTTATCATTTTAATGTCCAATAATGCCATTAATGATTTTGTGATTCCCAATTCGGTTTCGACAGGCCTCGAACGGTTTATTTTAAATTTGTGCGGAATTTAACAAACAAAAAATTGATTTTTTATAAAAAATCATTTTTTTTTTATCAATTCGAAATGACCGAAATTAATTGGAAAAAAATAGAAGAAAAAATGGGCCCATGATGAGACTAGTTTTAAAAATCACAGAATGGGTCACTCTATTTTAGAGAATTTTCCGAAAAAAATTAAAAACGCAATCATCTTTAAAAAAATAGTTTTCGATTAGAAGCAAAAAAAAATTCACATTCATAATTGATATTTTTTTCATCTTTTTTCAACAAAAGTATGCTTCAAAATGAAAAAAAATTATATAGTGACATTAGTCGATATCTCAACTAGTTCAAGAATCATGAGTGTTTAACCGTTTCTAAAACTTCCAAAGGCGACATTTTTTGGAAAATTGTCACTCCTAAAAGAGGAGAGATAAAAATCTGAAATTGGTGTGGATGATCCCTTTATGGTGTACAATTTTCGAAACAAAAAATCAGGAAAACCAAGAATCGTCGGGATCACGGGCTAAGTGAAATGGCGTGGAGTTTCTCATATATATATGGGACATTCCACGCCATTTCATATATATTTATATTACGACGAGATTTATCGTATTTATCTCACGCTCGCCAGACCCAAATAAAAAAAAAAGAAACGAAGCAAAAATATATACGTGTATAATTACACAAACAAACCGAGGGTATCATTTATCACGACGTAAGATGCATGCGTCTCCCAAAGCTGTGCATTCGAAAATAACAACGGCACTGATAATGTTAACAATAAATAAAATTCACATCGTCCGTTGTCTACCATTAATATTATAACTCGTTTATTTAATATCGGATAGCGAAGCGTACCCGATCAGCGAACCTGTCCGTACATTTGTGCGACGCTACTACTGCCCCTTGGTACGATGTCACTAGTCGATTATTGCAGCAAAAGCTTTACCACTGGATTTAATTGATTGAAAATTATCGTCACTCTTCTTTCGTTGCAACTCCGGATTCAATCGATTGAATTTTTCATCATCACGGTATCCTCAAATTCGCGAGTAAATGACAAACGTGGAAGGTGAAACGAAAAGAATTCGTATTCATCCATCGTCTAGCGGAGTTAGCAGGGCGACTCTACCGAAGGTGACGTCACTGCTGGATCGATAACCGAGGCCCATTTTCGTCCAATTCAAACGATGAGAAAAATATTTGCATACGTTTGATCAACTAACGTCATTGATGCACTTTTAATCCGAGCTTTCTTGGAGTATCGCGATTATCCACTGCGGCACAGTAGGTAAGGTTAGTTGGTGATCGGACGCGTATTTTTCACTGTAGTCGAACTCCGCTCGTCACTACGGACGCTATCTACGAACAGTCGATGTTGCTCGACAATTGCTCGCCAGAAATGACGAGCCTGGTAATGTTACCCCGAAAATTTCTGGCCCGGTCACCATCAAATCAAAGTAAATTGCCGTCTACGATATTTACCCATAGTTGTGAATGGAACTCTATTGGGGGAATACTCTATTGGGATTACGATATCTGTGGCCCGTGATTCTGACCACGCACCCTTCATATTTGGACCAAAATCAGACTTTTTTCGAGAGTGGTAAAAAGCGAAATTCGACCCATAAGGGGGTGAATCAGGGGGTTTAAAGTTTCTTTGAGACAATCTATTTTTTTGTCAGATTTGCTTGAAACTTGGCAGTACAAATAATTGAAAACGTATTTCAGCATTTCCTACAATTCAACCCTTGAGAGGGTTAAACGGGGGTGTTAAAGTTTGTATGAGACATGTTTTTTGTCAGATTTGCTTGAAACTTGGCGGGAATACTCTACAATACAAATAATTAAAGACGTATTTCAGCATTTCTTAAAATTCGATCCTTAAGAGGGTTAAACGGGGGTGTTAAAGTTTGTATGGGACAACATATTTCTTTGTCGGATTTACTTGAAACTTGGCATAAATACACTACAATACGAATAATTAAACACGTATTTCAGCATTTCCTGAAATTCGACCCTTAAGACGGTTAAACGGGGGTGTTAAAGTTTATATGAGACAACATATTTTTTGTCAGATTTGCTTGAAACTTGGCGTAAATACTCTACAATACAAATAATTGAATACGTATTTCAGCATTTCCTAAAGTTCGACCTTTAAGAGGGCTAAACGAGAATGTTAAAGTTTGTATGGGACAATATATTTCTTTGTCGGATTTACTTGAAACTTGGCATAAATACACTACAATACGAATAATTAAACACGTATTTCAACATTTCCTGAAATTCGACCCTTAAGAGGGTTAAACGGGGGTGTTAAAGTTTATATGGGACAACATATTTCTTTGTCAGATTTACTTGAAACTTGGCATAAATACACTAAGATACGAATAATGAAAAATGTATTTCAGCAATTTCCAAAATTTAATCTTTAAGGGGTTAAACGGGAGTTTTAACGTTTGTCCAGGTTTATTTTGCCATATGTCCAGCCATATTTTTTGACCAGGTTTACTTGAAACTTACCAAATTGATTTGACATAAAACACTGTGGTCTTCTCGCTGTTCAGTGCGTCCAGACAGTCAAGTAGTACTTTTCACCCCTTAACTGTGCTTGTTTGGATTTGTTTGGCTCGGCACAAACCCACCAAACAAATAAATGTCAAATTTTTAGTACTGGAGTGTATTTATACAAGTAAATCTGACCAAAAAATATGTTGTCTCGTATAAACTTTAAAATCCCCGTTTCACCCCCTTAAGTGTCGAATTTCGATTTTTACCACTCTTGAAAAAAGTCTTATTTTCGGTCAAACATGAAGACTGCGTGGTCAGAATTAGGGGCCGCAGACATCGTAATACTGCCCTATTCAGCAGTCAATGATGTCAATTTCAATTGTCAATTAAGAATTCGATCGAGAGTCACAAATTTCAACAATTTTCATACTCAGTTGTGAAGATTTCTTATTGGAACGCATGAAAAATCCGTGAACTAAAAAATTGTGCTAAAAATATGCAGAATTCGTCGCTAGGGCTTAAGGTGACTAGGCATCGAAAAATATCGAATTTTTTAATTTTTTTAACATTCTGTTACTACAATCTCTTCCAAAGATCATGGCGCGGAGAAAATTGAGAAATTCGCGAAACTGCGCTGAGGCGACCAATAACACCCCAATACACCGCTAACGGTTTACGGCTGGTTAAGAGAAGAGATTGCAAGCATCGACGGAAGAAGCTACGGATAAAAAAACCGACGTTCCGCGATTGCTGCGACAGAGAAAGCTGAACTCGGGAAGTCCTTCTACAGCGCCGGAAATTTTTAACGTACGTAAGTTGCAATTTTTCTGCCGCAGTACTGCGCGAGAACTTAAGGGAAGGTTCTGCCTTATTGGGCCAAAAAATGTTCGATTTTTAACCAATTTTTTATACGAAAAGAATTAAATATAGAATGTTGATATTTGGTATGTTGAACATCAAATGTCTTTATTGAACATCAAAATATTTTTTATTGAACATCAAAATATTTTGTAAAGTTTGCCAAAACATTGTGGTGGGAGCGGGCGCTCGATTCTGACGAA
Organism: Ophion obscuratus; assembly: GCA_964007375.1. Classification (NCBI taxonomy): domain Eukaryota; kingdom Metazoa; phylum Arthropoda; class Insecta; order Hymenoptera; family Ichneumonidae; genus Ophion; species Ophion obscuratus. Next base: position 78,137,551 of record OZ023312.1, read on the forward strand.
ATTTGGTACAAATCTTTCTAACCTTCTTGTCTATAACACGAACCTAACATTTTTTGAAAATTAAAATAAAAGTAATTTTTATTGCAAAATGTAGCCATTTTGTTCAGAAAATAATTTCTTTTCTTTTATAGCGTACCATCGCATCGATTTTCAACATTGTGCACCTTTTCTTGGTTCATATTCTGCGTATGAGTGTTAATGAAAGAAAAATCTTCGTTGTTTTTTTTTTCAGATTAATCCCGCGGACGGTACGTGTCACGCCGTCTGACATATCTCCGTTATATTTAAAGATTAATAAAAAAATTCCATGCAACACCCAAAAGCAGTAATAGAACACACTCTAAGCCCAAAAAAATAGTGAAGGATGGTGATCGTACCATTAAAAATTAAAAATCATGAAAATCGGCAATTTATTTTCTCACCTAAAAGTATCCCCCCTCAAGGTTTCAAACGATCGAAGCATCGTTCCGCCGGGCGTCAACATAATAACCTATAAATCTATCAATTTTCATCCGATCATCTTGAAACATTCGGGGAACTTTTATAAGATGATATACCGTCAAAATATATCAGCTTTGAAAAAAGTAAGTTCTCGACTTTTATAACTAGGTATAACCCCTTAGGAGCCTTTTGATATTTTGCTGTGCAATTTTCGTTGGTTTTCCTTTCGACTACGGTTGCCTACGTTGGGAATGATCACAAAGAATGGAAGAGAAGGGGGACAAAAAACTTAAGGGGGAAAATCCCTTTAGATGGCCGATAATTAGTCACTTTTCGTGCATTTTTTTAAAGGCGATAAAATAATCGCATCATTTAATGATTTTTACATTATCTCATTACAACTTTCAAATGTTTGGTTTCAACATTTTTTTTTCATTTTTAACCAAAACAGAATGGCGGCGATATAAGGTATTCGTTTAGGCGTCTTTTGAAAAACTGCTCGTTTATAGCGCAAAAAGTTATTGATCGATCCGGCTGAAATTTTGGGAGGTTTCTCACTGTAACATTATTGAAAGGATATACTTAAAGTTTTAAGGTTATCGCGTAAACAAATTACCTTTTTGGGGTTAAAATTGTCGAGAAAATGGTCAAAAATATGAAAGTTTGATTACAAGGCCTACTTAATTTGTTATGTTATACTTTTTTATATTTTTATAGGTATTAATTTCCAATGATGTTATAGTGAGAAACCTCCTAAAATTTCAGTCAGATCGATCAATAACTTTTTGTGCTATACCATGACCAGTTTTTCAAAATACGCCTTACAACACCAGCATTTTGTTTTGTTTAAAAAGGAAAAAAAATAACACTTCAAAGTTGCACTAAGATAATGTCAAAATATTTTAATGATGCAATTGTTTTATCATCTTTAAAAAATTCATAAAAATGACTCATTTTCGGGCGTCTAAAGGGATGTCCCCAGTTAACAAACACCGGTGATATTTTGCGGAGTTCCAAAATCGACGATGGAAAGAATCAATATTGACTTCCTTCGTGTTTCAAAGTTCCATGAGTACATGGTACCCGATATATTGTAGGGAACACGAGCTAGCCGCGTGTAACGTGCGTTCATCTGACTCTGGTTTCACGGTAACCAGACATACGTGCCCGAACGCATGGTCACCGTATGCTCCTCGCTAATGTACAGTTACGACTCGTTAATCATTGGGTTTGCGTTAAAGAAAAAAAATAAAGAGACGGTGTGTCCTGCCGCCACGGTGGACACATGATTGTCGTGTACTTCACGACAAACATAATATAGTGGGATGGGAAGTTTAGCGACACGCTTCGTTTGCAAAAAAAAAACACTCGACGAATCGTTTATAAATGGACAAGGTTCTCTGGGTCCATCAACTTACTAAACCCCATACTGAATGGTGTCTCAAAATGACTTGACGCTTAATAGTGCGCGCCACGTTTTTCTGCACACTTTGAACGTAGAGTATAGGAATTTGTAAAATCTGTAAATTGTGTACCGTATACTGTATTTAAGGCCTTAGGCCACTCTAGAGGTCGAAAAAATAGGCTTTTTGGGGATATTTTTTTTCAGAAAAACTACAAAATAAATTGAGATTACAAAAAAGGGTGTTTATCGTACATATCAGTATGATAAACTGTATACAATAATTTTTTTGAAGCGATTCATTTCCAAATGGCGGCAGTGCGGCGTTTATCTTAAAACTGTATTTTTTAAGTTGGCCGAAACATAACTCAGACAATTTTCAACCGATTCACTTGAAATGTTGAATATATCTTGAAAAATACATTGTCTATAGAAGCACGTAGGATTTGTTTTTATATTGCAATTACAATTATCTGACGATTTTTTAGGCAAATTTTTAGAAAGTGCAAAATTCCGTCAGATAATTGTTAATAACAAATGAATTATGCAATATAAAAAAAAATCTGAATACGGATATTTTCGCGTACAAATTTCACGGAATGTTCTTGAAATGACACTTAAAAATGTAAATACAAAAGGGTTCAATAAATTTACCCTATCTATATAGATAAAAGAAAATCGCAAAAAAGTGTTTTTTTTCACGCTGAAACCCCTATCCTCCCCTTAATCGATTGTAAAAATCGTGTCTACATCGCTATAAAATGTGTCTAAGAAGTTATAGTTGAAATTTGAAGTCAATCGGTCAACAAATGTAGGACCTCCGAGTCCACCCGACTTTGAAAACATTTCTTCGTGTAAAACGCGTTTAAAGTTGTAAAAACATTTTTCTACAAGTCTTAAAAAAATTCTACCTAAAATAACTTTTGCATAACATTTTTGGGATGTTTATACATTATTTAAGTCGATAAAAAAAAATTCAAAGTTATATAAGACCTCAAAGCAGTTGGAACGCATGTGATGATTAGTTGGACGTTCCCATGACGATTACCAGACCAACTATCATAGCCGCGTGGCAATGACTCGTACAATAGCATCTTATAAGCTTTACCAAATATTTTCTCGAAAACTGTACTAGACGGGAATTTCACAACGACCTTCTTCTTCGTAATAAAAAACTGATTAAGAACGACTTAAAATAACTTTTACTTACTTTCCTAATTGAGCTATATAAATTTGCAAAGTTAGTAATTTCGGAGATACTTGATAGTCAAACACGCCACAAAAGTTGCATGTTTACGTGTACGTTTCGCTTATAGTTGTGTTAACCGTATTATGATTGAAGTGACAATAAACTACAGAGAATCCGACTATACTCTCTTTTTGTGAATACTAGACACTTTTCTCTCAGTGTACTGTAATTTTTACCAAAAATTCTGGTGCCCCCTTATTTTGGCGGCCCACTCCAGTCACACCCTTGCTACGCCGCTGGTTGATGAATAAGTCAGGACATGCTCTTTTATATGTGAGGCATTCCACGTCACTTCAGCCAGTAAAAAAAATCCACAATTAATTTTGAAAAATCGAGTTACTTTATTGAAAAATATTCACCGAGTGGCAAATTTTTTTAAAAATTATTGACCTTTTTTCTCGTTGATTACGATTTTTTAATATTTTTCCATTCAAATGGCTCTATCTTTGGCAGGATTTGACGTATTTACATTCGTAAAAAACGAAAATGTGCGTCTTTTATAGCCTTCCAGAAAAAAAAATTAATTTTTTTCTGGAAGGCTAATTTTTTTCATTTTTTTACGAATGTAAATACGTCACATCCTGCCAAAGATACAGCCATTTGAATGGAGAAATATTGAAAAATGGTAATCTACAAGAAAAAAACGTCAGAATTTTTTTTTAAATGTCGACACTCGGTGAATATTTTTCGACAATGTAACTGGATTTTTCAAAATTATTTGTGGATTTTCTTTACCGGCTGAAGTGACGTGGAATGCCTCATGTATAAGTTTGTGTGTGAAAACTTGTGTTTCGCAAATTGAATTGTCATGAGGTGTAGATGATCCGTCGAGGAATTGAGATCCCGAAGTCAATATTGTTGCATCTTCGCGTGTGATCTGCAAGACAATGTTTCGAGATATACTATTCTCGCGTAATGTTTTTTTCTAGTTATCGCGTAAGATTCAATACCGCGCCATGATCAAAGTATCCATTTTCCTCATTAATTTCTTGAATGTTAACCTTTGCCACATTCTGCGTATATTAACCACACTCGTTATTTTATGCATAAAAATTAGGCATACACGTGACCATTTATTCCGAGAATTGGGACATTATTTACTAGCACTAGTTTTTCATATAATTATGTACAGAAAAAGAAACGATGTAGAAATTGATTAAAAAAAAAACAAGTGGCAGTCTCTTTGCCTATTCGCCTGCTTATAATTCCAGACCCACCGGATCGCTTTCAATGAATCTTTCACAAAAGCATAGAATTCATAATACCACTTGGATTACTGAGAATTATACCTTTAATTAATCAAAATTACAATAAATAACCAAAAAAAAAACAAAGAAATCAAATGTAAAAGTTGAACAAAGAAACGTCAGCAACAAATAAACACATTCCAAGAAACAAGCACACAGCAATTTTCAAATATTTCATTGACTGTAAAAAAATCAACAATGTTTTTTTAATCATTTTATTTATGATAGGGCAGTAGATCGAGCTGGTTATATTTGTGAATCTCAATAGAACGAGTCGAACCTAAACGAATTCAACCACGTAACGCAGCTGGTAAAAAAGTATGCAAGTCCATTTTTTTTTTAAACTTTGGTGACCGTGACATCCACCAATTGAAGAATGACCAGTACAATATCTGAAGAGAAATGTCGAAGAAAATCTAAATGAATGATATTTAAACTGCATATCATTCAAAGTTCATTGACAGCACAGAAAGTGACTCGGATCACCGGATAGCGAACGTGTTTAAATTTAATGACAATTAATTTGTCCGATGCAATTGCTAACTCATTAGTAAGATACATTGAAATTTATTGTTGCAGCAGCGAGGTGTCGAAAATAAAATGTTGAGACTCTCAGAAAGCGTATAAATTTTTTGTTTGTATGGGCGACGTTCGCTGACGTTCGTGTTGCATGCGTCACTTTACATTTAGCTCAGAACTGATTAGAGCCGTTGGTAGTCCGCTCATAATGCGTTTGGCTGAATTCTCGTCGCTGGTGAATTTGCAACGCATATTTATTCATGAAGTCGCTTTTTTCGGTCTCTCTATATTCTTTTACGGGCCTTCGGACTGACGTGGTGCAATGATTCGGTAATTTCAAAATACACGTGGAATAGTAAAATATTTATTAAACGCCTCCATATGTATGACGAATGCACTCGATCACTCAGTCATTGACGCGTTAATGAATAAGTGTTAATATTAGATAATCAGCGTTAGGTTACAATGTAACTCTTCCACAGTTTTGAATCTAGAGTGTCCAGTAACGAATGGAAAATTATGCAACTGTCGATAGGTCAGATCATGTCCTACTATATGCTGGCATTTCAGTGTAGTGAAAGTCCCACGGTTCTCCAGATTTTGGACTTTAAGGCCTTATGTACGCGAAAAATTTCAAAATTTTGCATTTTTTTCTTACTTTTTATTCCACTAGCCTGAACCGTTATGAATATCTCAAGCTCGTCAATATCTCAATCGGCGAAATCGCGTACATAAGGGCTCAAGGGGCCAGTCCACTTCGAAAATTTCAAAAAATCAAAAGCAAGCAAGACTTTTTCAAAATCTAGCTCCATCGTATTTCTAAAAGTAATCAACCGATTCTCTTGAAATTTGAACCACATATTGTAAACGTGATTAGCAACAAGATGACCCTCGATGGTATTACAATTTTTATTTTCACTCTTTTTTGCGAAAACTGCCAAAAAAACGCGTTTTTGAAAACTTTTTTCGTTTTTCATCTGCCATTTTTTTATTTTTTGATAAGACTTTATATCCGAGGGTCCTTTTGTAGCTGGTGTCATACTGAATCTAATGGACTTGGATTTTTTGTCTCAGAAAAGCCGTTTCCGAGTTGTGATGGAGCTACCTAGCCCACCTATTTTCGAGGCGTTACGTTAAACTATAGTTTTTGTACTTAAAAATGAATAAAAATGAATTAATTTTGTTTTAAGTGTATTTTAAGACTTTATTTATCAAGACTTTACTTAAGACTTTATTTTCTACAAATAATAACTTCTTTGACCTGGTGTTTAAAAAAATACTTTTGGTTATTTGTTTTATCTTTGTTTTATTCGGTTTGGGCGTCGATGACGGAATATGACCAAGCAGTTCCCATGATTTTTGGCGTTTAGGATTATCCCACTTTTCATCTCCAGTCACAATCCGGTGCAAAAATCCATTCCTTTGTTATCTTTGGAGCAGTTCCCGCAAATGCTGAGAATTCGGCTCGTAGGTTGCCATGTTTGAGTGCCAATAACTTTATAATGCATACACGTATCCGTTAGCTTTTTTAAATTGTTTACATTGGCAGAGCCTCTAGTTTAAAATGCCACTTTTTTATTGAGCTAGGGCCACTACTTCGGCCGCAGTGGCTCTCTAAGTAAAACGGTCACTGCAAAGTTGTACTCCTAATATTTATATTTTCGTGATTTTTTTTGCGCATTATTTACATCATCGGACCCTGTTACGATATTCTTCATTGTCCATTAACTAGGGTTATGATATTTGCACTGTAAATATATTAATGATTCAATTTTTAATTGTCTCAGACAAACGCTTACTCCGTAATGTGGTTTCGATCCCGGGACCTCTGGTTGATGAGTTGTCACGTTGTGAACTGAGCCAGTTTTACTTGTTTAATTTTTAAATTTTCTTATCGTCAACAGATGTTACACTACACAATGTCAGATTATTGAAAAATGGGTGGGTTAACAAATGTAAATAACATTATCGGATCAATGAGTCAATTGCGTTCGCATTGAGAGCGATAATCGCGTAGAATTACATAACCTTAAATTGTATTTGTCCGAATATTTATTCCGACCAGTGCGGTCGCAGTTGGGAAGTGTTGGCTAGGTCATCGCGAGATACCGACTTGAGGATTTTATTCATTCGCACCGTCATCTGTAACTCAAGTTGCTTAACCAGCCATGTAGCCGAGTCGAAATACGATTTCACCTGGAATTAATTCCGAGCTTCGATTTTGTTTTTTTATATTTAGGGGGGTATTAGGGGGTAAAACTTTTTTTTATATTTACCGACCACCTATCGATCCTATTTACCCTAGGATCGATAGGTGGTTGGTAGTGTAAATCTCGATTTTCGGGAAAATCCCCCTGGTGCGTTTGCCGCCATCTTGATTTGAAGAGGGATTTTTTTTGTTTTTCGAATAACTCGCTTATTTTCAACTTTAGAGTGAAAATGATTGTATTCAAAGTTGTGGGAAATGTAATTCTCCACAAGTTTGGTGATTATAATTTTTACCCTAGGATCGATATTTATAGAGTTCGACTGCTAAAAGGGGTAACAAAAGTTTTTTTAAAACTTATCTCGTTTATTATCAAGTTTATTGTAAAAATGGTAATAAATAATCACATAGGAAATTTTATTTTCTCCAACTTTGGTTATTGGATTTTTACCTTCGGATCAATATTTTCGGACTTATACTTAATTTAGGGGTGAACTTTTTTTTATGTTCAGTTATTTCGTTTATTATCAAATTTGTCGTAAAAATGGTAAGGAGTAATCGAGTAGGAAATTTTATTTTCTTCAAATTTAGTCAGTACCATTTTTACCCTAGGATCAATATTTTCGGACTTATACTTAATTTAGGGGTGAACTTTTTACCCCTATTTGCAGTGTAACTCTATAAATATCGATCCTAGGGTAAAAACTATAATCACCAAACATGTGGGGAATTACATTTCCTACAACTTTTGATATGATCATTTTAACTCTAAGGTTGAAATTAAGCGAGTTATTCAAAAAACAAAAAATCCCTCTTCAATTCAAGATGGCGGCAAATGCACCAGGGGGATTTTTCCCGAAAATCGAGATTTACACTACCAACAACCCCCCCCCCCCTAAGTATAAAAAAAGAAAATCGAAGCCCGGAATAATTCCAGGTTAATCGAATTTTAGACCTATCTCGACTGGACTGGACGTGTCGCTCGATGGAACTACACGTATTCACATAACCACACTTTGTCATTCGTGACCAAGGCTGGGCAGTGACTAGCCAACGGGTGCACAGCCGCATAGCTGGCTAGGTCATGGCGACATACCTTCTTGAGAATGCTTGCATTCGCAACGCCATCTGTAACTCAAGTTGCTTAGACAGCCGTGAACCAATCGCTGGATGGAACTAGATGTAGTCACATAACCACATTTTGTAATTTTTGACCAAGATCTGCTGGGCAGTGACTAGCCAATGAGCGCATAGCCGCAGTTAGCTAGTGTTGGCTAGGTTATGGCGTCATGCCTACTTGAGAATTGTTTTCTTTTGCAAAGCCATGTAAAACTCAAGTTAGCCAGCCAGCCATGCGTCATTCACTCGATGGAACTACACGTAGTCACATAACCTCAGTTTGTCATTTGTGACCAAGACCAGCTGAGCAGTGAGTAGACAAGGGCTGGATAACATAACATTCACAATATTACTAGCTCGTAGCGAGCCAACCATTGGTCAGTTCGTTTGAGCTCAATTGGGCGAGCCAGTTACTAAGTCGTAACTCGAACAGGCTAGAACAATTTCTACTCGGGATATTATACTCTCTATCTACCAACTGTAGTACTATCTACCCATGCCGTTATAAAAAAGTATTTATGTATTAATCTGACTATGGAATCCTTATTTGACTGGTCAGTTTTAAAAATAAGTGTAAGGTAAAACATACCAATAAGAATTATCTACAATTTCATATAAATTATTAACTTTACGGATAACTTCAACTTGTGTTGAATTTTCAAGAAATTAACGCTCAAACGATCAACGAAGTTAACTTTTTGAGTACCGTGATAACGAATAACGTAGTAATTTTTTGGATTAACTTTGCCCACCTTTGAAAATTGATATAATCAAGCGAAGGTTACGCTAGAACAAGCTGATTCGGGTAAGAAAGTCTGCGCGTTTTTCTGATGTCCAGAGACGCGGGGCGTCTCAACCCCAAGTTATGAAAGAGAACATTTCGACGCCCCTGATGATTTCGAAGCCACTGACCAACACGCCGCGTACTGTTTATACAGCAAGTTGGTCTTCTACTGGTCGGTTTCGAATTTTACATCCACGTCACGCGGAAGCGCGTCGTCGAAGCGGAAGACTTATGACATTTTACCCATGTAACGTGATTATTTTTCTATCGATTTTGTTTAGGTGATTTTTTTATCCGTCCACTCAATCCTGATATCTCGTAATTATTTGCCGAACTTCCGAGCAATTTTATCACCCTACAAATTATTCAACCCTCGTGGGTTAGTTTGAACGAATAAAATAATTTGGTCATGTCGTTAAATTAGTACGTAAACCCTTTTGAGGGTTGATTAAAACTTCGACTGACAGCGCGAAGCGCGACGCTTTTAGACTCGGTGCCTACATAGCCTCTCTCCCTACCTCTCTCACACTTCTCGACAGCTGACTGCTTTTTTTGCCGGTGACACGAAACTCGCATCATCAGCTATGAAAAATTCACATTGCTGGCCAACAATGAGAATTTGTTGTGCCCGAACACAGGCGATGGAAATTTCTTAGTTTATGAGGGGAAAGGCCAAAAATATCAATTCGTTATGAATCAGTTAAGGGGTTAGGCCTCTCTAGAGGCTGAAAAAAAGGCTTTATAGGGATTTTTTTTTCAGAAAAACTACAAAATATATCGAGATTACAAAAAAGGGTGTTTATCGTACATATCAGTGACTATATACAATAATTTTTTTGAAGCGATTAATTTCAAAATGGCGGCTGTGCAGCGTTTACCTCAAAACTGCATTTTTCAAGTTGGCCGGAAACATTACTCAGACAATTTTCAACCGATTCACTTGAAATGTTGAATATATCTTGAGAAATACATTGTCTATGGAATTACGAAGGATTTTTTTTTCTATTGCATACTTCATTTGTTATTAACAATTATCTGACGATTTTTTAGGCAAATTTTTGAAATGTCAACAATTTGCCTAAAAAATCGTCAGATAATTTTTAATAACAAATGAATGAATAACAAATAAATCTATATAAGTTGTAATGCATAATTTATAAAATAAATAAAATTCTGAAGAGGATCCGAATCAAGGATCGAAACGTAAAGCGTAAAAACGTTTATTTTCATCGCGACCTTGGAAATCTTCATTGGCCGAATCGGAGCCGATTCCATAACCACAAGTATTCATCAACTCGGCCGCAAACAACTCGTACTGAATTGGAAAATTGAAAACCCTGGCATCTGGTATAATGATATAATTTTCTGAATATCTGGTAAATTGATATAATTGATGCTTATGCCAAGGCTGATTGGAATGTTGTTCTATCGTTAAGATAAATAATAATATTTCACTAATAACTTAACTAATTTAAAGTTGGCAGGCTATTTCTGTTGTATATTTATAGTCTAAGACGTTAAAACTTAATACTATTTTATCATGTTGATTAAGGGAGACTTTGTCCTTGAAATTTAGCGGGAGATGTTAGCGGCTCAACATGAGCAGCTAGAAGAAGAGAAGGGATGCCTCTATGGACCAGGCATTGCCGATTAGCGGTAATAATAAACACATTTGTGTAAACACATTACAAAACTTTAAACGCGTTTTTCTCGTAAACACGTTTTTGAAAATGGCTGACATTCTTCTGACCGCTGTAATTAACATATCGACCTGAAATTTGGAGAGCATACTTAGAAAATATGTATTCACGGAATGACGGATCGTTTTTTCGATAGATACATTTTTGCATTTATTATTTATCTTTTTATGCGAAAAAAAACGCGAAAATTCGATTTTTTTTAAATTGTCGCCATTTTCCGAAATTTGTACTAAACGAAAAACCCATCCGTCATTCCATGAGCAAAGGGTCACAGATTGATAATATGCTTTGAATTTGTGTTTCAGATCAACAAAGAGGGGGCAGTGATGTCAGTGATGTTTACCTCCCGCGATTTGAGGACCTGTTTTCGCGGAGCTGCAACGGCCGCCATTTTGGTTTTTTTTTCAAAAAAATTTGTTAACGTTCTGTATATCATGAATAAAAGCAAGAAACAAACCGCACTCAAAAAGCTTTACTCGTTTCCTTTGAAAAAAATAAAATGTAAACACCTGAAATATGGCACTCCAAGGACAAAGTCTCCCTTAATATTGTAATTGGTATTTAATAAAGGATCTCAGTATATAATAATGACTGATTACTTAAATTAATATAAATTTGTTTCTATCTATTAAAATCATAGTGAGGCGTCTATTCCCCCACGAGGCAAGTATCCCCCGAAGCATTTTTATCGTTAGGCTACTATCCGCCACAGTAGGCAACTATCCATTTTTTGAGAGGTAAAATAAAACAGGATTTCCTCAAAACCAGTATTAATTATCATTACAAAAATAGGCTACTATAAAAGATCAAAGTCCTATGTTTAAATATACATATCGCATTATTCTTAGTAAGTACATATTTTTTAATAATACCCCGAAACACAAGTACCCCGGAAGTGTTGTGCACGGTCTTGGCGCGCATGGTTAAGGGGTTAGGCCACAAAAACGGGTGTAAAATCATATGCGAATTTAACTTTTTTTTCGTATGAAAAAATAATTCACTCATAAAATTAATTACACATCTATTTAGTATAAATATCGAGCTGTTAGAAAAAAAAAATATATATATTTTTCGATGTACAAAATGGCCGACTACTAATATTTTCTTTTGTTATCTAACAGCTCCGCGGCGTGACATTTAGCATCCACAATCTTTTACCTGGAACAAAAAACAAAAGTCTCGTAAATCTACATAGTCCAGTGGAGGCAGACAAAAAAACAGCCTGAAATAGAAAAAATTACTGGCGGCAATTTTTTTTTTAAACGTCGGGGAGGGGGGGGGGTGGTTGGGAGTCTACATACATTCGGGGCAATCCTGACTGTGGAATCGCCGCCATCTTGATTTGAAGTTCACTTTTTCGTTTTTCTGAAATAACTCGTTAATTTTCAACTTTGGAGCAAAAATGGTAGTATACAAAGTTGTTGGAAATTTAATTTCCCATAAGTTTGGTCATTATCATTTTTACAGGATCAATATTTGCAGAGTTATACTATCAAGTTTATCAAAAAAATCGTAATCGGTGGAATTTTATTTCCTTCAACTTTGGTTCTCGCACTTTTTTTACTCCACGATCAATATTTTCGGATTTATACTCAAATCAGAGGTGAAATTGTTTTTATTTTTCATATATTTTGTTTATTGTCTAGTTTATATATAAACAAAAATTGTAATGAAGAATGTAGAAGGGGATTTTGTGTCTTTTACATCTGGTTATGTATTTTTTTTATTTTTCAAATATCTCGTTTATTACCTAGTTTGCTTATAACAAATTGTAATGGAGAATGTGGAAGGGTATTTTGTGTCTTTTACATCTGGTTATGTATTTTTTTATTTTTCAAATATTTCGTTTCTTATCTAGTTTATTTATAAAAAATTGTAATGGAGAATGTGGAAGGGTATTTTGCATCTTTTACATCAGGTTATGTATTTTTTTATTTTTCAAATATCTCGTTTATTATCTAGTTTATATATAAAAAAATTGTAATAGAGAATGTAGAAGGGTATTTTGTGTCTTTTACATCTGGTGTGTCCTCTCGGCATTTCAGCAAGTAGAAACCTGTGGATTTGAACAACTGATTAGTTATATTAACTTGACAATTATGTATAATTCATACTAATGTTGTTTTCCTCCATAAGATACGTACCTCCAATTTCAATCACGCGTTGTTATCTTCCCCTATGCCAATCGTAATCGTTTTGTCGAGGGCCCAGCTACATTTTCGTCTGCGATCTCTTCTTCCTCCTCGCTCTCAATCGAAGCACCCAGGTAGAAATTATGTTTGGAATCCTATAGGATTCCCCTACTTCTCCCTACTCCCTGATAGGGATCCAACGGGACACCCCATTGGATCCCTATCAGGAAACGTCACGCTCGTACATTGGATTCCAAGAGGGACTCCCCATCGGGATCCAAAAGGGATTCGCATCGGGATCCAGTAGGGATTCCTATCGGGATTCCATAGGAATTCCATAGGGATTCCCTATTAGGATCCAATAGGGATTTCCCATCGGAATCCAATGTAAGAATCTTAAAGCTTCCCCACCGTATTGAACGGAATCCGATACGATGCTTGATCGATCATATCGCATTCTGTAAGCCCAAAATGCTACAAAAAATAAAAGCATCGATACACTAAAGAGATCAATTTATTGTTCACAAAGGAGTACATATCGCACAATATATATATATATATATTTTTTTAATTGTTTACCAATACTGAATATTTATAGTGCTTTGTATAGTATTCTTCGAATACTTATATCTTACCTCTATATCTTCGAGTACTTTTTATACTTTATGAATTTTTTAAAAATACTTTAAATACTTTTTATGCTGTAACGTAGTTTTTATACACTTTTTATACTATTATTAAGCAAAAAGACTTGTGCAGTTATGGGCGGGATATTCTTTGAATACTTTTCATACTATATAAAATTTAAACACTTTAATAAGGTTGAAACTTGCATCATTGGAATGCAACAAACATTAATGCTTTTGAATTAGTTCAATTTTTTTTGGCAGATTTTGGTTACAAAAATCCTTTAACCATTTGAAAAAAAATATTTAGCGATTTACGATATAAATGTATAACAAAGGTCTTCTATGACAATAAAAATATGGAAAAAAAGGTAAAAAGGAACTTTCGCTGCGTTCCAACGATGCAAACTTCAATGCCATATACTTTTTGTATTTAATGAAATATGAATACGTTTTATATTGTAAATACTTAAAAACGAATACTTTTTTTACTGCAACGTTTTTTGATACACATTTTATATTATTATTAAATAAAAATACTTGTGCGCATGGAATTTTCTTTCCGACGAAACGGCAATCAGGTTATGGTTGCGCTTGAGGTTGAGCAGGTCGGCGGCCATCCCAATCTTTGGAATTAGCGATTGCTTTCCCACAGCACAGCAGCGCTTCATCGGTAGTAACGTAGGTTCCATCCAATCTTACGATCGCGATTGCGCAGTAACTCCATCGTCACGCCCTTTTCAACGACGACACGAATATATATGTACCCTGCGCCGCTTATGTTCTATCGCCCGTCTTTCTTTTGTCGGAAGCGACTTTCTGAATCCTTATTGGATCCCGATAGGGAATTCCTATTGGCTCCCGACCAGGAATCCCTGTTAGATCCCGATGGGGAATCCCTATTGGATCCCGGAAAAATCCATCGGGTCGGGTGGAAATTGCTGTTACGGGCTACAAACTTAAGCGAATGTGTAATAGATATCATGTTTATAAAAATATGATTTCATACTTACATTTAATTTTCTTTTAAAACCTCATTTAAGCCGCTCTAACAAAACTCCACACCTACAGCGATAAACCGCAGACGCAATCGTAACCCGATTGCCGTCACGTCCAAAAAAAATTTGTATGCGCACAAGTATTAAAAATTCAAAAAGTGTGCATATTAAAATTTATAACAAGTTTTTTTATTCGTATAAAAAATACTAGCCCATAACAAACTGTAAATATACAATATGGGTAAGCACTAAAGCAAAGAAGTTACTAAAGAATATAATTATATATTGTAGTATTCGATATCCTAACAAATTCCTAGAAACACGTTGGTGCATCTTGAAACTCCCAAGCAAATCTGTGCACGGGATCATCAAAGAATAATTTTTTACAGAGCGTCGCGAAATCCCATTTTATATAATTTCAAGTAAAAAATTCTCAAACCACGTAAATCTGGAAACAGCCCAGGATCCATTTGGATTCCAATGTGGTCTCCCTACCTGGGGTGTCCATATCAAATCCCCATAAGGATCTGGTAGAACCTGGGGAGTCCCCAACAAATACATTTGGATTCCAATGTGGACTCCCTACCTGGGCCGTCCCTATCAAATCCCCATAAGGATCTGGTAGAATTTGGGGAATCCCCAACAAATCTATTTGGATTCCAGTGTGGACTCCTTACTTGGGGCGTCCCTATCAAATCCCCATAGGGATCTGGTAGGATCTGGGGAGTCCCCAAAAAATTTCTGCATGGGCATCAGGACCGTCGACGAAAGGTTCGGCTACTTCTTCCGAGCAGAGATCCTCGAAATTGTCGTCGTCATCATCGTAGTCTTCCTCCAGCAGGAGATCCCTTATGTTCGTTACATTTTCACACGTCTCTCCGCTGCAGTGCAGACATAAAACGGAGCACTTGAGGCCCGCTTTACGGCAGCCGCACATCTTTCCGCACTTGGACTTGCATTTGTAGGTCCAAGTGAACTTCAAATCAAGATGGCGGCGATTCCACAGTCAGGATTGCCCCGAAACTCGATATGTAGACTCCCAACCACCCCCCCCCCCCGACGTTTAAAAAAAAATTGCCGTCAGTAATTTTTTCTATTTAAATGTCTGTCCCCACTGGACTAACATTACAATACGTAGAGAAGTACGTATGGAATTAAAAAAATATTGTTTTATTTAAAAGTTGTAGGTATTTAAACGAAATTTTTCACTGAAAATTCATTTCTTAAGTCTAGTTAGAATGTTCAAAAAATCGATTTTTTTTTCATTTTCTAAAAGTATAATATCTAACGAATATTTTTCGACTAATTGAATGTAAATCAGACCATTATTCGCCGAAATACATAACTTTGAAGGACGCCGTATTTGAGCCATATAAAGTAAACAGGTAGCAAACAAACTCGTTTTTCTCAACACCATGTTTTGGAAGTCGGTGATCAATGTAACTCGAGAACGGCTTTACTGATCGGGTTGAAATTTATATCACTTCTTCTATACATAGTTTTCCTCCGGATGAACGAAGGATTTTTTTTTGGACAATTTTTTTTTTTATAGTCAATTTTTGTAAGTGAAATTTTGGTCAAAACAACACTTTTGACTTTCAACGTCCGCCATTTTGTGAAAAATGGAAATTTTTCAAAACCTTTCGCTCAACCGGAGCATTATGTCATTAACTAAACATTCCCTCTGTTTTGTTGGTTTCAGATAATCCGTCACAGCGTGAGAGTGATCACCTCAAAACCTGTTTTTTTTGCAGCGTCCTCGGCCATTGATACGTATCGGCTTATTTTGAAACATATTTCTTTTAAAAAATTATAATGTTTACATTAAATATATATCTTTTAAACGGAAGAAATTTTGTTGTAAATTATTTTATCGTTTGGCCGAAAAAAAATCGGAAAAAAGGACTTTTTTAACGTTCCAACTAGACCTCACTCCTTAAGTTCAAATACCTACAACTTTTGAATAAAACAATATTTTTTTAATTCCTTACGTACTTCTCTAGGTATTCTAATGTAGATTGACGAGATTTGTTGTTTTTTGTTCTAGGTAAAAAATTGTGGATGCTAAATGTCATGCCCCGGAGCGCCTAAAAAAAGATAACAAAATGTTAGCAGTCGGCCATTTTGTACATCGAAAGAAAAAATTATATATATTTCCTAACAGCTTGATATTCATACTAAATAGATGTGTAATTAATTTTATCAGTGAATCACTTTTTCATACGAAAAAAAATTGTTAAATTCGAACATGATTTTATACCTGTTACTGTGGCCTAACCCCTTAAGAAAAAAAAGCTCGACGAAAAATTCGACTTCCCAACTACATAAATCTTAGGTTTAAAGTAGAACGAGCGCGCGCTCTTGATTTCTATAGATTTTGTTCGAATTTTAACCAGACATTCCCGTGCAGAAATTTTGGCAGGGATACAGCTGGATTCTGACTTATATCCCGGGCTCCCAGTCGGGATCTAGTCCGATATCGGATCAGATTCGAAGATTTACATTTAATCCGTAAACTGGGTTCCATTAGGAATCCAGAACCGGATCCTTTAATGACTCTAAATAGATTCCCTATGGAATCATTGAGGAATCTGGGAAGGATTACGGGTGAATACAGGCTGAAATAAAATGTCAAAAATGGAATTATGACATGTTAAATTTATTATAAAAATAAATAACATTTATAAAGTTTTGGTGCATTAAACTATCAGTAAAAAAAAATTTGTCCAAAGATTCAAATGGCAGATCGCGCTCATCGCGAGATTTTGATGTGAATTAAAAAAAATTCCATCAAAATCTGTGAATGCAAATGTATTGACAGGAAATTATAAATACAAAAAAATTCACAAAATTAGTTGTGAATTTTTTCGTATTTAAGACAAATCAAAATCAAATTCAAAATGATTAGATTAAAGTTTGCGAGTTCGTACGTATTTTGAGAGAAAACATTGCCTCGAGGCAAAGAAATTTTTGCACATAACTTTTTGTGCGAACATTTCTTTGCCTCAACACAATGTTTTCTCTCAAAATACGTTTACACTTGTGGTGTAAATTTTAATATAACTGTCGTGAATTCGATTTTTATTTTCTTCAACTTGAGGAAATTCACAACTCATTTTGTGATTTTTTTTCATATTTATAATGTAATATTTGAAACTCACAACTTTTTTTGCAAAAATTTCTTTGCCTCGACGAAATGTTTTCTCTCGAAATACGTAAGAACTCACGGTTAGTGTAAATTTTAATCTAATCATTGTGAATTTGATTTTAATTTTTCTTAAATACATGTTTATACCCACCGACATGTCGGTGGGTATAAACAGAGACTCATTCCTCAAAACCGGTATCCCGGTTAGAATCCAACTTGCATCAGTATCGGAATATGTACGACGACGATGGCATAATTTTGAAAATTTTGGCATCACGTGTATTTTCAGTATTACTATGTAATTCCTATCTATAGATAGGAATTTTATAGATAGGAATGTATAGACAGAAATTCCTATCTATAGATAGGAATTCCATAGTAATAGAGAAAATACACGTGACGCCAAAATTTTCAAAATGATGCCATCGTCGTCGTACATATGCCGATACTGATGCAAGTTGGATTCTAACCGGCATACCAGTTTTAGGGAATCCATAACAAATCCTGATCGGGATTTGATCGGACATAGGGTATCCCGGTCAAAATTTCTGCATGGGTTGTTCATATCATTATGCATGTTTGAGTGAAATTTCAGAACAGTCAACTATTTAGATTGGGAGATAATGGGCCAACTATGTGGATAATGGGTCAACTATTTAACAGTCAACTATTTATATTGGAAGACAATGGATTCTAAAATTGTAACTTTTAACACTGCAGGGTCTGCGTTGACCGAAAGTCAGGTCACATAATTCGTCGTACCATTCTAATTGGTTTATAAATTTTGAAAGCAAATTATGTTTAGATAACAAACTAGTGTATATGCGGGGACGGGTTGAAACTTTGTCCGAACTTTGTATGATCAGAACGCTCAAAACTCCGAAAGAATACTACCCCGATAGATCAAAACTCCGAAAGAATTTTACACGAAAGACCAAAACTCCTAAAATCTGAACACCGTCAAAATAATTCGGCTATGGAAGTTTTAGAAGTTTCAAAATTTTCAATAAATCGATGAATTGTTTAAAGAAATTTTTTTTTATGGAGTAGCGATTTTACGTCATTTTTTAAATTTGTCTAGACAATGTTATACGTTCTACATCATTTACAGTCAACTGTGTAGACTTTCGCTGACATGATCTTGACGAACCTTGTAATTTCGGAACCTTAAAATTAGGAATTCTAAACCGTCGGCGTATTCAAAATTCGGAATTTCAATCCGGCCCTCATGCCAGTCAAGATCAAATTTCAAGAACAAATTTCAAAATTGATGCAAAATCGCTTCTTAATAAAAAAAAAACATTCTTGAAGTAATTAGTAGATTTATTGAAAATTTTGAAACTTTCAAAACTTCCATAGCCGAATTATTTTGACGGTGTTGAGATTTTCGGAGTTTTGGTCTTTCGTCTAAAATTCTTTCGGAGTTTTGATTTTTCGGGGTACCATTCTTACGGAGTTTTGATTGCAATTCTATATCTGAACGTTTTTTTCTTAACCATGCATGCCAATACCTTGCACAGCATTTCCACTGTACTTGTGTGGTTTATACGTTGTATTTTTCTATAACGGCGATATCAATGTTTTAATATTTTTGTTTAACTTAATACAATACACTCTCAATACGATTATTTCTAAGGTTTAACAATTTTGTGTATAACATTTCTTGTACACTTGCACAATAGGTACGTATATTGTACTTGACTATTTTAAAAATCATTCCATTCTTGGTGCACAATTAATTAATGGAAAAAATATAATCAAACCCAAACAAACGCGAACAAAAAAATAATTATTTTCCGGCAAACCATCATTTTTATGAGGCAAAACAAACAACAATGTTTACGAGGCGATTTTTTTTATTACTCGGCCTCCTTTTTCAATGGTTTTAAAGTGGTTAAAAGAGTTTATAAATGAAGGGATTCCTTTGCGAGCATTGGACGTTGCTTGAACGGTACTTGCTTTCGGAATCTAGGTGAACAATCTCGACGTATGTTTTGCCAAGAACGCCGCGAGCTGGAGCTCGCGTCTTTCGAAGACTCGTCCTATCCGATCCTCGGCGAAAACGTGAAAGTACGAGCGAGAAAAAAAATCATAATTAATCGGTCAGTAGGTGTACGCGCACTGGGCTTTCGAATGTTGGGCCTCAGTCCCAACTGAGAGACGGATAAGGGAGCAAATCAGGCCCAAAAACTATGTCCTTTTTTCGATGGAATTAAAACTTATTTTAATAAATAAAATAGTGCTCCTAGAATATAATAACTATTGCATCGAAATAATATTCTTTTGAACATGTTTTTAGATATTATTTCACTTATCAATTATTGTTCGTCATAATGTCAGCGATCTTATTTATTATTATTGCAGAAATTGGAAACGGCGCAAACTTGATACAGCGAAATTTGAGTCCTCCCGTGAAAAAATGGACATAAATAAACAGTAGCATCCCGTGCAGAAATTTTGACCGGGATACCCTATGTCCGATCAAATCCCGATCAGGATTTGTCATGGATTCCCCCAAACCGGTATCCCGGTTAGAATCCAACTTGCATCAGTATCGGCATATGTACGACGACGATGACATCATTTTGAAAATTTTGGCGTCCCGTGTATTTTCTGTATTACTATGGAATTCCTATCTATAGATAGGAATTTCTGTCTATAGATTCCTATCTATAAAATTCCTATCTATAAATAGGAAATACATAGTAATACCGAAAATACACGTGATGCCAAAATTTTCAAAATTATGCCATCGTCGTCGTACATATTCCGATACTGATGCAAGTTGGATTCTAACCGGGATACCGGTTTTGGGGAATAAGTCTCCGTTTATACCCACCGACATGTCGGTGGGTATAAACATGTATTTAAGAAAAATTAAAATCAAATTCACAATGATTAGATTAAAATTTACACCAACCGTGAGTTCTTACGTATTTCGAGAGAAAACATTTCGTCGAGGCAAAGAAATTTTTGCAAAAAAAGTTGTGAGTTTCAAATATTACATTATAAATATGAAAAAAAATCACAAAATGAGTTGTGAATTTCCTCAAGTTGAAGAAAATAAAAATCGAATTCACGACAGTTATATTAAAATTTACACCACAAGTGTAAACGTATTTTGAGAGAAAACATTGTGTTGAGGCAAAGAAATGTTCGCACAAAAAGTTATGTGCAAAAATTTCTTTGCCTCGAGGCAATGTTTTCTCTCAAAATACGTACGAACTCACTTTTGGCGCAAATTTTAATCCAATCATTTACAATTTGATTTTAATTTGTATTAAATACGAAAAAATTCACAACTAATTTTATGAATTTTTTTGTATTTATAATTTCTTGTCAATACATTTGCATTCACAGATTTTGATGTGAATTTTTTTTAATTCACATCAAAATCTCGCGATGAGCGCGATCTGCCATTTGAATCTTTGGACAAATTTTTTTTTTTATTGATAGTTTAATGCACCAAAACTTTATAAATGTTATTTATTTTTATAATAAATTTAACATGTCATAATTCCATTTTTGACATTTTATTTCAGCCTGTATTCATCCGTGATCCTTCCCAGATTCCTTAATGATTCCATGGGGAATCTATTTAGAGTCATTAAAGGATCCGGTTCTGGATCCCTAATGGAATCCAGTTTACGGATCTTACATTTAGTCTTCGAATCTGATCCGATATCGGACTAGATCCCGACTGGGAGCCCGGGATACAAGTCAGAATCCAGCTGTATCCCTGCCAAAATTTCTGCACGGGATGTCACAATATCACACGACAAAATATCACCACGACAAAACATGACGACCATAAAATATCACAATTCGATTATTCTCCCCACGCGATAGTGGGTTTGTTTGTTTGTTTGGGTTTGTTTTGTCGTGGTGATATTTTGTCGTGTGATCATATGACATGGAACCATATAAACATATATAATTATTTATACTCATATATAACATTATATAAAATAATATATGCCTTAACATGACATCATGAATTATCATATATGAAGCATTCCGCACCAAGTGAAACACTAAAAAATCATGTAATTTTTAAATGGGCTCATAATTAGTTTTTAAGTTCGTTCGAGTGTCAAAAGGAACTACAATTTTTGTTAGATTTTTAAATTGGATTTTACACTCGAATTTAGATTCCGGGAAATTTTTTTCGTTTTTTTTTCAATTCATTATACTCAAAAAATACGCATTGTACAAAAAAAAACGTTAAAAAAGAAAATGTAGGTTTTCGAATGTACTTTTCAATCATATATGTTTCGTAACTGTTAACAATTCCGCTAATGTATTTTTCAACGAAATAAGATAAAAATAATTTTTTTTTCGCCAAGTTCGCCCACTTTTATTTTTCTATAAATTGGATAGAACTTTCGTTGATGTCATAGCAAACCACAGAAAAATTGGCATGATGCAGAATTCATATCTTCCAATTATTTTTTAAGGTTAACTGATGAAGAATTTTATCGAACCATGGATATTGAATATCGATCATTGTTTTAGGCACAACAGTGGATTGCGACGAATATTTAGTGTTATCTAGAATCATTTTGTCCTCCTCCTTTCGCATCAATTATGGTTTTGTTTGTCTGTCTCGAAATTTTTCATTTACTCACCGGTTTTCGTAGCGTTATTCTCGTATCAAAAAGAAATCTTGCTTCTCGTTTGTTGAATGATCTGGTTTGCTCACTCTCAACGCTAATAAAATTGATTTTGCGGAAGAACTCGGTCAAAACGATTCGATACTTTTTTATTCGATATGGTTTTTTCATCGGTGACTTTTGTATTAGTAGACCAACCATATTATGATTCACTCATTGTTTAACGATCAAAATATTCAAAAATGAAAAATTTCGAGGCAGACAAAACCATAATTGAATTGAAAGGAGGAGGACAAAATAGTTCTAGATAACACTAAATATTCGTCGCAATCCACTGTTGTGCCTAAAACAATGGTCGATATTCAATATCCATGGTTCGATAAAATTCTTTATCAATTAACCTTAAAAAATAATTGGAAGATATGAATTCTCCATCATGCCAATTTTTCTGTGGTTTGTTATGACATCAACGAAAGTTCTTCCAAATTTATAGAAAAATAAAAGTGGGCGAACTTGACGGAAAAAAAATATTTTTACCTTATTTCTTTGAAAAATACATTAGCAGAATTTTAAACAGTTACGGAACATATATGATTGAAAAGTACATTCGAAAACCTAAGTTTTCTTCTTTGACGTTTTTTTGGTACAATGCATCACTTTTCGAGTATAATGAATCGAAAAAAACGAGAAAAATTTCCCTGTATCCAAATTCGAGTATAAAATCCAATTTAAAAATCTACAAAAAATTGTAGTTACTTTTGACACTCGAATGAACTTAAAAATAAATTATGAGCCCATTTGAAAATCACATGATTTTTTAGTGTTTCACTTGGTGTGGAATGCTTCATATGTAGATATATTACGATGTATTTATTTTTTCTAGGTGTGGACTATATATGCCTATATATGATCATGTATGTTCAAAAGTTGGTACTCTGAACTCGTATATGAACATATGGTTGTATATATGAACTCATTTTTGATACAACACGTACTATATATTATCATATATAATTGCATTCGCCCCCCAAAACCCATATATAAGCGTATATAATTGTATATGAGACCATGTATATGAACCTATATATGATGTACAAACTATTTTGGTGTCATATATAATCATATATGTAATCGTAATTATCCGCAACAACAATATTTGAACGTATACAATAACGAAGACACATACCACCATGGATATTATTCCATATATAATACAACTACAGACTATTTTAATATCATATAGGATCATGTATACTGCGTGTCATTTTTCATACCATTTTTCTATAAGCAGCAAAATCAGCATGTGATACTGATCATATTTTTATTTATTTATTTTTTATTGTATCTGCTACGGCGAACGCTTCGCTAATTGTAGCTTCCATGTACAGGGATTTCCCCTTTTTACATTTCCCACCATTTTTCTCCGATCCACATCCCTAATCGATGATGCTGATAATATTTTATTGTTTTATTATAAACGTACTATAATGGTGATTTAAATAATTGTTAATATATATATACAAATTATACATTTTTTCGGTATTATTTATTTACCAGCATAACATCACAAATAGGTCAACATCATTACTATTATTAATAAAGGATTATACGAAGAACCTTTGCTTAATATGTATACATATTGAATTTGCGATACACATGACAATATAATTTTTATAAAAATACAAAATCTGTCTCCTCGTAATTTCTTATTTATGCATATGTATGCAAATCAATGTACGACTGAACATGGTTATGTATCGTTATATGCAATAGTATATGAGTATATATAATCATATATGATTACATGCGACCATATATGGCTGTATATTACTATATATGATTATATAGAGACAAATTTCGTTCATGATCATTTATGAGAAGATCATACATGATTATTTATGTTTATATATGTCCATTTTTTCCCGGGCTGTACTTCAGGATGATGATTATCATGAAAAAAAAAAACGATTGTCAGAAAAGACAACAGGTCATCATATGGCAGTCAAAGTTATTTAATAAACATTTTATAGGAAATGAAAGGAGAGGAAGAGCACGTTTTGAAATATCCGCTGCAATGTTATTTGTTTTGGTGAGTTTCCTGGTCCCTCTTGCGGCGAGGTAGCACAACATTCGTCGTATCGCACGATAAACCACTGCGCGCGACCGCCTGATGTCACGATGTGAGTTTTCTTGTAGCAGCATCGATCGCCTCTGCTTATGCTGAAATGACGTGCGATACCACCGATAAAAAATCTACGAAAAGTTTTCGGAACTTTTCCTCAAAAGCGGCCGACTCGAATGGCTCGAAATTTTTGAAATCGTCGACGAGTTGCTATACGACAAAACCGATAATTCCCGACAATTGCGTTAAAAAATATATATAATGTGCGGTCGCAGTTCGGCTTCGGCGGTCTTTCGAGTTGAGAACACGTACCACACGTGGCGAAAGTTCGTCGCGGTCGCGACGGTATCGCAGAACTCGTAGTTTTTGGCGACGAGCTGCGGATAATTGCCGCTAGATGTCACAGCAACCGTCGACCGAATTTCTACACGCTTATAGCACGGTTTTACACACGGTCTTATATACAGGTCTGGAAACGACCATGATTCGGTAGGTACGCTTGGCCGATCTCACGGTCTTACATGAGGGATTTTCCGGCTAAAATGTTGAATCAAAAAATCTGAAAAAATTCACATAGAATGCCTTTTAGTAGTACTTTGATATAATCAATTATGGGGCAGATCCGATATGGTTGAAAAAAAGTGGCTGAATTGACGGAGAATCTCTCACATACAGGTCTTGCAACGAAGACAAATTTTCGTGGTGGGGGTAGGCACGCTTATCGTCTCCACTTTTCGATTCACTAGGCGCCGCTACGCGCCCCCACTAGCGAAGGGAAGTGCTTTCCCCCTTGCCTTTCACCGGTGAATAGGGCCAAGGTGTTAATGTCTGTTTTTGTGGCGTGATTCTCGAAATAACCTTTATTTGTGAGCATATACCACGAGGTTCTACGCGATTTACCGTCATATATTTTTTTGTCGTGTTTTTACGCATAAGGGTAATTTTTTTGAATTGTGTTCTCGAATAAATGCGAAATGGTTAAGGGTTGCGCGGTTCGCAATTGTAAAACGGGGTACAAAAGTTTTAATGGGTTAGGCCACTCTAGAGGCAGAAAAAAATAGGCTTTTTGGGATTTTTTTTCAGAAAAATTCCAAAATAAATCGAGATAACAAAAAGGGAGTTTATCATACATATCAGTGACTGTATACAATAATTTTTTTGGAGCGATGAATTTCAAAATGGCGGCTGTGCAACGTTTATCTCAAAACTGCATTTTTTAAGTTGGCCGGAAATATAACTCAGACAATTTTTAACCGATTCACTTGAAATGTTGAATATATCTTGAAAAATACATTGTCTATGGAAGTACGTAGCATTTTTTTTCTTATATTGCATAGTTCATTTGTTATTAACAATTATCTGACAATTTTTTAGGAAAATTTTTGTGAAATGAAAAATTTGCCTAAAAAATCGTCAGATAATTGTCAATAACAAATGAACTATGCAATATAAAAAAAATCTTACGTACTTCCATAGACAATGTATTTTTCAAGATATATTCAACATTTCAAGTGAATCGGTTGAAAATTGTCTGAGTTATGTTTCCGGCCAACTTAAAAAATGCAGTTTTGAAATAAACACGGAACAGCGGCAATTTTGAAATTA
This sequence comes from Ophion obscuratus, assembly GCA_964007375.1. Lineage (NCBI taxonomy): Eukaryota > Metazoa > Arthropoda > Insecta > Hymenoptera > Ichneumonidae > Ophion > Ophion obscuratus. The sequence goes on from OZ023312.1 coordinate 78,163,462, forward strand.
ATCGCTTCATAAAAATTATTGTATACAGCCACTGACATGTATAATGAACACCCCTTTTTGTAATCTCGATTTATTTTGTTGTTTCTCTGAAAAAATCCCCAAAAAGCCTATTTTTCGGCCTCTAGAGTGGCCTTAAGTGGGTCAAAAAATGCATTTTATAAAAAATATTTCTGTTCGATAGTGTTACCTTTTAGCAATATTGCCTGAAAATGTCATTGAAAGGTTGCTAAAATTGTATAAGCTACAGCTTCTAACAGTCGGCCTGGCGAGCAGTAGCAGCACCACACTTCAAACTTTGAACGCGTTTATATCGAAACACAATACTACTGTGTCCAAAAAATAAGGTGACATTTGAATTTAAACTGCGCGCGTCGAAGCATTTGGATAATTATTTTTTTTTTAGGTTGGTAGTACTGTCAGTGACATCTGTGTCAAATTTACATGTCAAAATATTCATTAGTGTTTAAGATACGCGTCGTTTTGTGAGCTGCTAAAAGTGAGTTTTTCGTTTTTTGCGATGTCGAAATTTGTTGAGCAAAGAATTTGCATTCAATTTTGTTTGCGGAATCAATTTTCTGCTGCGGATACGTTTCGCCAAAAACTCAACCCATATCGTTCCGCAACCACCGTATTCACCTGATCTGGCGCCGTGCGACTTCTGGCTGTTCAGCAAGCTCAAAAGATCGCTCCGGGGACACCGTTTTGATACGATAGAGGAGATTCAAGCCACAGCGAAGATGGAACTGAAGGCCATCCCGGAAAGGGACTACAATCAGTGTTTCGAAGATTGGAAAATCCGTTGGCATAAGTACATTGCATCGGGAGGGGATTACTTTGAAGGGGATGAAATTGATTTGGAAAAATAAATAAAGAATTTTCGAAATAAATACAATGTCACCTTATTTTTTGGACACAGTAGTACTTCAAACATTGAAGCACTTCAAACTCGAAGCCCCATACTTCAAACTTTGAACGTGTTTGTCTCGCAACACTGTTTTCAGTGATGACATGATATCCCGGTAACCACTTGATGGATTGTCTCCAAATATACAGGAGACACGTGGAAAGACATTTAAAGATCGTTAAAGATTCCGCTTTTTTTACGTAAAAAAGTTACGTAAAAATGATTTTGTATGTTCGAGTTTCAATTCGTCGCCACGTGTCGAAAAAATATTTGAAAAATCGTCTATCGTCAACGACTCGTATTTATTGTTAACTTCGATAATCCGTTTGGTTTTTAAATTTCAGATGGACCGTTTGAGCTGAAGAAGATCCACCGTCAAACGTCGCGAAATAAATTTCATCATCTGTCGGTGGGCATGTTTTTGTTGTTTTTCTGTATTTTTTGGTGATTTTTTTAAGGCTCTCAATGTACGTGCCTTTGTGAACGGCGTACGGTGCTTAGGGTCAAATATTGTAATTTTAATTCTAATTTTTTACTTTGATTTTAATTGATTAGCTTTTAGATTAGAGATAAGGATGGAAAGAACGAGGGTTGATGAAAAAGCAAAAGCTGTACAGATGGAATAAAACTACTACCAATGTACGTTTGTGTTAAAAAATGCGTTTTTTTTTCTCTAACCGTTTTCTAGAAAAAGAAAAAATCGGGATTTGGCCAGTTTTTTCGGACCTCTAGGTAAATGTAACCCCTTAAGACAGCCGTGAACGTGACGGGAGTTAGGTTAGATTGGAACTAAGGAAATATAAGGCATCTATCGCAGAGAACTTCATTTGAGATAGGTTAAAAAATGATATTTTGGTTTAGCTTTTGATACGTCAATCAACGTCAGCTTCCGTCAACTGACGTGACGGAAGTGAGGTTAGGTTGGAACTAAGGAAACATAAGGCATCTATCACAGAGAACTTCATTTGAGATAGATTGGCAAATGATATTTCAGTCAAGGTTTTACGCTACAACCGTCGCTTTCTGTAGAAAAATACATGACAAAAGTTGCTAAAGATATCGTGTAGGTGATTGCTGATAATTGAAACAGAATGCGTAGGTGCTGCTCACTCACGTACGCTACCGCTCAAAAGTTTGGAAACACCAGTCAAGATTTCTTGCCGCACCAAAAGTTAGATAACTCCGTCAAAAAAAAAAGATAACCAAATTTAACGAACGGCGTTTTGAAGAGAACAAATTCAGCTTTGTTTTGCTTTCTTGTAATATTTTTTATGATTTTTTTTTCGTCTCGGTACGCACTTTACTACGGGACGATTTTTTGGTTATTTTTCGACCATCGAGAATTGGTCGCATAACTTATGGAAACATTTTTTGTCATTTGTATCCATGATAAACTTGGAAAAGGTAGCGGAAGCTCTATTTTCGGTTTTTGAAAACTTTCGTGCGATTTTTTTTTCGAAAAGTTATTGCATTTTTGGCCCAAAAAAGACAAATTTTGGAAGATGCCACGTAACTCAAGGAGTATAGGGTTTAAGCGGAAATGTCGAAGATGTAAAAAGTTGCGTAAGTTTATACTGGATCGTCTGGAATTTTTAAAGAATTTTCCTGTGAGAATTTGTTTGGGACTATTTTTGCTCGACACTCTGATCAGTAGGACGGCTTAACTCGAAAAGTATAGCGTTTATAACAAAATATCAAGAGGAGAAAGTCTTTCAATTTTTTATTTTAAATTTGCTTGAATTTTTCGATTTTTTTTTTTGAAATTTGGTCAAAGCACCTAGACGACCTGCAGAAAAAATTGTAAATCTTTTTTTGAAAAAATCTGAAAAAGTGCCAACATATTCGACATGAAACACTGCGATATTTTCTCCTCTTGATATTTTCTCGAACTCAATAGTTTTCCAGATACGCCAACTGATTGTTTAAACGATTCTGCGAGTTACGGGCAAAAAAAATTCAAAAAAAAATTTTGAAAAAATTCAAACGTATCAAAAATTAAAAAAGCTTCTCCTCTTGATGTTTTGTTCCAAACGCCATACCCTTCGAGCTAAGCCTGCCTACTCGTTGGACTATCGAGCGAAAATAGTAAAAAAAAAAATCTCTAAAGAAAATTCTAGAAAAATTCCAGGTGATCTAGTATAAACTTACGCAACTTTTTACATCTTTGATATTTCCTTTTAAACCCTATAGTTCTTGAGTTACAGTCCATTTTCCAAAATTCGTCTTTTTTCAGCCAAAAATGAAATAACTGTGCGAAAAAAAATCGTACAATTTTTTTTGCAAAATGAAAATGGAGCCTCTATTACGCCTTTCAAGTTTATCACGGATAAAAATGACAAACAATATTTCCGTAAGTTAAGCGCCCAATTCTCGATGGTCGAAAAATAACCAAAAACCAGTCACGTAAAAAAGGGCGTACCGGGTCGAAAAAAAGTCATAAAAAATATTTCAAAAAAGTAAAACTAAGCTGAATTTATTCCCTTCAAAAAGCTGTTCGTTAAAGTTGGTTATCTTTTTTTTGACGAAGCTATCTAACTTTTAGCGCGTCAAGAAATATCAACGGGTGTGTCCAAACTTTTTAGCGGGAGTGTATGTATTGTATCCGTATACGGCGCTGGGGAGGCGCCTGGTTATATGCAGTGTCCTTGTGCCGTTGAAACCGACGAAATACTACAGCCACGCCAGAAAAAAACTTCAGCACACTGAGAAAAAAACCAATTGAATCAAAAAAATATATTGGTTGATCCAAATAAATGTGCTGCTGCGGAGTGCCACCGATGTATGAGATTGTTTCAATACTATAAAATATTCGGAAAATACGATTGATTTAAATAACAAATTATTTTGTTTGAAAAAGCGCTTCTGGTCTCTGTATATCTACATTATCCTTCAAATAAAATTATATTCTATTGAAATTATTCCACATACAATCCGTAAACGTATTGGATGAAATAATTAAGCGGTTGCTACAAACATTTTTTATTTCGTACAAAAATATAATCCATAGAATTATTTCTTTACTACATCGAAACAAATATGCCATGGGACGTAAGTTTTTCAATTTGTTTTAAATCTTAAATAAAAAGTGAGCATTAGAATGATCATCCACGATAATAGTGAAGAGAATATCAGATATTCAACTGATTAGAACAGATACTGAACTTTGATCTTAGCCACAGGCCAAGAGGCGATACTCTTTAGTTACTCCAGCGTTTAAGTAGATTTTCGGTTCGCTCTACGCTTACGAGAAACGAGCGCGCGTGCGGCTTCTAGCGGTTACTTCGAGAACTACGGGTTTCCTCACACCTATAATTTCGGTGGCGCTCGGCCATGATTTGGTTGAATTTTTTCAACCAAATGTGCAAGAAACACATTTCACTGTCGCATAATTTTTTAACCAATTCAGACATTTGTTTAATATTTTTCAATCAAAATAAAATATTGATATTTTAACGAATGATGTACTTAAAATCAATAATGGATATGATGAAAACAATAACAACATATTTACTCAATAGCAAGTTTATTTGAACCAAACGAGCGAAATTCAATTTCTCTTGTATACTCGAATCAACAATATTCATGTTATGAATTGAAACGCTTTTTTCGTTCGTTGCAGAAATTGCATTCAAAACTACATAACTTGTTTGCGATAAGTTTCTACCCGGGAAAAAAAGTTCATGTCTAAGTGGAAATGTTCATATATGTTTCAGATGTTGTCATATATGTTTCAGATATTGTCATTCATGTATCAGATATATTTATATCTGACATTTTACAGTATCATATATGATTACAGGGTGTCTACCGACCTGAAAAGTCATGAACAATCTTAAATGTCATGAAATTACACTCAATCCTGAAAAAGTCATGAAATGTCATGAAAAATTACCAGTCTACCTGAATTATTATACCCTACTAAATTATCGTTCAGTCTATATTCAATATGAACTAACTTTGTGGTACTTGTCAATAGAGAAGCCAATATCGAATCGATAGAAAATAAAATAGAAGAAAGTAAAAAAAAATGATGCGTTATCTCAACATATTAGTTTTTCTTTATTATTTGTGTAAAGCGACTAGATTATATTACTCAAAGTTCCTAAATGTATGTAATATTTTTCTAGATGTTCCCAAAATATATTTCTTTACAGCAATCTTGAAATTATGTTTGTCTCACATTTTTTACTACATATGGAATTGTACAGTTTGGTGACTTTTCGTCTATTCCGTATACTTTTTATTGGCATACAACACACATCTGTTTGAAAAAGCAAAATAAAAAAATACAAATTTCGAAAATCGGTCGCACTGTAGAATCATTAAGTATACTTCTATGCCAGAAAGTCAACCTAAGAGTCATGAAAAAAATCCCCATTCCTTGCCTTAAAAAACATTAAATGTCATGCAATTTCAGTTCTGGTTAAAATTAGACACCCTGGATTAGGTCTGATCATATTCCACATCATGTATGCATATAGAAGATCATATCTGTTTATATCTGGCTAAGTATCAAGGCGAGTTGGTACCGTAAATTCGTATCTGAACATACTTGATGTGATATGTGAACGTATCTGTTCGTATAAGATCATATCCGATCAAATACGGTACCAGACTCCGCTATATAGATCTCATATATGTTTTTATCTGGTCAGGTACCAAGGCGAGTTGGCAGCGTGAAACCATATCTGAACATATATGATGTGATATATGAGCAGGCACGTTCATATAAAATTTTATCCCATCAGATACGATACCAAACCTGGAAAATATACGAAGTCTTATACACACACCTTGTCGTATATGCAATTCAGTTGTTCACACATGAAAACATCTGAATATATGAAACGATATATGAGGATATGAGACGATATCCGATCAGATATGGCACCTCACCTGACTGTATTATACGCGATCATGTGAGTTACTATAATATTATTAATTGTTAACACGTCAAGTGGTGACGTGTTAATAACGCCGCTCCATATATGTAAACATTTTAATATCATCATGACTGCACTAACAAGATTTGATCTGTCTCAACAGGGTAAGATTTGCTCTGATATAGTCGGAGTAATACCTGGTCTGATGGTTCAGATAAACTATGATTCTATCATATGGGCAGGTCTACTGTTCATAGATGTCCAGGTCTACTGGGATCCACGATATTTTATTCTTATACGGACAGACAGATCTGGTTCAATAATATTAGATTTGCCTGACATGATCAGATCTGGCCCAATAAAATGAGATCTACCTGACATGATCAGATCTGGCCCAATAAAATCAGTTCTGGTCCAACAAGATCAGATCTTGCCTGGGGATTGGATCTGGTCAGACCTGCTGCGATATGGACGGGTCTGCTCTTAAAATTATCAAAATGGCTCTAATATGATCATACATGCTCAGATATAAGCATATATGATCTGTAGTGACACTACATGAACAGATATTGCCAATTTTCTTGGCTGATCATATCTGATTCTACAGATATGATTCAGATATATTCAGATATGAACTTTTCTTCCCCGGAAGGAATAGTAAATACAAATTTTAACGATTCCCTACGGAAAATTGGAAGTTGGACAGCGCAACAAATGGATGGCTGCACTTTTGCCTTTGAAGAAGTTTTGTAAGACGTTGAAGAGATAGAGGTTTGCCTTACGACATGAGCTTGAATTCTTAAACTTGGGTCATGATTTGTCCTTAACTTTTCTACGTCCCTGACGAGTTCAACAGATCCCAACACTTTTCTCTTAGATTGAGTTTGAGGTTGGAAATTAATATTGTGAGTTATACTCCCGAAGCAGATCTGTAAAATGATGCTCATTCCGGTCTGAAAACAAAATGTTAATTATTATATTCAAAAGTAGTGCAGGAACAATATATAGGGTGTCTCAAAATTTGGCGATATTTTTATTTATTGATAAAACGTATTATTTATTTGAAAAGGAGGAATATTTTTATTTTCATATAAGGTAAAAACATGGAGGTTATGTGTGAAACACAATATCCGATAAATGGCCATCTCGCGCCTGTTTGCAAACGTTTATTCTTTTGACGAAATTTTCAATAACATTTTGGCATATTCGCGGACTAATTTCATCAATGGTGCGTCCAATTGCTTCCTTGAGCTTCGGAATGGCCTGTGGATCATTGGCATACACTTTTCCTTTCAGAAAACACCAAAGACAGAAGTCCAGTGGTGTCAAATCGTCATTTTGTTGAAAAATATGTCTTCCAAGTCCATGTCGTTTATGCCATTTATTGGATATTGTGTTCCACACATAATATTCACGTTTGTACCTCATTTTAAAATGAAATATTCGTGCTTTTAAAATAAATAATACTTTTTATTAATAAATCTAAACGTCAGACCATTTAAGACACTCTTTATGATTGTTAAATTTTAATCAAAGCAATTGTACAGCTTCATTTTTCTCGTCTTATAAAAACATTACAAGTAAACATAAATATACAATTAAATGAAATTTTACTTACTTTTGTTCACTTTACTAAAAGACAACGCTCCTGGCCTCCTTTGGCCAGACAAGTTGATTCAATGCAAACAAATTAAATGCAACTGAGGGGCGATTTTGATTTTCATAATTTATCACATTATTATAACCACAATCACAGAGTCTTTGCGATCCACTAACTGGCTGATGCGACAGCTGGCGCACAGCTAAGCGGTCACCACTCCGAGTATCGGCCATGCACAATGCTGCTTAAGGGGTTAGGCCTCAGTAACGGGTATAAAATCATGTGCGAATTTAACAATTTTTTTTCGTGCAAAAAAAGGATTCACTGATAAAATTAATTACAGATCTATTTAGTATGGATACAAGCTGTTAGAAAAAATATATATATATATATATTTTTCGATGTACTAAACTGCCGACTACACGAAACTTTTCGATACAGCTTTTTTCCAATTGGCGTGACAAATAACTTCAACAATTTTCACTCGATTTACTTCAAATTTAAAAGTTACGTTCCTAATTGCATTTCGCAGAGAAGTACGTACGGAATTTCTGACTAATCGAAAACTTTTCATTTTATGAGCAGTTTATGAGCAGTTATAACGAAATTTTTCACTGAAAATTCACTTCGAAAGTTCAAATGCCTACAACTTTTGAATAGAACAATATTTTTAAATTCCGTACGTACTTCTCTAGGTATTCTAATGTAGATTGACAAGACTTTTAATTTTTGTTCTAGGCCCAAAATTGTAGAGCACCTAAAAAAAGATAACAAAAGAAAATATTGGTAGTTGGCCATTTTGTACAACGAAAAAAAAAATATATATTTTCTCTAACAGCTTGATATTCATACTGAAAGATGTGTAATTAATTTTATAAGTGAATCACTTTTTCATAGGAAAAAAATGGTTAAATTCGCATATGATTTTATACCCGTTACTGTGGCCTAACGCCTTAAGGGGAGATATACACCTCCGGGGAGAATTTCCGGAGCCGGAAAAAAGGTAATTTTTGTGAATTTTTTCAGGGAAGACTATTTGAAATTTCGGGTTGGGGTTTTGATTATCTAAAAGTATATACATTCAAAAATATGTTTAATTTTCTTTATTTAAAAATATCAAAAATATACAAGGCTATTGTATGATCCTTGGAGCGTCGTAAAAAATATGCGTATACGGTACCCACTGTCGTTTCTTCAAAAATCATCTGAAAAAAAAACAAAAAAAAATGAAATTAGATACTGTAATCTGGTACTTGTCATAGCCGATTTTGAAAATATCGATTTATGACAAAATGGCGGACGTTTGAACATAAATAGTGATTTTTGGGCCAAAAATTAGTTATTATTATGCCTATAAAACAAAAACTAAGTAACGGAAAAAAAATCCTATGACAAGTACTAGATAATGGTGTATAGAATAACCACAAAAAACCTCAAGGCAATCGGTTCATTGGTTTTCGAGAAATTTTGGGTACCGATTTGAAAAACGAGGTTTTGAGAAACGCGCGTTTGAAAATTTGGGAATGAATAAATCATGAAATTTGTCAACTTACATGGAATCATCGATACCAGGCCCATAGTGTGGGTCTTCTACGGTCGACGGAATGTTCATAGCTTCTAAATTCTCGACCTCGGCCATCTAGGTGTATATCTCCCCTTAACTCGTATTACCACCGGAGCAGAACCCCGACCGGCCATCTACGGATGTCGGTTTCCAATGAATATGATTTTTCATCACTGGGCTACGTCACGGATCCAGCGCCAATGGATTTCGCAATCTGCGTTTTCTATAAGACACAAGTGGTTCAAATTTACCATTTATAAAAAAAAAGTAGGTTCCTTCCGCAATAAAATTTATATCGCAAAAAAACTTTCTACGATATGATAAAACCCGATTGGATCGTGCTCTTTTACTCTCGGGCCGCAATCAGAAGTGGAAAAAGTGGAACGCAGTTCCCCGTCGCAGCTACGGCAAACTATACTCACTTACCTTTAGTGACCAAATTATCAGCGTTTCCCCCAATTTCGTATACCTGAAAAGCGTCCATATGATAAACCATTGACTTTTATCACTTACCTTGGTAAGTCATAGGCAAGTCATAGGTAATGAGGTATACGATATCATGAGGTCATCCATAGATAATCGGCAAATTATAATAATAGTTAATTAATAGGTCATAGGTAATGGAGATAATTGTGATACGCGGAATCCGGTTTCGTAAAATCATGGTAACATCGCCGAAAAATGCTACTTCACTCGGCAGACTCAGCTGACATACATAACACCTGCGTTTCTAATCGAATACCGTGGCTAATTCGCACAATATATCGAAGTGAAAGCCGTCGATATGTGCTGAAGCAATTTTCATTGTTTCGGATGTTCTTTAAGGGGCTATACCAGTATGAAGGCTGAAAATTTGGATGATTTTCGGGAATTTTTTGGAAGAAAAGTACTCAATGAAATGTTTCGGAAAATTATGAATATATTTGGCAATATTTGACCTATATTACACAATTTTTTCATAAAAAAATATTAAGATCCAAGCGACTTATGGGCTGCCTTCGGAGGTGCAAAGAAAAGTTCCTCCACTGCTGACATGATTTTGGCCGACTGAGTAGCTGAAACCAAAAAAGGAAGAAAATGTTAAACTGGAAGGTATTTCCTGTACAATGACGTAGGATTTTCAAAAAATATCAAAATCTAACAAAATGGCTTAGTTAAGAAAAAATGTCTGTTTTCTTGCCTAAAAAATGGTCGTTTTTTTCAATGCCAAATCGTCAATTTTCATCTAATCAAAAATATCCTACGTCATTGTAGAGTAAATATATTTAAGAGTACTGACTTCAAATTTCAAGTCAATCGGATAATTGCTCTTTGAGTTACAATGTCAGAAAATTTGAAAAATCTCGTTTCGAGAAAAACGCGTTTAAAGATTTAACTATCGATTTTTGCAAGATAAAATGATATTTACCATTAAAGTGCTAATCAGCTGTACTTGGTCCATACAATGGACTGTCGAAAAAGGCAAAAACATCGATTTTTATTAAGTGTCATACTGGTATAGCCCCTTAAGCATTTATACGACTATTATTATACATTTTGTTTAGAAATAATATTATTTTATTATAAGAAATTATAGTTGGGAGAGTAACGAACATGTTTCCTTGCATAGTCCATGACTAAGAGCTGCTTTGGACACCGCCTTTATACAATACTCCAAGGGCTCGATTCTTATGTCACTTCTTCAAAGGTTCTCTATGGTTTTGACATAAAACTGCATGTTTCTCTTTCACACTCGATCGTATTTTCAGAATCCCTGACAAATGATGTTCTAGGTGTCAACCAAAGCAGGTTTTTCTACCGTTCATGAATATACCACGTTAAGGGGTTAGGTGACTGTGAACATATAAAATTTTTTTTTTTTTCATAATTAAAAAAAAATCAAAGAAAATTCTAGTTTTTTTATGATTGAAACACCATAACAAATAAGCTCGGTCAAGTCTCAGCTAAAATGATATATTTTAAGAAAAAAAAGTTTTTTTTTATTAACCGGGTGGCCAAAATCAAGTCCACCATTGAGCCCTCACGTGGAAAGGTCCTTCACGAGATTGTTTATAACTTCTTTAATTATTTAAAAAAATTAAGGAAATTTGGTATACTGCTTTGTTAATGTAAATAGGAATAAATGTCCGAATGGATTTTCAATCATTTTACGTGGTCCTTTAAAATTAATTTTTCAATAAGCCTGATTTGCGAGTCGCCGCAATGGCGTATCCCCTCAAAATTAGAAGATTATAAATATGCGCGACTTAAATTACAAACGGTAATCGCCAACCTAAATTTTCAATTACTGGGGAATAGAAAGTGGAAAGTTTTTCATATTTATCACGTACATAGTATACGAAAACCGTCTATCGGTAAATTTTTGCCATCTGCGGGTTTGTGGAATCGGTACTTTACCAGCCATCGATCAGCATTTTGACGTTGCCCAACTTTTACCATAGGAGGGTTACGCACGCAAACAGAAAACTCCATTATCAACAGGTGATCAGCCTTTTTTGCTATGTGATAAATATCGGCTGTTATTGCTTCATCGATTAGCCATCGAGCCTTGGCTAATAGTTTTTTCTTGGAACTTCTACCATTTGTCTTACACAATTCGCAGTCTACACCTACGACAGTCTGGTTGATGGTTTCTTGCTCACGATATTTATATATATATATATATATATATATATATGGGTAATTCCACCAATTCTGTGTCAAAGTTGTACCGGGTGATCTGAATTTAGGAAAAGTAAGATCATCTGAAAGGTCGTATTTAAACAAGCATCCATAATTCTTTCGAATTTTTTTATCCAATAGTTTTTTAGTAATGGCGGTTCACAGTTTTCAAATTTTGTAAATCACCAAATTTTCAAATGCCCATAACTTTTCTCCAACTATAGGAAGAATGTTTTTTAAAAAACGATTTTTTAGAGAAAAACATGACCTTTTGGAAAAAAATATGCTGAAATTCTGGGTTGTTTTAAAAATTACAAAAATCACGTTCAAAGTATAAAAATCGATTTTTCGGGCCTAGCCCCATTTTTCCCGGTTTTGAAAGTATTTTTTTCGAGAAGTTCTGAATTTTTTACATCGAAATAGATTTTAAACGAGATAAGATCTCTAAAACATTAGCCTCAGAAAAATTAAATAAACATTTTGTTCAATTTTTTAAATTTTATTTGATAATAAAAATTCGGGTGGCAGAGATGAGAGGGACACCCTGTATATAGACACATGTTCGTGAAAACTCGTGAGAGTCGCTTTAATGCCATTGGTCGCAGTTGAGGACTTTTCTCGTTTATAAAATACGTAACAGTCCCCTGCAGACAAAAAATTGCAGTCAGATGACTTTTTTTTCATTTAGCATGTTACAGATACAAAAGAAACAAGCGGCGAGCTATAGTGAGGTATGAATGGTCGGGAATCGTTGTGGAAAAACTTTCCAATTTTTCGATGCTTCAGTTTATGAAATAATTTATTATCATAAACGTTTGTTACTGAGAAAATCATTGTCCTCAATTTACTCGTACTTGAACAGGATTACGAGAAAATTGGTTGTTTTTTCAGCGAACTGATCAGTATTTTTTTTTTTAAGTTTGTAAGAATTAGGCAGACATGCACTATTAATGAGTTTTCACTCCACATTCATTTTTACTCTCAACAATAATAATCTGCACAATTATGAATTCTTTTATTCTCAAGTGCAGAAAACATGATAATACTGCTCTTTCTGTGAAACGATCAATCGATTTTCTCAAAAGTTTGTAAAAATTGGCCAATTATTTCCCACGAAATAAAATATTTACAAGACTACTGGTTCTCTTTCAAAAGGATTTTCACAATTATTCGGATCGATTTTTTTCTTTTCAACATCAATCTAACCTTTTATCGAATAGTATAAGTTAAAAATGATCAAAACGATTATTAATCTATGGGCTCTGAAATAACGAAACGCCTTGACCGTAAATACTACGTGCTTCGGTGTCAAATTTTTTTCCGATCTTGTCACACAATCCGCCATTTTTAAAAATAAATAAAATAAAGACGACCATGTAGCAGCCAAAATTAGTAATAAAACATACCTTAAGTCTCAAAAATAATGGAGAAATATTTCCTTTGAAAAAAATCAGCTTTTTTTCCTTGCCCAAAGGCATCTCCCCCTTAACCTGAACGTTTGATTTACGGGACAAAATCTCGAAGCAATTTTTTTCTATAATGCGACATGAAAGTTATATTCCTGGTTGATTAGAATGGCCCTTGTGGCAGACTTTTTAAACTAGAATAGCTAGAGGAAGCAAACTAGAAGAACTATTTAGAATAGAATATTTTAGCTGCGTGTATATCCTTCGAAAATCCGTCTACAATGTATTGATACCAGCAAATGTCAATTACAATGAGAGATTCGGAATTTAAAAAAGTTTTCAAATTACACAATGAAGAAATAATGATAAAACTTGGATTGAATGTTAAAAAATAATAATAAACCTACATCCGACGGATAGAAAAATCTTATCGATTTGCTTGATCGACCTCGATATTTTTTCGAAATGCCTTTATGAGCATATCGCATTTTTAATCATTTTCGATGAATATCAATAATTATTACTAACCCGATGTTGGCTTATTATGCTAAAAAAGAATTAAACGACAAAAATGGTTCGGTGCCGAAAATTGGTTCAGTCGATCGGCCACTCGTGTTCGTGGCAAGCTAGTTTTTGGCTAAAATGGAGGTTTTACAAACCAAATATTTTACCTACGATATTCGGTTATCGTGGCTTTGAAATTCGCAACCAAAGGCCTGGGTATGAGGATTTTCGTTAACGTTCTCGAAACGCGAAAATACACCAACCACAATAGAAGTACAAAGGTCGATATAAAATGGAGATATAAGCTTCCGATAATCTCTATAACTTTTACGTCCAGTACCGTCTTGTATGAGTTATATTTTCAAAAAAATCTCAAGTACTCAGCCAGCTGTTCAACCGCACCTGCTGTTTACTCCGATTGTAACACGTGTGCGGTATCATTGCGAATATTTTTTATAATTATTGTTCAGAATGAGATTAGATTACTGTATTCTCAGAAAAAGGAAAGGTGTCAGAATTTTTGTATTTGCCAAAAATCTTTTTTTGCTCTGAGGCTGGGATGGATTTTTTCCCCTATGAATGAAAGATTCGATACATGCATATATTAAGGGCGGGGTAAAGTATTTAAATTTTTTTTTCATTTTTTAAATTTTTTTAAATGAATGCATAATATATCAAGAATATTGTGTTCAAATTTCAAGCCGATCGGAGTAAAATTGACGAAGTTATGTGTATTTGAGCGTCTATTGCTCCATGCCGTTCTCTTCTCTTCTGCGTTTTTCAAACCGTTTTTCTGAGACTTGTCATATTTGAAGTCCGTGTGCACGATAACTCCAAATCTACTGGACCAATCGCTTTGAAATTTTGCACAGTACTTCTTCACATAATTCACCAGGTATTGTCGAGAGCGTTTTTGTTTTTTTTTTACTAATTACTAATTTTTCAACAACAAATTAACCGATTTTTTTAGCGAAAATCGGGTTTTTGGCTCCCAAGTGCTACGAAAAATCGAAAAATCGAAAAAAAAAATCCTCCCGTCATTACCTCGAGAAACATCTCCTTTAACAAATGCATTTTGATTTTTTTGTTTCAAATGATTCTGTTGCGAGTTATGGTGCACACCGCAAACCAACTTTTTTTCGACGCGCCACCGGGGTTTAATTTTCACTCGCTCAATTTTGAATATTTTGCAATGCAAATTTAGGAGAATGTTGTTCAAATGTTACTTTATTATATGTAAATTTTTCAATAAACGAACACTATTCGTTACGCCAAAAAAAAAATCTTAAAAACATGCCTTTTTTTCGCCGAATTAATGGATGGATGGACGGACGGATGGATGGATGGATGGATGAATGGATGGCTGGATGAATGGATGAATGGATGGATGGATGAATGGACGGACGGATGGACGGATGGATGGATTGATGGATGGATGGATGGATGGATGAATATTCACATACCTGTTTTTTATTACCCGAAATGTCTGTTGCCATGTACAATGGCATGAGATATTTGCACTTTATGTAATATCTGTAGATTTTTTTAACTGGAAGTCTGAATAGGGTGATTCCGGGGAGTTGGCCATAAGGGAAAGATGGCCAATATAAATGTTTCATAGAACCGCGCACTAGATTTTACCGGTTACTGCTTAATTCTCTTCGCGTTGTGTGCAAGTGTCAGTGTACGAGCAAAAGTTTGGAAAAAAGATGTTAAGTAAGTAAAATCCTTTTTAATTATTCTGTCTACTTCTAAATTTTTTGGAAGTTTTCATGTTTCACATTGTGGTGATGTTATTTTGTGGAAGTAATGGTTACTTTTGTATTTCTTGAATAGTTCACAAACTGTGCTTTGTTATAACCTCAAGATTTCGCCTGGAATGTTTCTACTTGTTTACATTACAGATATGGCCATGTCTCCCGGGAGATTAGGAGAGATGGCCACGTACAGTCGGTGTTTGATGGCCATCGTATTAGTTGTTATGCGTCAAATAATTCGTTTTTTCTACATTTGTTTTAAATGTCAAATAAGTACAAGAGAAAAGCAATTGCTCTACGAGGGAACCGAACTCGAGAATCGTTAAAAGCAGGTATTAGTGCTGTAAAAAATGATGAATTGTCGGTTCGTGCGGCCGCTAGCACCTACGAAATACCTAGGAAGACCTTAGAAAGACGATATAAGGACAATGACAAAAAATGTTGCGGAGAAAATTATTATAAAACTCGTCTTATGGAAGACTGGCTTCAGTGGATAGTGTGGCAAATTTGGGTACGCAAAAATTATACTGATTTATATTACACGTGTTCTAGATGTGGCCGAAAGGAAAAAGAATTACGAATCAAAACATAGAATCAGAGAAATAACCGAGAGCATAAAGCTGGGTAACTGGCCATCTCACCTCTAATCATATGGCCATCAAACCCGGATACTCCGGGAGAGATAGCCAGTCGTGAATTAAAAAAATAAGTCATTTTAAAGGAAAACACCACTGTGACCCCCTGTTTTTTTGCCATTTTTCAAGAATTTTTTTTTGTGCGAAAAAAAAGAGATATTCGAAAAAAAAATTTTTTGTTTTGTTCGTTGTTTATCGAACAACCATAAAAAAAATTTCAAATTTTTCACGCCCCATGGTGACGCTGGGGAAGCTCCCGCGTCAGGTACCGTTGCCTCTGTAGTGGTTCGCGGCACGCAGCAGAACTCTCTTCAAATTCGATCTGAAAAAAAATACCGAGTGTTTTCGTTAATAATATGATATTTTGAAGAGAAGTACATAGGGATTTGAAAAAATATTGATTTTTAAAAAATAGGCATGCTTTTGAAATTAAAGGACGATTTTCGAGCAAAATTTCTCGTCGAAAATAGGCTATAACTTTTTTCATTATTGAGATATCGAAAAAATCCTATGTACTTCTTTAGATAATCTAGTTTTATTGATGCAGTCCAAATTTGAAGTCGATCGGATAAAAATTGCTCGAGTTCTGCTGCGTGCCGCACTCAAAAAAGTGGTTTTGAGAAAAACGCATTCAAAGTTTTAGGTTTGTTAATTTACGCCATGAAATGGAAAAAAAAATTTTTACCTTTAATCAGCGATGCCGGCACCATATAGCTGGCCTTCAAGAAGCAAATCATTGTCCCTAGCATCTTTTCTCGAACTTGTAGAGGCTCTTCTTGCCTCTTTTGCAGCGTTTGTGAGCGAGCGCTCCGCCAGCTCGATCCGCGCTGCGTCGGTTTCAACGCAAAAATTGAAACAATTTGGGCCGATAGTTATCCACAACGTCTCCAAAACTTTCATGAGGCTTCTCAGGCCATCATTGAATAATAATACCGCGATATCAGCTGCAATATCGACGATTGACGATTGACGACTTGGAAATTTTTCAATTATCGCCACTTATGGCTTTTTTTCGAAACTATATTTATAACAATAGCCGGTTTTTATGAAGGGAGACAAAAGAATACCTGGGAAAGACCCGCAGGACCTGGGAAAGGCCCGGTATACCTGCCGACCCTGAGGCGCGCAGCTGCGCGGGACCCCGAGCGTCACGGAGCGCTGCACCGCTCCACAAAATATTCAATATCTCCGAAAATAATTATTTTCTCGAACTGGGTCCAACGGCATCTTAATCTTAAATGTATTTTAGATTTTTCTAGATGGTTTTAAAAAAATCGATTTTTTTAAGCCGTCACAGTGGTGTTGTCCCTTAAGGTCGATCTGATAGGAGCTTCTTTTAATTTCGTAAATTATATTAAAGTTACAGTTTCAAGTTTAATTACATACGAAGATACGTTGACAAACGTCTGTACTTTGATTTTGACGGATCCTTGAAAAAACTGTGGCCACCTACCCCGCACTTACCCAACTTAAAGTTTTCGGCTTAAATGGTCAAAATGGTATCGCAAAGCGTGCTTTTTTCGTAAGTTATTGTCATTTTTATAAATCTTTCGAATGACTGATTGTTCAACCCCGAATGATGCGGATAATAAGAGAGAAGGAAAACTTCAACCATTGTCTGACTCATATAATATCGATTCTTGACAATCTCATTTTGGTGATCGCACGTATACCGCACGTAGCCGGTTCGAGCTTTGTACGGGAAATCGAATAAAAAAGAACAGAAAAAAATGACAAACACAGAGGGTTAGATGTGGTGTATCGTATTTATATATAGCTCCAGGATCGCCTGTTCGGATCGCATACATCAGTAAAATACGCACACCCGAGTCTCGGAGTATATGGCCGCACGATAATCTCTGTCTCTGTCTCTGTCTCTGTTCCTGCCTCTCTCTCTCTCTCTCTCCCACTTTCTCTCTCTCTTTTATCTTGCTCTAATGTTTGCGAGTATCGTTTTCGAACGACGAAATTGATTTCGTTGAAATTTTCGTGGTACCAATTTCATAAAAAAAAAATACAAGACCCAAACTGCCCCACCTTCCCCTATTTTGCTAAAAGATTTCATTTCGGAGTTCTGCAACTTCAAGCAAATTAGAGAACGGTCAAATTCATCACCACAGATTTTGCAGCTCTTAATATTTTGTAAAACTTCGGGTCCTTCTCGATTCTCGGTGGAAATTCCATTTTTCACCGCCCTCCTGTGACATGTTCGCGCGGGTAGATAAGGTTAGCTCCAAGTCTCCATTGACAGCAATAAAAAAAATTATTTATATAACTTACGTTACAATAAATATGTATACGCACATATCTGTACTTACAAGATTACGGAAGATTTTTAAAGGAGCCAGCACTCAATCACGCCCCCTTTGATTATGGTTACTTATTGTTGAAACGTGTAACAATCATTCCCAATCATATTTGCCAAGGGTAACCAAGATGTGCAAAACTTTCCGTATAACTATTTTTCCCGATAATCCGCTCAAGTCATGCAAGAATTAATCTTAGGAAATTATTCTTAGGAAGTAGGTTTTCACAAAATGGATCTTCCCTGATACTATGAAAAATGTAACTCCCCAAAATTCGAATATTGAACTGAAATATATTTACCTATATAACGAAATCCTTGATGTAACGAAGATTCGTTCATTCCCTTCCGATAAACACCCGAAACCCTGATACAACGACATAATCATGTACATTCCCGTGCAGAAATTTTGACCGGGATACCCTATGTTCGATCAAATCCCGATCAGGATTTGTCATGGATTCCCCAAAACCGGTATCCCGGTTAGAATCTAATTTGCATCAGTATTGGCATATGTACGACGACGATGGCATCATTTTGAAAATTTTGGCGTCACGTGTATTTTCTGTATTACTATGGAATTCCTATCTATAGATAGGAATTTCTGTCTATAGATTCCTATCTATAAAATTCCTATCTATAGATAGGAATTACATAGTAATACCGAAAATACACGTGATGCCAAAATTTTCAATATTATGCCATCGTCGTCGTACATATTCTGATACTGATGCAAGTTGGATTCTAACCGGGATACTGGTTTTGGGGAATAAGTCTCTGTTTATACCCACCGACATGTCGGTGGGTATAAACATGTATTTAAGACAAATTAAAATCAAATTCACAATGATTAAATTAAAATTTACACCAACCGTGAGTTCTTACGTATTTCGAGAGAAAACATTTCGTCGAGGCAAAGAAATTTTTGCAAAAAAAGATGTGAGTTTCAAATATTACATTATAAATATGAAAAAAAAATCACAAAATGAGTTGTGAATTTCCTCAAGTTGAAGAAAATAAAAATCGAATTCACGACAGTTATATTAAAATTTACACCACAAGTGTAAACGTATTTTGAGAGAAAACATTGTGTTGAGGCAAAGAAATGTTCGCACAAAAAGTTATGTGCAAAAATGTCTTTGCCTCGGGGCAATGTTTTCTCTCAAAATACGTACGAACTCACTTTTGGCGCAAATTTTAATCTAATCATTTTGAATTTGATTTTAATTTGTTTTAAATACGAAAAAATTCACAACTAATTTTGTGAATTTTTTTGTATTTATAATTTCTTGTCAATACATTTGCATTCACAGATTTTGATGTGAATTTTTTTTAATTCACATCAAAATCTCGCGATGAGCGCGATCTGCCATTTGAATCTTTGGACACATTTTTTTTATTGATAGTTTAATGCACCAAAACTTTATAAATGTTATTTATTTTTATAATAAATTTAACATGTCATAATTCCATTTTTGACATTTTATTTCAGCCTGTATTCATCCGTGGTCCTTCCCAGATTCCTCAATGATTCCATGGGGAATCTATTTAGAGTCATTAAAGGATCCGGTTCTGGATCCCTAATGGAATCCAGTTTACGGATCTTACATTTAGTCTTCGAATCTGATCCGATATCGGACTAGATCCCGACTGGGAGCCCGGGATACAAGTCAGAATCCAGCTGTATCCCTGCCAAAATTTCTGCAGGGTTATGCTCTAATTTCTAATTGCTCGTAAAAATCGGTCTAATGTAAACCTTTCTTTCTTTAAAAAATATTTTCCCATATTTATAATACTAATATAATTTGTTTGAAGAACATTTTAAGGGGTAAGGCCACTATAGAAAATTCAAAAAATCGATTATTTTCTCTTAAAAGATGCCTTAATATCTTAAAAGTGACATACTCAAAGGATTAAGGTGGGAAAAATGTCTAAATACTTTTATTTTGAATTTTGGCACAGCCTCTCAGTCCGATGCAATCCGTACCGAAAAATTTAAACGCGTTTTTCTCGAAACTACATTTTTCAAGTCGGCCGGGCTCATAACTCCAACAAATATTGACCGATTGACTTGCAATTTTAACTGTATATTCACAATTACATTCTGCATAGAAGTACGTAGGATTTTCTCGATATATTACATCGTTTTTTTTTATAAACAATTTTCGGACGATGTTTTTTTGAGAATTTTGAACTTTTATTTCAAAGACGCGCTGTTTTTGCAAAAATTTATACATCAAAAAAATCCTACGTACTTCTGTAGCTATTCACATGTAAAAACGAAGAAAAAAAATTCATTCACTGTAAGTTAAAAATTGCAGGTGCCGTTGATCCGCGCGCCTATGAAAAAAAGGCTTCGTCGAATAAAAGCTGTGCAGCCGCCATTTTGTTTTATACAGTTTATGATATGTATAATAAAGCACCTTTTTCAGAATTTTGATTTATTCCATTGTTGCGCTAAAAAAAATCCCAAAATATACTTATTTTTCCGCGCTACAGTGGCCTTACCCCTTAAGGAACATGCCCTCGGTAGACTGAAACCTCAATATATCGAAAACTCGATATAACGAACTTCCCTTGAGATTCGTTATATCGAGGTTCGACTGTATATGGAATTGTGTCGTAGAATTTCCTTGGGTTGATAACTAAAATTATACGTGTTGCATTCCGCTCATGATAGCGTTCTTCTCAAATACCTTTCCACAATGATAATCTGGATAGATGGGAAAAATCACATTTAGCGTTATAAAAGACAAGGAAATAAAGTGTTTATTAAAACATTTAATATTCTTGTTTTTTTAACGCCCAATGTGAATTTTCCAATGGGATTCGAACGATCGATAAACCGAATGCGTTTTAAAAGCCTCATTCGGTGTCAATCCTATGATTGAAGTGAAAAAGATAGGACTAAACGCGAAAACATCTTCCGTGACTCTGGTGTTCGGAAAAAAGAAACTGGGTATAAAAATAGATCATATCGTGCATATAATTAGAATTGTCCAAATGTTCGAAAACTTCGCGTAGGTTGTAGGGAATATCTGCTTTTACTAAGCCATCGAAGGGGATTTTTTTTCAACTCTACATGCGTTACGCTCCCGATTTAGGTAATTTCGGTGTAAAGTGGAGACCCCCTTGAGCAAGGCACAGCAGCATACGCAGCATGTGGTAGGAAAACTGTGCAACGTTGATTTGTACAACCCGTCACAGCCGTCGAACCGACGACGTGGCCTTAAATGGAGGTCGTTATATAGGGCATAACTTACCTAAAGTTCGTATTAAATATAACTCAATTTTATTAATAAAATCTACAGAAACTCATTAAAAAGTACGAAATAAACTATTAAGAAAAGCTAACGATATTAAGATGACTATTGAGGGGTTACGTGGGTTTCGAAGCCAAAAAAGCATATTTTCTCTACTTAAAAAAATATAATATATACATTATTTTATTCAAAATGTTAAGCACATAAAAGAGCAACATTTCAACAATATTTAACCCTTGTGTTGCCACCCGGGTGTCCGGGTACCCATCGGCGTACTATTTATTGAATAATTTTTTTTTTTTTAAGATTGGCCAAAACCTTCTCGCTTCCCTGTGATTTGACCGATTCTCTATCGAAATTCGCATTCTACGTATTTAGAAAAAAATTTAACTTAAAAGATTTTACATTTGAAAAAAAAATCACGTGTGATACACGATAGAAAAAGCATGATTTTCGTATAGTATATCATAAAAAAAAGATTGTAAAAATATAATAAGTAAATATGGATTAATATATGAATAATAACAATATATATTTATTTCGAATTGTTTATTTATCAAATGCACTGTATATAATAATGATAACTATCACATTTTGCAATGTGATTGTTGGACAAAAATCATGGAGCTTTCGTTTTTTGCACAGTAATATACAAATATTGTATGAAAAATTACAACAACAAAAATAATTAAATTTTCTTCTCTTTCGAATAGGCTGCTCGTTGCAAATGTACAGGGTGTCCAATAGGAAGTTTCTGAAACTAATCGACTGTCACTTTAAAACACGTGCACAGAATCAGAAAAGCCAGATTGCTTTAAATAGAGGAAGCTCTGCAGTTTTTAACGCACATAAATAAAACCCAGTCAAATATTTTTTATGTCAATTTATTACATCTTATAAAAATAACGAAAAAGTACAGTGATTAATGATAGATATTTTCGAAGTGCGAACCGCTAGATTGTGCACGAAAATCAATTCTCTTTTGAAAACTGTGAAAAACTGTGTCCAACATATCGTTCGTTATGCCACGAACCACTTCCTGGATGGCCGCGATCAGTTCTTCTACTGTGCTGGGGTTTTTAGCGTAACAGTGATCTTTAATGTAACCCCATAAAAAAAAATCACAAGGGTTCAGGTCCGGTGAGTACGGAGGCCATTCTAGTCCGCCTTGAGCAAATTTAGGGTACCCCAGACCGATTACTCGAGTCCCATATACGCGATGAATAGCTTCAAACACCTCATGAGTCCGGTGCTCCGTCGCTCCATCTTGCATGAAGTAAACATTTTTAGTCAGTCCTCTCTTTTTTGCATAAGGGAAGAATTTCGTTTCCAAAAGCTGTTTGTAACTCTCTCCTGTTACCGTAGATTCCAAGAAGTGCAAATAAATTCCTTTTACTCAAATCGCTGTCCATGCCGTTACTTTCTGTGGATGAAGGGACTTCGCTAGCGATATGTTGGGATTTTCCGTTCCCCAAAACCGGTAATTTTGCTTGTTTACGTACCCATTCATCCAAATATGTGCTGCATCGGAATAAATAATCAATTTCTCATTAAGTTCTTCGGCTTCAAACATTCCCGTAATAGTGTTACAAAATTCGATGCGTTTCGTCATGGCATCCCGGGAAAAAAAGATCATATCTGAACATATCTGAAGCATATCTGTAGAATCAGATATGATCAGACAAGAGATTTGGTCATATCTGTTCATATAGTGTCATGACAGATCATGTATGCTTATATCTGAGCATATCTGTAGAATCAGATATGATCAGACAAGAGATTTGGTCATATCTGTTCATATAGTGTCATGACAGATCATGTATGCTTATATCTGAGCATATCTGTAGAATCAGATATGATCAGACAAGAGAATTGGCTATATCTGTTCATAGTGTCATGACAGATCATGTATGCTTATATCTGAGCATGTATGATCATCCCGAGAAAAAATTATCAGACCAAATCACATCTGATTATATCTGGGTTATATATGATCCAGATATGATTGATCATATCTGGATCTTGTCTAATCATGCATAAGAAAAATGGCCATATCAGAGCACACATGATTAGATTTGACGATATCAGAGCATGTATGATTAGATTTGACGATATCAGACCACCCGGGAAAAAAAGTTCATGCCTGAGTGGATATGCTCATATATGTTTCAGATATTGTCATATATGTTTCAGATATCGTCATATATGATTCAGATATTGTCATATATGTATCAGATATATTTATATCTGACATTTTACAGTATCATATATAATTAGGTCTGATCATATTCCACATCACATATGCTTAAAGAAGATCATATCTGATCACATATCCCGGGGAAAATGGTCATATCTGAGCAGATATGCTCATGTAGGTGTTTATCTGCAACATAAATGAATCTGATCTGATCATGCATGGTCAAAGATGAACATACATGTATTTTTATGCGCTCAGGGGTAGCTCTATATCTGGTCAGATATGATCGCGCATAAGTAAATATGTGCAGATATGAATTTGTAGCTGAGCATGTCTGCCCATATGTGGTCATGTCTAACCAGATATAGTACAATTCACGACTACATTCGAGCTCATGAGCTCATGAGCTCGAATGTAGTTGTGAGCTCATGAGCTCGAATGTAGTTGTGAGCTCATGAGCTCGAATGTAGTTGTGAGCTCATGAGCTCGAATGTAGTCGTGAATTGTACTATATCTGGTTAGACATGACCACATATGGGCAGACATGTTCAGCTACAAATTCATATCTGCACATATTTACTTATGCGCGATCATATCTGGCCAGATATAGAGCTACCCCTGAGCGCATAAAAATACATGTATGTTCATCTTTGACCATGCATGATCAGATCAGATTCATTTATGATGCAGATAAACACCTACATGAGCATATCTGCTCAGATATGACCATTTTCCCCGGGATATGTGATCAGATATGATCTTCTTTAAGCATATGTGATGTGGAATATGATCAGACCTAACCATATATGATACTGTAAAATGTCAGATATAAATATATCTGATACATATATGACAATATCTGAATCATATATGACGATATCTGAAACATATATGACAATATCTGAAACATATATGAACATATCCACTCAGGCATGAACTTTTTTTCCCGGGATGTTCAGTTAACAATTGATGAGTGCTTATTTTATACGAATGAAACTTTGAAAAATATTTTAAAATGTTGTGTAATGATGATTTGGTTATTTTTAATGCTTGAGCAGCTTTCCGAATCGAATCATTTGGTTTTTGTTTGAAATAATTCTCAACTTCGTTGATCTTCTCTGGTGTAGTCACCGTAACAGATGGACCTGGCAACTCGTGTCTACGGTCCTGGAGTGTACCATACTTCACGACGTTATCGATTATCCTACAAAAATTAACGTAAAATTACTTCAATGCAGTTTAATTGAATTGAAACACAAGTTGTGTGATAGAAGAATATGAATAAATATTAAATTCTTACCTTTTCAGAGTATTTTCGCTGACAACTCTATGAGTTCCAAACTTAGTACGAAACCCTCTATACGCATTACTATAAATTTTTCCCCTCGAGAAGAAGCACTCAATAAGATATACTTTTTCGCCCGTGGTGAGCTCACTCATTTTCACGCGCGCGTACTTGCTTCAACCACGGCTGGAATAAAACTGCGGGGCCTCAGGTATGCGCCTTAGAAAAAGGGACCCCTATTGAATTCATGGAGGGAAGAGACACTTATTTAGTGTTAGCAACTTCCTATTGGACACCCTGTAGCATGATCCAACTACAACTTTTCTACCACTAGCGTCTCGTTGATCATTGTTATCAGTTACCACTTCTGTTACTGGCCGTTCATAGTAACTTTCTATTGCGATTTTCGTTGCATGATTTTGCATGACTTGCTGGTTAGAAAATCGCTCTTCTATCATTGGCACGGCTAGTTCTTCTGAGAGCTGGCGTACACTGAGGAAAAAAACCAATTGAATCAAAAAAATATATTGGTTGATGCAAATAAATGTGCTGCTGCAGAGTCCCACCGACATATGAGATTGTTTCAATACCATAAAATATTGGTAAGTTTGATTGATTTAAATAACATATTATTTTATTTGGAAAAGCTCTTCTGTTCTCTGAATATCTCCATTATCCTTCAAATAAAATTTGCTCTGTTGTAATTTTGTCAGTGCAAAGATAATATTAATTTCGTTTTATTTTTCAATCATCCACATTTTTGTACGTATATAAAGGTGTAGGTTCACATCCTAAGGAATCTATTGACAACAAATTAAAATATTCTTTGTTTTTAGTTGTTTTAATTATGTTAAAAGCAATTACCTTGCTATAATGATTGCTGCTAAAAATAGAGCTCCCGTCCCCTCCAAAAAAAACATCGAAACTCGAAATTTCAATAAAAATAATATGAAACATGTAATTATAAGACCTTTCATTAGTCAACGATCACCACGCCTGAATCGTGGACTCTTTTCATAGCTGAGTAGGAGAATAAACATTTGTGACTGCATTGGTATCTTCTCTAATCTTTCTGGGCACACAATTGAACGCTTGCACAATTGGTGTGATGTACAAGTGTCGACCCCTCAACCCGCATCTCATGACACGGGTTTCGGTGTTAAGGCGCCTTGAAACGGATTTTACCGTTTTGAGGCGTCGTAATGCCGACGCAGCAGACGGCTCGTATTTTGAAAACACTTCTTATAAATACATATACCACATTTCTTAACAGCGAATGTCACGGTCAGGCCACACTATTGCTATATGTTGAATATATGTCTAGAGGCAAATACATTTGTCACGTGACTTAAAAGTACCTATATATAGTAGGAGGTAAATCCACGCGAGCGTATGCAGATTACATTGAACCGCTTAAGGCCACTCCAGAGGCAGAAAAATAGGCTTTTTGGGGATTTTTTTCACATAAAATTTAAAATAAATCGAGATTTCAAGGACGGGTTTTTATCATACATATCAGTGACTGTATACAATAATTTGTTGAAGCAATCAATTTCAAAATGGCGGCTGTGCAGCGTTTATCTCGAAATTGCATTTTTTTAAGTTGGCCGGAAACATAACTCAGACAATTTTCAACCGATTCACTTGAAATGTTGAATATATCTTGAAAAGTACATTGTCTACGGAAGTACGTAGGATTTTTTTTTATATTGCACAGTTCATTTGTTGTTAACAATTATCTGACGAAATTTTTTACTTTCCAAAGATTTGCCTAAAAAATCGTCAGATAATTGTTAATAACAAATGAAGTATGCAATATAAAAAGAAAAGCCTTCGTACTTACATAGACAATGTATTTTCCAAGATATATTCAACATTTCAAGTGAAACGGTTAAAAACTGTCTGAGTTACGTTTCCGGCCAACTTAAAAAATACAGTTTTGAGATAAACGCTGCACAGCCGCCATTTTGAAGTTAATGGCTTCAAAAAAATTATTGTATACAATCACTGATATGTATGATAAACGCCCTTTCTTGTAATCTAGATTTATTTTGTAGTTTTTCTGGGGAAAAAAAATACCCAAGATGCCTATTTTTTCGGCCTCTAGAGTGGCCTAACCCCTTAAGGCCGTTGTCTAGTATGATGGGTCAAAAAAATGAATTATTTTTTTGCATTTTCTGAAAGTATAATTTCTTTCGAATATTTTCGTTTGTAAGCCCTAAAAAAATGTCGAAAAATTACCCGAGTTATGTGCCTTTGTAGGAATCTGTAGAATTTTCAAAAAATGGTGTGTGTGTTTTTTTTTAAATTGCTTCCAACAACACAAACATTCATATTTTCAAAATCCTCTACGTATTTCTCTATTTATACTCATGTAAATTAATGGAATTTTTTTCCAAATTCAAATTTGCGTGTTATATTGCGTGCCGCAGAGCGACTCAAATTCAACATGCCTCGCCAGAATGGCTCCAACGTCACCATTTTGTATGATTTCTTTTATACATATATTTTTTTGTTCCATTGAAGATATGACCAATAACATCCGTGAATATTATTATTCTCTTACTTGTCCATTCACCAAAAGAAAACTCACTTAGTTTTAGACGTTTACAGTGGTGTTACCCCTTGAATCCGTTTTTCTCAAAACTACCCGAGTAAAAATGATTGTATATACTTAGATACAATTATATAAAAATGATATACAAACATATATATTCATATATAGGTTTATATACGAATGTATATAACTCTATACATTCGTATATATAATCCGATATAAATGTACTTCCATTAAATTTGATTTGATAAAATTATACATAGTTCTGTATATAATGATATATGGAGATACTATTTTTATAGGGAGTTTATGTAATTAGATATAATATCATATACAGTTATATGTAATTCAATATAGTGTTGTATATAATTATATATATATGTGAAAATTTTAGTTACGGTATATAAAATTGTATATGACTGTATATGAGTACTTTCATTTTCTTCCCGAGTATAAATGAATATATATAAACATACATAATTGTATATTAATTGATCATATACAATTGTATACGTTTATATACAAATATATAAAATTCTGTCGGGCCAATTTTTGTATACAATTGCATATGATCAATTAAGGCAGAACACCACTGTGACCCCCTGTTTTATTGCCATTTTTCAAGAATTTTTTTTTGTTGGAACGTAAATTTGAACTCGCGCTCGCAGTCCGCCCTGACCGTCCCCTACTCGCAATAGCGCTGCAGTCGCTCTTAGGGCCACACAGAGAGCGCCACTGTCATCACGTTTGTCTGCGTCCACGTAACGGGATCTCCTTCGCGTTCTCGGGCCACTTCCGTTTTGTTTTTATTCGCCTTTTGTTCCAGAATACTTTCTTAATCGTTATCTATCGTCATCTTCGCAATCTTCGCAATAAACTATTGTCTAGAATAAAGTACGTGCACGTAAGCTTATTTTTATTCCAGCGTCCAACAGGTTATGGGCCCAGGTCGCAAAAACAAGTGCATCGTACTCGGAAAACGTACGCCACGTGGTTACAAACTTTCGACTAAAGTGAACAGTGTTCGCGGTGTGAGAAATTGCAATAAACTTGAAAAAAATGGCATCCACGCAATTTACGAGGATAGAACCTCTTAACAAAGACAATTTCGACACTTGGCGCATCCAAATGCAGGCGCTATTAACCCGGAACGAGACATGGGGTTATGTCTGTGGAAGCGTGCCAAAACCGGAACCAGACCAGGCGGAAAATATGCGCAAGTGGGAAGCGGATGACGCAAAGGCAAAGGCTGAGATTATCTTATCGATTAAACCCTCTGAGTTAAAACAAACGAAAGATTGTAACACTTCAAGAGAACTCTGGCTGAAATTGGAGAGAACATACCAGTCGTCTGGACCCGCACGGAAAGCTACATTGATTAAACAGCTCACGCTGCATCGGATGGAAGAAGTCGAGGATGTTCGTGACCATCTTTCGAAGTTCTTTGACACAGCCGACAAGCTCGGCGAAATGGGAGTTGAAATCAATCTGGACCTCCTAAGTGTCATGCTGTTGTACAGTCTTCCGAAAAGTTACACAAATTTCAGATGCGCGATTGAGTCCAGAGACACGTTGCCGACACCCGAGGCACTCCGACTCAAAATTCTTGAGGAAAACGATTCGAGAAAAAATGAGAATCGAGAGAGTAACTCCAACGCGATGTTCGCAAAGAGTAAAGCGGACGACCGGAAAAGCTACTGGAAGAACGGAAGTAAGGGGGAAAAAAAGGGCCAACCAGCGAAGAAAAAGGAGGTCTTCAGGTACAAATGCCATCGTTGCCGAAAAATCGGGCACAAGGCCGCTGAGTGTACCGAAGAAACAAGGCGGAATAACGACGCGAACGCCGTCGACCAACTATCTCTCTATGCTACGGTGGATGCCGAGCCTGCCCGGAAGCCACCAGACCCAGAAGCACTCCACGTCAGAAAATCTGTCAACGCGGTATCATGGTGCGTAGATAGCGGATGCACTACGCACATGTGCAACGACGTGAACTCCTTCTCAAGCAACTTCTCAGAAGGACGAGACGACGTAAGCCTGGCAAGCCACGCATCGTCGCAAGTCACAGGAACTGGGTCAGTATGTTTTAATACAAAAGAAAATGGTCGAAAGAAAAGAGTTACATTGGATAATGCGCTTTGCGTACCCGATCTGCGCCTTAATCTTTTGTCAGTCGGCAGAATCTGTGACAAAAACTTGACGGTGATATTTGATAAGGACGAGGCGAAGGTCACTGACAAAAATGAGAACACGTTACTGAGAGCAAGCCGAACCAACAGCGGCCTCTATTGCATCCAACCTGCGCAACCCGAAAGCAGCGCGAATGTCGAGCCGCGACACGACAAGACTCGCCTGCCCTCGTCAACGGAAGTCAGCCACCGCCTCCTAGGCCATCTGAACTACAAAGATCTTACGCGAGCCATCGAAGAAGGTGCGATCGAGGGAATAAAAGCCGAAAGGCACTCCAAGAACGATGCTTGCGAGATTTGTATTAAGGCTAAGATGACACGATCGCCATTTGTCAGAAAACAGACCAACGAGAAGACCGATGTGCTGGAAATCATCCATACGGACGTATGCGGACCAATGCGCACCGAATCTCTAGCAAAATCGAAATATTTTATAATTTTCGTAGACGACGCGACAAGATGGTGCGAAATTCGCTTTCTACGGCAAAAGAGCGAAGCTCTGGAAGCATTCAGAGATTTCAAAGCACTGGCAGAGAATCACACCGGCAAGAGGATACGCTATCTCCAGTCAGATAATGGACGTGAATACGTGAACAATCAATTCGAGGAATATCTGAAACTTTGCGGAATTCGGAGACGATTGACTGTACCCCATACGCCTCAACAAAACGGGGTGGCAGAACGCAAAAACCGCACTCTATTGGACATGGCACGCTGTCTCATGATGGAGGCATCATTACCGAAGTTCCTCTGGGCCGAAGCTGTGAATACAGCAAACTACTTACGGAACAGATGCCCGAGCGCCAGCCTGAACGGAAGAACGCCCTATGAAAAATGGACGAGCAAGATTCCGAATTTACATCACCTGAAAATATTCGGAAGTCGAGTAGCGATTTGCAATTTGGAGCCCCAGAAGGACAAATTCGACGCCCGCTCCCGTACCGGAACTCTCGTCGGATACTCTGAGGTCTCGAAAGCATATCGTGTCTGGAGTCCTGAAAAAAGGGGCATCGACATCGCGAGGGACATTAAAGTCATCAGCGGACATCCAGAAACTCGCCCATCGAAAGAGGAGACCGAGAATGAGCAATCGAATCGTCAAACGGAAACCGACGACAACGAGATAGTTCTCCCTGTGATTTCTCCAGAAGCCGAAAGGGAAGAGAACACGAACGAGATCGTGCCGGAAGACGCAAATGAGGGAGGGTCAGTAAAACACGAGCCTCAAGACACTCCGACTACGTCGAAAAGGATTGGCGGGCGGCCTCGCCTAATACGTACAGGATTGAGGGGAAGGCCTCGACGAGTTTTTAACACAGCCGAACAAACTCAGGAAATCCCGGACATCGCTGGACTGATCGAGATAAATCTGAAGGATGCAGTTCAAGGAACAGACGCCGAAAACTGGAACCGAGCGATTGCATCCGAATTAAAATCTATAATAAAAAATAACGCATGGGAATTGGTACCTCGTCCGGACACAGAAAAAGTTCTCGGCAGTAGGCTGGTTCTGCGGCACAAATTCGCACAAGACGGGACTATCGAAAGATATAAAGCCAGAGTTGTAGCGAAAGGATTTGCTCAGGTACCAGGCATAGACTTCGATAACACGTTTGCTCCCGTAGCTCGATTGGAATCGATTCGGCTTATCGCGTCGCTCGCGGCGAAGCATGGGATGAAGATCCATCATTTTGACGTGGCAACTGCGTTCCTTAACGGGACACTCAAGGAAACCGTGTACATGGAACCGCCGACTCACATCGAAGAAGGACTGCGTATCCTGATGGAGACCGAGCCGCCGAAGAGTATCGTCCGACTAAAAGCTTCTCAGATTCTGGAGGAATTGGAGAAAGGAAACAAGGTCTGCCTTCTGAAGAAAGCTTTATATGGTCTTCGACAAGCAGGGAGATGCTGGTATGAGAAACTAGCCGAGGTGCTGGTAGCATTCGACGCAAAGAAATCGACGGCAGATCCATGCGTGTTCATCAAGGCGGACGATAAAGGGACCGTGTTAATAGCCACGTATGTAGACGATATTATCGTCGCTTGCAAAGAAAACTCCTCCGCTGACGAGTTATACAAGCACCTAGCAGACAGCCTCGAGATAAAGAATCTCGGAGAGGCAAAATCATGCCTTGGCATGGAGTTTTGTCAAGAAAACGGCGTCATAAGTATAACGCAACGAGGCTATACCGAGAGTGTCCTAAATCGGTTCGGAATGGCCGACGCAACAGCGGTAGCCACGCCATTGGAGTCGAATTTTAGAATCGACAAGGCCGACGCAGAGGAAAGCGAAAGATCGAAGCGTCCTTATCAAGAATTGATAGGCTCGCTGATGTACTTAGCTGTGAGTACAAGACCTGACATAGCGCACGCTGTTAACTTTTTGAGTCAGTTCAACACGTGCCACGGGGAGAAGCATTGGACCGCGGCAAAACGAGTGCTGCGATACCTGCGCGGAACGGCAAACCAAGGGCTCAAGTATTACGGAACGCACGAGGAGATCAAGGGCTACGTAGATGCTGATTGGGCCAACAATTCCGCAGATCGACGATCTTATACAGGATACGTTTTCGTTTCAAGCGGCTGTCCCATCTCGTGGGCTTCCCGTAAACAAAAGACGACGGCCCTGTCATCAACAGAGGCCGAGTATATGGCCCTATGCGAAGCAGCCAAGGAGGCGCATTTTCTTCGACGGTTTCTGGGAGAAATCGGTATCGACGAGCTGCCGAGGATACGGATTCTGTGCGACAATAACGGAGCGAGGAAGCTGGCGGAAAATGCAGCTTTCCACGCTCGGACGAAGCACATCGATGTCAGACATCACTTCGTGCGAGAAGCTCTCGACCGAGGTATAATCCGGATTGAACATGTTGGAACGACGGACATGGCAGCGGACTTTTTAACGAAAGGAGTACCGGGCCCTAAACACCGTCATTGCCTAAATTTGTTGGGCATAATTGATAAGTAGCCCTCGGGGACAGAGGCAACTGCATCGAGGGGAAGTGTTGGAACGTAAATTTGAACTCGCGCTCGCAGTCCGCCCTGACCGTCCCCTACTCGCAATAGCGCTGCAGTCGCTCTTAGGGCCACACAGAGAGCGCCACTGTCATCACGTTTGTCTGCGTCCACGTAACGGGATCTCCTTCGCGTTCTCGGGCCACTTCCGTTTTGTTTTTATTCGCCTTTTGTTCCAGAATACTTTCTTAATCGTTATCTATCGTCATCTTCGCAATCTTCGCAATAAACTATTGTCTAGAATAAAGTACGTGCACGTAAGCTTATTTTTATTCCAGCGTCCAACATTTTTTGTGGGAAAAAAAGAGATATACGAAAATTTTTTTTTGTTTTGTTCGTTGTTTAATGAAGATACATAACAAAAAAATTTCAAATTTTTCACGCCCCATGGTGACGCTGGGGAAGCTCCCGCGTCAGGTACTATTGCCTCTGCAGTGGTTCGCGGCACGCAGCAGAACTCTCTTCAAAGTCGATCTGAAAAAAAATACCGAGTGTTTTCGTTAATAATATGATATTTTGAAGAGAAGTACACAGGGATTTGAAAAAATATTGATTTTTAAAAAATAGGCACGCTTTTGAAATTAAAGGACGATTTTCGAGCAAAATTTCTCGTCGAAAATAGGCTATAACTTTTATTATTATTGAGATATCGAAAAAATCCTACCTACTTCTTTAGATAATCTAGTTTTATTGATGCAGTCCAAATTTGAAGTCGATCGGATAAAAATTGCTCGAGTTCTGCTGCGTGCCGCACTCAAAAAAGTGGTTTGGAGAAAAACGCGTTCAAAGTTTTAGGTTTGTTAATTTATGCTATAAATTGGAAAAAAAAATGTTTACACGGAGAGAATTTTTAAGTAATTTTTACTGTGAAATCACAGTAACTCGGTGACAAATGTGCAATTCTTCAGGTTTTTAGGAAATAAATTATAAATTTTCATGGAAATGAATCAAAATTTACTTTTGCGTAACAGAAATTTAAAATATTTTCCAGAATTTTTACTGAAATTAATAGTAAAATTTCATGAAACGTAAAGATTACGACAATAAGTTAAAAAAGTGCTAATATAAATGATATTTTTCAGTGGAACATTGAGAAATTTGCGTGTTTTCCATAAAAATTTAAAAAAGGAAGCCGAAATTTTCCGTGCGTCCACCGGAATTTTACGTTCTTTATAGTAAAATCAGTTAGGGCTAGGTCGCCTGACCGTACGCGTGAGCTCTGTGTGTGAGCGTGCGTATACGTGAACGCAAGCTGTGAGAGTGTGCATGTGTATGACGCAGTATGACGAGCACGAACCACGCCGACCCGCGTTGCTTAGCAACAGCGGTACCGCGCATGCGCATTATAGTACGAAGCATGGGCCAAGAAAGCCTCGTGGTCTCGTGCAGTCTAACGTGTTCTACGCAGTTCTACGCAAGAAAACAAAGAAACGTGAAAAGAAACTTCGATAAAGGACGTCTAAAATGGTACGGAAAGATGATATGCTAAAATAAGTAGCAATCAAGAACACAAATGTTTAGAAACGCCGATGAAAAAAGTGTTTATTTAATCATAGGGAATTAATTTTTCGCTAGGGATTTTAGAAATTTCAAGTTTGTCCAGGTTATTTTTACTGTAGAAACTTGGAATTTTTGAGGCAGCCCAGTGTTAAAATTCTACATGAGAATGTGTCAGAATTTTTACTGAAAGAAATGTAAAAAATTACGCTACTTGCTTAAATTTTTACATGAATGAAAGCAAAATATTAAAAGCTAGTGTCAATTTTTGACTATGTGCACATTTGTCACCGGTTTCAAATTTTTAATGTAATTTTTACGGAGATTTCACCGTAAAAAATACTTAAAAATTCTCTCCGTGTACCTTTAATCAGCGATGCCGGCACCGTATAGCTGGCCTTCAAGAAGCAAATCATTTTCCCTAGCATCTTTTCTCGAACTTGTAGAGGCTCTTCTTGCCTCTTTTGCAGCGTCTGTGAGCGAGCGCTCCGCCAGCTCGATTTGCGCTGCGTCGGTTTCAACGCAAAAATTGAAACAATTTGGGCTGATAGTTATCCCCAACGTCTCCAAAACTTTCATGAGGCTTCTCAGGCCATCATTGGATAATAATACCGCGATATCAGCTGCAATATCGACGATTTTTTTGCTCGCGGACTGACACTTGGGGGCTATTGCCCAAACTGATTTGTTGTAGCTTTCGTTGTTGTTTTGCGTGAAGCCGCCCAAACAACGCTGCAGCAAATCGTCTCTGCTCAAGTTTTCGAAGACTGGCGTAATTGCCTCCAATACTTCCTCAGGAAGAGGCGGCTTATGGCGATATTCAGAAACATTACCGCTTGCGACCGCTCGCTGCCACGAACACCACGACTCGGCTCCCTCTGGGCAATCGTCATGTTGTGGCTCACTATCTGTGGATATTTTATGTTTGATAGTAGCCAAATTGCCTTCCTCATTTTTTCAACATCATCGCTGTTCCTCCGAATAGCCAAGCCGTAATATGTGCTCAACTCGTCAATCAATTTTCCGGTGAGCTTTCCTCTGCCAGACAATCCTTTTTGTTTTTTCACGATTCCGCGGAGGCGCGTCCCCATACGTTTTTGGACATGATCGATGCACTCTTTTTTTATCTCGAAACCGTCGTATGGATCGCTATTCGATATGCCTAGACACGTTTTAGAATCGCCGTCACCAATATAATATTTATATTTGATGCCATAGAGCTCTTCAGACCGTTGAAACATTTCGACAGCTGAGTCGACTTCCATTTTTCCGGAAGAGCCGCTATGGTTCACCTGGCACTCATCGTCGTGGGTACTTTTCCATTCCCAGTACTCCGCGGTGCTTTCTTTTTTTTCCAATGCTCGCAAGCTTTGCAATATTTCGATTTCACCATAACGTCGATCACTTTTTTAGTGTACCAGCCAATTAGCGATGTTATGCCGAAAAGCGAGCTGAAACCGCGCTTACGCCACGATCCGTCGCCTGAAACGATAATTCCGTCCTCCACCCCATTTTCCAACGAAATTGTCTCCTCCTCAAGTGCAGCCTTTTGTTTGCTCACTGTGCTCACAGCTTTAGTGGCAATCAAAATCGAATTTAAGATTCGATCGTAGAAAGACTGAAATATGGGGCGCGGTAGGTCCATAAATGCACAAAACTTCATCAGGCCATTCAAACCGACGCCAAGAAGACGCATACTGAATACGATCCGACGATTTATTTCGTACGCATTGTCAATCATAGGATACGAATTGATTTGCACTTTTTCACAATGGCCGCAAACGACCTCGATTTTGAATCCGAGTCCGTGCAAATTTTTTTCAGTAAACTTTATATCGCGATCACACACTTTGCACTTCACTAACGTCGATATAATGTTCAATGCATTGACGAGGTGTACTATACGATAACCAAAATCGTCAGTAACACCGACCTCTAAATCGTCCGACGATTTTAACTTTTTCGCCGACGTGCTTACATACTCTGCAGAACTATTTTCGGAACTATAACGGTTCGGAGGTTTCCCGAGTCGAAATTTTCGAGCCGCGTTCAACCAACAAAATGAAGGCGAGCATAAATCGGCGTGAGCGGATTATTGGGTATCTAAAGGAGGGTACAATGTTTGAAAGTACCATGCGTTAGAGCCTCCGATGAACCTCCGGCATGGCAGAAAGTAGACTTTTTGACTCAAAGGAGGTCAGTGAGGTTCACAATTGAACCTACGGAACCTCAGGTCGGCCTACTTCGAGCGCTCGCGCAGAACCTACTTCCCCCCTTTTCGGGCTACTGTACACTGCTAAACAGCAAAATTAATTTATATAGAATCTATTTAAATAAAATAGGTTCTTTTCTTGTCTCACAGCCTACTACGATCATATTTCTTTCAAAGATATTTATATATATTAATAAAGATGAGATTACAATTAATCTTTATTTGCTTACAATGTACACTGTAAAGCTAAGTGTATTATATGCATAAAATATTTCATAAATCGAAAATAAAATGAACTCCTTAATTGAGAGCTTTACCACAAGGACTTTTTATCGTAATTCGTCATTCCCTGGCCTATAGAAATGATTTTTTTCGAAGAAAATATTTGCCCTATATGCGCCTTGAACCTAGTCCTACCTACTCACAGCTACGCTCCGCTGCCCCTATGCTACCGAGTGCTTACAACACTTTGGTCGCTGATATGGCATAAGAAACCAAATGAATACCTCTAACTATTTGTTGTATCACATAAGCTATATGAATTACTTAATATGATTGTGATAATTAGGGAGTTTCATCGAATAACATGCTATAGATTTTTCAAACAAACACACATGTACATATACATATATATAAAATTCCTCTCTCTCCACCTTCTCTGCCCCTCGCCCCTTTTATATGAGTGTTGAAATAAAGATGGACCATTAGTTCAATCAAATAGAAAAATGGTTAACTCTAAGAAAATTCGATTTAAGGTAAATTTAAAAAAAATAACTAGATCCATTCAGTGAACTTAACTAAATTGTTTTCTTGAACAGATAAAGATGTTGAACTGATGAAACCGAATCACATATTTATGAGGATCAAATAAAATATGTAGTTATTGGACGATATTAAATAGATTCATTTTCTATAAATAAACATTTTTGAAATCAATAATTTTAATAATGGAATGCAATAGGAAAAATTTGGTTCTTTGATTATTTAGCGGAAAAAAATAAAAATATGCTTCATACATACACGTGGAAATATTTTTTAAATTTTCGCCGTGCTAAAAATGAAAACAAAGAAAAATCAAACATTTTATTTAAAATCGACGGTAATCGGCCGTCGCCATTTATCAACTCATTATTGAATAAACAAAAAAAAAAGAACAAAAACAAAAAGAAAAAAATCAAATGAGGTTGAATTCTAAACCGACAATTTCACTCCTTTGAAACATGAAATAGACTATAATTAACACCCTAACGTTCCATATAGATATCAACATTATATGTTATTTAGATCTACACTGCCAGCCAAAAGTTTTCGGACACTCCACATAATCGCAAAACTTTTGAGCGCAGGATAATTGCCAAATAATGTTAGAGTAATATAATTCATTTCATTTATTATTTCACGAACATACTATAAAGATCTATATAATTAAGTAATTATACAGACCTTTATAGTATCTTCGTAAAATAATAATTATTCTACCATAAGTTTGCAATGATCCAAAGTGATATTAAGTTTTGCAGTTATCGGAAGCGTCTGAATACTTTTGACTGGTAGTGTATATTCGAATATATTAATGCAACCACATATTTCGAGTATTATATATATATATATATATATATATATATATATATATATATATATATATATATATATATATAGTATTATATAATATAAATAGTATTATATAATATATACCGTCGCTTAAAAGTTTGGATACACCAGTCGATATTTCTTGCTGCACGAAAAGTTACACAGCTTCGTAAAAAAAAAGATAACCAAATTTACCGAACGGCGTTTTGACGGGAATAAATTCAGCTTTATATTGATTTTCTGAAATATTTTTTTATAATTTTCTTTTCGACCCGGTACGCACTTTATACGTGACTGATTTCCGCTTTTTTTCGACCATCGAGATTTGGGCTCATGACTTATGCAAAAAAAATTTGTTACGTTTATCCATGTTAAACTTGAACGGGGTAGCAAGAACTCCATTTGCGTTTTTATAGAGTTTTGTACGATTTTTTTCGCAATGTTATTTCATTTTTTGCTAAAAAAAGACTAATTCTAGATAATGCAATGTAACTCAAGAACTAGAGGGTTTGAGAAGAAATGTCAAGGACGGAAAACGTCGCGTAAGCTTATACTGGATAGACTGGCATTTTTTAAGAATTTTCCTGTGAGATTTTTTCTGACAGGAAAACGCCCATTAATCCGATAGAATTGGAGTAAGACTGTATATACAAGCATTCTTTTATGAATTGCCTATAAAATAATAATAAATCGATATTGAGAAAATTTGATTGTTTTCGCATATTAATATTGCACTAATAATTTGATTAGGGGACGATGTATTTTTATGAATTTCGTATTATTTTCGTCATCGAACGGGTTACCGATCAGGCCACAATGGAATGATGATGGAGGAGATATCGAATTTGGGCCGAAAGCAGGTTAGGTGGGGTCGAGGCAACAGTTTGAGATTGAAAGCAGGTTAAGGAGGCCTGTGCTCTGCACGTTTCACTGAAACTGGGGTCGAGCGAAGGTTTGGGAGGTCTAGCAGAGGCTACCCTGGACGAAGAGGTCTCTACATGGCACTGAACTCGACAAATGAGGTTTCGTAGGTTCAACGGAGGCTGGCGGCTTATGTATTACAAAAGAAATAGGTCCTGCGAGGGTTCAGAGGAGGCTAAAAATTTCGACTCGGGATTTCGATTCGAAATTTTCGTTCGACTCCTCGTCACATAGCTCCGTTTTGTTCCCTTTTTCCCCGCGTACACTTTCGGATTATCCATTTCGATGTGCAAAGAATTATTCTGAGCGTTCGATATTTATAAACGAAACGATTCGGAGCGTTTAGACACGAGTAGCGTCGCTTCTATTCGCAAACTGACGCTATGACGCTATCCCTATACCTGCCTTGAAAATTTTTCAATTATCGCCACCTATGGCTTTTTTTCGAAACTATATTTATAAAAATAGCCGGTTTTTGTGAAGGGATACAAAAGAATACCTGGGAAAGACCCGCAGGACCTGGGAAAGTCTCGGTATACCTGCCGACCCTGAGGCGCGCAGCTGCGCGGGACCCCGAGCGTCACGGAGCGCTGCACCGCTCCACAAAATATTCAATATCTCCGAAAATAAATATTTTTTCAACCTGGGTCCAACGGCATCTTAATCTTAAATGTATTTTAGATTTTTCTTGATGGTTTTCAAAAAATCGATTTTTTGAAGCCGTCACAGTGGTGTGGTCCCTTAATACACAATTATATATGTTTATATATTTTACTCGGATCTATTTTTCAATTCTTGGCACGATATTTCGAAAACTAATCAACCGATTTACTTCAAATTTAAACTACATGTAGTGTGAACTGGTGTCCATTACGTATATAGAATTAACTCCATAAAAATATATTAAATATATTTCGTATTGTATGAAAATCGTTATGTTCTGATACACCGTCGCCATTCGTTCAAGATTTTTTTCTCTTTTATTCCAGTAAGCGCAATAGCGACATACACGTTATGAAAAATTTCTCATTTTTTGTTTCAGGTTAGTGGAAGCTGACATATCATGCCCGAAAAACGACGGCATCCATTTTTTCTGGCCATATTAATATACGTGAAACTTTATTAATAAGCAACATTTTTCAATCTGTAGAAACGTATGTGTTCGTTATTTCTTGTTTAATAAACCACAAAACTCGGAATGTCATATGTCTGAGGATCTTCGATGAAAAATTTCAAAGAATGACTGCTTTTCTTATTCTTCACACTAGACGATGGCCTTAAGGCGTCTTCTCACTTGAAACGCTAAAAAACGGCTATTGTTATGCATTTTTTGATAGGTTTATATTATAGATGTTCCGAAATACATTTTTCTAAAATGTATTTATTTATGTCACTATTTATAGACGAAAATGAAAGTTAAAAAAATGTCCTGGAAAATTGCAGGTCTGCGCCGTTGATGTAATTTCGGAGATGGATCATTCGAAACAAAAAAATTAAACGGTTTTAGGTTTAGTATGTTAATGGCTATAGCGCATATCATACGATTTATGATATATGCGAAAATAACAAAATGGCGAACAATTTTCGAAAAAACAAAAAAAGTGTATTTTTCATGGTTTTTGGCAAAAGAAAATAGTAAACAGATTTTTTTTAATCCTTCATATGCACCATAGCTATAGTTGTAAAGAATATGTGGTTAAAATTTCATAAGGATCGGTTCAGTAGTTGAGAAGATTTTATCAGCAACCCGTCGAAAAACGTTGTTTCGAGAAAAACGCGTTTAAGGGGTGCGATGTAGTCAGAGGCGCGAAACAACGAGCATTTTCAACCATTTTTTTATAGTAATTAAGTTTTTTTACAAAAGTGATTACACAGATTTTTTATGTTATATTTCAACTTGACTTGTACAAATTTTCAAAGAAAAATATTGATTATTTATAAAAATATCGCCATCTTTGTCGGGCCCCTTCGGCATGTAGTGCTTTGTGGTGACCATCATAATATTTTACTGGATCATCTGAAATCAAAAAACCAAAAAAAAACCATTAGTTTAATAATAAATCTAGTCCTTAATCGAAGCTTTTTTTAAAATTAACAAAGTGGCGGCTTTCGACACATAACTTTCGATTTTCGACCACAAAATCACTAGTTTATTGTTAAAAAAAATAGACATTTTCAACAAAAATGAAAATCCTTCGATTAAGGACTAGTTTTTAATGCTATCAATAAGCACACCAAATTTCATCAAAATTCATC
The DNA here is from genome assembly GCA_964007375.1 of Ophion obscuratus. Taxonomy (NCBI): domain Eukaryota; kingdom Metazoa; phylum Arthropoda; class Insecta; order Hymenoptera; family Ichneumonidae; genus Ophion; species Ophion obscuratus. Next base: position 78,204,666 of record OZ023312.1, read on the forward strand.
GAGTGGTTTTATAATTATAGTGGTCACCGACTTGAAAAAGATAGTTTCGAAAAAAACGCGTTTAAAGTTTTTCGATGAGGATACGGTATTATTTGTTCGTAAAATTTTGAGCTCGATGGATGAAGCTAAACTTTTTTTTATGTATTTTGATCCGTTGAATCCGAATATCACAAGTTTTTGCCGAAAAGTCGAGCATTCAATTGTTCATAGCCAATTGTTAAAAGAATTTTTCAAAAAATTAAAGTTATCCCTTATAAAAATTAGTCCGGGATATTCCACTAATTGTGGAATATCCCGGAAACTATTCATCGGATTGACTTGAAATTTTCAGGAAATATTTTCGAAAAATACTTCAAAAAAATGTATTTAAAAAATCGATTTTCTGAAAATTCTGACTGCATCTCACCCTTTAAAGAACGTGCTCAAGTAGTAAAGGTCACACAAAAATATAGTTAGACTCCTCGGATCTTCATAAAATGTTAGTATGATACTTTTAGATATTTAATTATCACTTTTGGATATTTTTTGGATATTTTTTTGGATATTTAATTATCACGTTTGGATATTTGGATACTTTTGGATATTTAATTTTATTATTGGGAATACAACTTTGCAGTGACCGTTTTTTTTCAAAAGTTTAAGGCTTTATTATAAAAAAGTGGCTACATATTTTTTAATCAAAGTACTGCCCGTCGCTAGCTACGACCTCGGCCCATCTTTCAGGTAGCATTCAAATCCCGCGTCGATAAAAGTCTTGGTCCTTGGAGGCAATCCAGGAATCGACCCAATTTTTGACTTCTTCGTAAGTACCGAAGTGCTGGTCAGCCAAATCGTCCCGTGCAGAAATTTTTTGGGGACTCCACAGATCCTACCAGATCCCTATGGGGATTTGATAGGGACGCCCTAAGTAAGGAGTCCACACTGGAATCCAAATAGATTTGTTGGGGATTCCCCAGATTCTACCAGATCCTTATGGGGATTTGATAGGGACGGCCCAGGTAGGGAGTCCACATTGGAATCCAAATGTATTTGTTGGGGACTCCCCAGGTTCTACCAGATCCTTATGGGGATTTGATATGGACACCCCAGGTAGGGAGACCACATTGGAATCCAAATGGATCCTGGGCTGTTTCCAGATTAACGTGGTTTGAGAATTTTTTACTTGAAATTATATCAAATGGGATTTCGCGACGCTCTGTAAAAAATTATTCTTTGATGGTCCCGTGCACAGATTTGCTTGGGAGTTTCAAGATGCACCAACGTGTTTCTAGGAATTTGTTAGGATATCGAATACTACAATATATAATTATATTCTTTAGTAACTTCTTTACTTTAGTGCTTACCCATATTGTATATTTATAGTTTGTTATGAGCTAGTATTTTTTATACGAATAAAAAAACTTGTTATAACTTTTAATATGCACACTTTTTGAATTTTTAATACTTGTGCGCATAAAAATTTGTTTTCGACGTAACGGCAATCGGGTTATGATTGCGTCTGCGGTTTATCGCTGTGGTTGTGGAGTTTTGTTAGAGCGGCTTAAATGAGGTTTTAAAAGAAAATTAAATGTAAGTATGAAATCATATTTTCATAAACATGATATGTATTACACATTCGCTTAAGTTTGTAGCCCGTAACCGCAATTTCCACCCGACCCGGTGGATTTTTCATCGGGATCTAATAGGGATTCCCCATGAGGATCTAACAGGGATTCCTTGTCGGGAGCCAATAGGAATTCCCTATCGGGATCCAATAAGGATTCAGAAAATCGCTTCCGACAAAAGAAAGACGTCGGGCGATAGAACATAAGCGGCGCAGGGTACATATATATTCGTGTCGTCGTTGAAAAGCGCGCGACGATCGAGTTACTGCGCAATCGCGATCGTAAAATTTATTTACTCCAAACACGCATTAATGTTTGTTGCATTCCAATGATACAAGCATCAACCTTATTAAAGTGTTTAAATTTTATATAGTATAAAAAGTATTCAAAGAATATTCCGCCCATAACTGCACAAGTATTTTTGCTTAATAATAGTATAAAAAGTGTATAAAAACTACGTTATAGCATAAAAAGTATTTAAAGTATTTTTAAAAAGTTCATAAAGTATACAAAGTACTCGAAGATATAGATATAAGATATATAAGTATTCGAAGAATACTATACAAAGCACTATAAATATTCAGTATGGGTAAACAATTAAAAAAAAACAAAATAAGTATATTGTGGCATTCGATATGTACTCCTTTGTAAACAATAAATTGATCTCTTTAGTGTATCGATGCTTTTATTTTTTGTAGCATTTTGGGCTTACAGAATGCGATATGATCGATCAAGCATCGTATCGGATTCCGTTCAATACTGTGGGGAAGCTTTAAGATTCTTACATTGGATTCCGATGGGAAATCCCTATTGGATCCTAATAGGGAATCCCTATGGAATCCTTATGGAATCCCTACTGGATCCCGATGGGAATCCCTTTTGGATCCCGATGGGAATCCCTTTTGGATCCCGATGGGGAGTCCCTCTTGGAATCCAATGTACGAGCGTGACGTTTCCTGATAGGGATCCAATGGGGTGTCCCGTTGGATCCCTATCAGGGAGTAGGGAGAAGTAGGGGAATCCTATAGGATTCCAAACACAATTTCTACCTGGGGTGTGCCATTGACCGGAACAAGTGATAGTCGGAAGGGGCAATGTCTGGAGAGTACGGCGGGTGGGATAAAACCTCCCATTTCAGCGTTTCCAAGTACTTTTTCACGACATTGCAACATGGGGTCGGGCATTGTCATGCTGCAGTATCACCTTGTCATGTCTTGCGTTGAATTGTGGCCGTTTCTCTTTGAGTGCCTTACTCAAGCGCATCAACTGACGTCGGTAGAGTTCCCCTGTGATGGTTTCGGATGGTTTGAGCAGCTCATAGTACACAACGCCCAGCTGGTCCCACCAGATACACAGCATCACTTTGGATCCGTGAATATTCGGTTTGGGCGTCGATGACGGAATATGACCAGGCAGTCCCCATGATTTTCGGCGTTTAGGATTATCGTAGTAAACCCACTTTTCATCTCCAGTCACAATCCGGTGCAAAAATCCCTTCCTTTGTTGTCTTTGGAACAGTTCCCGCAGATGCTGAGAATTCGGCTCGTAGGTTGCCATGTTTGAGTGCCAATAACTTTATAATGCATACACGTATCCGTTAGCTTTTTTAAATTGTTTACATTGGCAGAGCCTCTAGTTTAAAATGCCATTTTTTTTATTGAGCTAGGGCCACTACTTCGGCCGCAGTGGCTCTCTAAGTAAAACGGTCACTGCAAAGTTGTACTCCTAATATTATAAAATTGTAGTGTGATACTTTTGGATATGTATACTTTCGAAAAATGTAAAAAAAAACAATCGATTTTTTGAAAATTGTATAGTGAGAAGTCGCCTTAAAATTCCGCTGCACACGTTCGTAATACAATTCATAGCTATAAATTACCTAATTTTCAATTAAATTCCTGATCGATCATTTTTCAGAGACAAATATAACAAAAGCAACATCGTAGCTGAAGTGTTCCACCGCAACGAATTCGAAAAAGTCGATTCGGGGCCAGAATTATGTATGCATAGACCTAAAATTGTATATGCATACATACAATGGATACAAATGATTGGTAAATATGCAGAAGCGAGGCTTCGGCTGAAAATCGGTCGAAACATTTTTTACGGTTAATATCGAGATGGAGGATGTTTAAAGACCTAATTTGCGCCGGGGGGATTGAGGGATGTGCATGGAATCGTGGAATGTGGGCGCAAAGCACCTCGGACGTGGGTGTGGAATCGTGGGATGCGTGCGATACTAGTGTGGTTGCGTCTTGTATACATCGATGACATTGCCAGTCTCGTTTACATCGGCCTTTGTGTGCAATAAATGATGCGTGGCTCGCAAAGATTTCGGCAAGAGTACGATATCCGGGGCGCCAAGATTTGACGGTGAATTTACGGTTATCGAGTGAAAATAAACAAAATATGAAGAGTGGCAAATGTTGATAATTCGCTTCTTATGCGTTCAAATTAGAATTTTTCGATAGTTATCGAAAATGACTATTTTTTTTGGAATTCGAAAATTTTAAGGAACATCGGGCAAGGTAACTTGGAAATGTACAGTTTCAACAGTGTCTCAGGAGCCAAAAATCTATTTAAAGGGGTCTTCTCAATTTGGACGCTAAAAAAGGCTATCTTCATGAAATTTATTTGATAGGTTTATATTATAGATATTGATATAAAAGTTGTTACTCTCAATAAATACACTTTCAAAATACATTACATTTTTTTAACGTACTTATGTAACCTGAACAAACTTTAAGGGGTTATACCAGTGTAAACGCTGAAAATTTGGGTGATTTTCCGGAATTTTTTGGAAGAAAAGTACTCACTTAAACGTTTCGGAAAATTAAGAATATGTTTGGCTATATTTGACCTATATTACGTAATTTTTCCATAGAAAAACATTGAAATCCAAGCGACTTATGCGCTGCCTTCGGAGGCGCCAAAAAAACAGTTCCTCCACTGCTGACACGATTCCGGCCGATTGAGGTAGCTGAAACCGAAAAAGGAAAAAATGTTAAACTGGAAGGTATTTCCTGTACAATGACGTAGGGTTTTCGAAAAATATCAAAATCTAACAAAATGGCGTAGTTATGAAAAAAGTCTGTTTTCTTGCCTATAAAACGGTTGTTTTTTCAATGCCAAATCGTCAATTTTCATCCAATCAAAAATATCCTACGTCATTGTAGAGTAAATATACTCAAGAGTACTCATTTCAAATTTCAAGTCAATCCGATAATTGCTCTTTGAGTTGCAATGTCAGCAAATTTGAAAAATCTAATTTCTAGAAAAACGCGTTTAAAGATTTAACTATCGATTTTTGCAAGCTAAAATGATATTGTTATAAATGATATAAATGATAATGATATTCTTGAAAGTATAAACTGTCGAAAAAGGCAAAAAAAATCGATTTTTCGAAAGTGTCACACTGGCATAACCCCTTAAACGCGTTTTTTCGAAACTTGTTGATAAAATCTTCGAAACTACTGAACAGATCCTTATTAAATTTTAACTACATATTCTTTACAACTATAGCTATAGCGCATATCAAGAGTTTTTCTAGATTTGGATATTTACTATTCTTTTACCAAAAAGAGTGAAAAAACGTTTGTTTTTGTTTTTTCGAAAGATGTCCGCCATTTTGTTATTTTGCATATATAAAAAATCGTATGATATACACTATAGCCATTAACATACTGAATCTAAAACCGTTTGATGTTTTTGTTTCGGATGATCCATCTCCGAGATGTCATCAACAGCGGAGACCTACAATTTTTTAGGACACTTTTTTAATTACCATTTTCGTCTACAAATAGTGACTTAAATAAAGAAATAAAATGTTCTTAATGTATTTCGAAAGTGTATTTATTAAATGTAACAACTTTTATATGAATATCTATAATATGAGCCTATCACAAAAAGTCATGAAGATACATTTTTTTCAGCGTCTAAAGTGAGAAGACCCCTTAAATACTACTACCATGTTTTCCTCGCTTATGCGAGAGATAGTGCGACTAGAGAGAGAGAGTAAAGTAGTACTTTTAATCGGTAGGAGTCCGAAGAGGGATTAAAAGTATACGGTTCACCCCTCTTCGGACTTGTGAGGCTCTAAGTTTATGTAATATATGTCCTTCAGTATTTCGATGCAGTAATTATATGGAGCAATTCCTATTGTTATAAATAAACAGAGAATATGAATAAATTAAGCATCACAATCTTGGAATTTATATTCAAAATCACATCAATTCTACGTTTAATGGTATTTATATGATACCACTAAATAACCCAAACAAATCCAAACCCAATTTTTTTATTCTTGAAATTCTCATTATTTTGGTTTAAATATCAAGAATGAACGACCAAAACTGGACGCCCCGGATATCGTACTATCCGCAGTTGCATTTTCTTTCCTTGCCAATACATGTCCTCCACCACCTTAAATGTGGCATTTGCAGATTTTCCATTCCGATTATAACAGTAAAAAAATTTCGACCGATTTTCAGCTGGGATCTCCACTTCTGCATATTTACGAAATGATTTCCCCAGCTCACGATTGCCCGTGCGTTTCCTGTGATCACATGCTACGAAAGTTCGACGCGGTCACGACGGTATTACAGAATTCGTAGCGGAGTACGAGCCGCCGCAACTTACCGCCAGATGTCGCAGCGACCGTCTCCTACTGAACTACAGCAAAGAAGAGTAGAGGCCCAATAGACGACGGTTACTGCAAGGCCGTTGTGATGCCTGTACATGTGTGTATCTTCACCATGTAAGATCACGAGTCAGTGAGAAAACTGATGCCCTAGATTTTCAGGATTGTCGATGATATTTTGCGCTTTGATGGTACAATTTTGCTACTTTTGGGGAAAAAAATCTGAACCCCAATTTCTCCGTATTTATCTATGAAATGGGTTTAAACAAAGTTTAAAATGTGTTTTTTCACCGTCGAGAGTCCAACGGTCTTAGAATGTGCATGAATTCGGCACATCGGTTAGTAATTCACAATTCATTCTACGTTATTGGGATGTTGAATAAGTTCTCGCTGTTATTTCATGAAAATTGATGCTTTGTTTACAAAAATCAGTCCTGATGCTTTCAAACGTTTTGAAATTGTTGTGTTATCGACTCCTAACGTGGTTGGGCTCTACTGCTAAACGAGCACTGCTAAAGACTCTACTGCTAAAACTGTACTGCTAAGAGGGCTCTACTGCTAAAAGCTCCACTGGTAAAACTGTACTGCTAAAGGCTCCACTGCTAAAAGCCGTACTGCTAAAACTGGACTGCTAAAACTAGCTTCTGACAGAGGGCTCATATAAGTACCACTGATGGAGGATATATTGTACTTTTTGCAGTTTTTTAACGATTTTTTGGGATTTTTCTTAGAAATCTTACCTTGCTATCGGCGCCATTGTGCTGCACTCGGCGGGATTCGTCCGCAGACACCTCATTTCGACGGCAGTATGGAAAAACGCGCTATCTCAAATTGTGATAGAAGAACGTGTTATCTCAAATTGTTATAGAAGAACGTGCTATTGCAAATTGTGATAGAAGAACGTGCTTTCTCGAATTATGAGAGAAGAACATGCTATCTCAAATCGTGATACAAGAACGTACTATCCCAAATTGTGATAGAAGAATGCGCTATCTCAAATTGTGACAGAAGAACGTGCTATCTCAAATTGTAATAGAAGAACGTGCTATCTCAAATTGTGATGGAAAAACGTGCTATCCCAAATTGTGATAGGAGAACGTGCTATCTCAAATTGTGATAGCCGAACGTGCTATCTCAAAATATTAGAAAAGAACGTGCTATCTCAAATTGTGATGGGAGAATGTGCTATCTCAAATTGTGATAAAAGAACGTGCTATCCCAAATTCTGATAGAAGAACGTGCTATCTAAAATTGTGATAAAAGAACGTGCTATCTCAAATTATGAGAGAAGAACGTGCTATCTCAAATTGTGATAGAAGAACGTGCTATCTCAAATTGTGATAGCCGAACGCGCTATCTCAAATTATGAGAGAAGAACGTGCTATCTCAAATTGTGATAGAAGAACGTGCTATCTCAAATTGTGATAGAAGAACGTGTTATCTCAAATTATCAGAAAAGAACATGCTATCTCAAATTGGGATAGAAGAACGTGCTATCTCAAATTATGAGAAAAGAACATGCTATCTCAAATTGTGATAGAAGAACGTGCTATCTCAAATTATGAGAGAAGATCGTGCTATCTCATAGTACGAGAGAAGAACGTGCTATCTCAAATTGTGATAGAAGAACGTGCTATCTCAAATTATGAGAAAAGAACATGCTATCTCAAATTGTGATAGAAGAACGTGCTATCTCAAATTATGAGAGAAAACCGTGTTATCTCAAATTGTGATAGGAGAACGTGCTATCTCATAAGAGAAGAACGTGCTATCTCGAATTGTGATAGAAGAACGTGCTATCCCAAATTGTGATAGAAGAACGTGCTATCTCAAATTGCGATAAAGGAACGTCATATCTCAAATTATGAGAGAAGAACGTGCTATCTCAAATTGTGATAGAAGAACGTGCTATCTCAAATTGTGATGGAAGAACGTGCTATCTCAAATTGTGATAGAAGAACGTGCTATCCCAAATTCTGATAAAAGAACGTGCTATCAAAAATTGTGATAAAAGAACGTGCTATCTCAAATTATGAGAGAACAACGTGCTATCTCAAATTGTGATAGAAGAACGTGCTATCTCAAATTGCGATAAAGGAACGTCATATCTCAAATTATGAGAGAAGAACGTGCTATCTCAAATTGTGATAGAAGAACGTGCTATCTCAAATTGTGATGGAAGAACGTGCTATCTCAAATTGTGATAGAAGAACGTGCTATCCCAAATTCTGATAGAAGAACGTGCTATCAAAAATTGTGATAAAAGAACGTGCTATCTCAAATTATGAGAGAACAACGTGCTATCTCAAATTGTGATAGAAGAACGTGCTATCTCAAATTGTGATAGATGAACGTGCTATCTCATATTATGAGAGAAGAACATGCTATTTGAAATTGTGATAGAAGAACGTGCTATCTCAAATTATGAGAAAAGAACATGCTATCTCAAATTTTGATAGAAGAACGTGCTATCTCAAATTATGAGAGAAGAACGTGCTATCTCAAACTGTGATAGAAGAATGTACTATCTCAAATTGTGATAGAAGGACGTGCTATCTCATATTATAGTAGAAGAACGTGCTATCTAAAATTATGAGAGAAGAACGTGCTATCTCAAATTGTGATAGAAGAACGTGCTATCTCAAATTGTGATAGAAGAACGTGCTATCTCAAATTGTGGTAGAAGAACGTGCTACCTCAAATTGTGATAACAGAACGTGCTATCTCAAATTGTGATAAAATAACGTTCTATCTCAAATTGTGATAAGAGAACGTACTATCTCAAATTATGAGAGAAGAACGTGATATCTCAAATTGTGGTAGAAGAACATGCTATCTCAAATTGTGATAGAAGGACGTGCTATCTCATATTATAATAGAAGAACGTGCTATCTTAAATTGTGATAGAAAATCATGCTATATCAAATTATGAGAGAAGAACGTGCTATCTCAAATTGTGATAGAAGAACGTGCTATCTCAAATTGTGATAGAAGAACGTGCTATCTCAAATTGTGATAGAAGAACGTGCCATCTCAAATTATGAGAAAAGAACATGCTATCTCAAATTGTGATAGAAGAACATGCTATCTCAAATTATGAGAGAAGACCGTGTTATCTCAAATTGTGATAGAAGAATGTGCTATTTCATATTATAAGAGAAGAACGTGCTCTTTCGAGTTATGCTAGAAGAACGTGCTATCTAAAATTATGAGAGAAGAATGTGCTATCTCAAATTTTGATAGAAGAACGCGCTATCTCAAATTGTGATAGATGAACGTGCGATCGCATATTATGAGAGAGGAACGTGCTATCTCAAATTGTGATAGAAGAACGTGCTATCTCAAATTGTGATAGAAGAACGTGCTATCTCGAATTGTGATAGAAGAACGTGCTATCTCGATCAGTCAACATATTTTCATTGATACGGCACCGATATTTGGGGCACCTCAGTATACAAAGCACTTTTTCTGTTAGGTTATTTAATTTTCTAATATGATTCAGCTCGATAATAGAACAAAATTAAGATATGTTTGAATAAACAACTTTTTTTAATTATCAATATATTTATTTATATGGAATTTTTTAAACCTACAGTCGCGAAATTTTGTAAAAAAATATGTGAAGACATCTTCAATTTGCACGAAAGGTATCAAATTCGTTATGCACAATGAACAATTTTTCGGAGTGTCAAAAGAGTGACCTTTTGCAGTAAACAAAAGTTTTCAGAGCAGAAAGATTTACAATAACGCGTTTTGGAATAAAAAAAAGTTTTTGGAGCAGAATGACACCAAAAGTATACAGACCACTTTTTCTGTTAGATTATTTAATTTTTTAACGCGATCCAGTAGGATGTGTTACATTAGGGGAGTACATTATGGTTGATATTATCGAGCTAAATCATATTAAAAAATTAAATAACCTAACAGAAAAAGTGCCCTGTATACTGAGGTGCCCCAAAAACCAGTGCTGTATCAAGGAAAATATGTTGACTGATCGAGATAGCACGGTCTTCTATCACAATTGGAGATAGCACGTTCTTCTATCACAATTCGTAATAGCATGTTCTTCTATCACAATTTGAGGTACGTTCTTCTCTCATAATATGAGATAGGACGTTCTTCTACAACAATTGGAGATAGCACCTTCTTCTATCACATTTTGAGATAACACGTTCTTCTATCACAATTTGATATAGCACGTTCTTCTATCACAAATGGGATAGCACATTTTTCTATCACAATTTGGGATAGCACGTTCTTCCATCACAATTTGAGATAGCATGTTTTTCCATACTGCCGTCGACTTGTACTCCTGTGACGTTAGGAACGTCAGAAGTTAGAAATACCTACCACCAAAGTTTACCTTTGGGCTGCATTATTGACAAGAAAACATAACATTTTCGATATATCGATATATGTTTGTTTGGGTTTTTGCATTTTAGCATTTGAGACTCTTTAGCAGTGCTGCTTTTAGTACTAGAGTCTATTTAGCAGTCCAGTTTTAGAATTAGAGCCCATTTAGCACTAGAGCTTTTAGCAGTAGAGCTTTTAGCAGTAGAGTTTTAGCAGCGGAGCCCGTTTAACAGCAGAATTTTAGCAGTTGTATTTTTAGCAATTCTTTTTTAGTAGTAGAGCCCTGGTACCACTCCTAATGATTCTGTAAGTTCAACTAGTGTCTGGCATGAGTCTTCATGTGGCTTCCAAAATGTAGCTTCCAAATCAACACATCAAAATCATTATTTTTGAAGCGTCTAACCCAATCTCTGCATGTTGTTTCCGACAGAGCATGGTCGCCGTAAGTCTCAACAAGAATTCTACGTGCTTCAGCTGCAGATTTGTTTAAAATAAAGAAGTGCAGTAAAATTCCCCTCAAATACTCTTTTTTGGCACAAAATTTGACATGTTTAACACTATGAAAAAAAAGTTGTTCACTCTTTGGCGAAATGACACACTGAATTTCAAGCTTGCTTATGGTACTTCTTCATAGATGCGGTACCATCACGTCTTGAAACTCCGACGATCTGGCTAGTACAGATAAATAACACTTTTTTTGTTTCTCGTAGACGCCACAAGTAGGGCGCCACCAGTAGAGCAGTGCTGTCGAAGAGAGATGGAAACAGATTGTCGATCTCCTTCTAATAACTTAAACGCATCTTACGAATTAAGGGGTAACGCCATTCTAGCGGCAGAAAATAAAGCCTAACTATGTCAATTTATTTTGAAAGTATGAAAAAAGGAATAGGATTTCTTTCTAGATGGTTTATTCAATACATATTGAGTACAAATATTACATATAGAAGTATAAAAAAAATCTATTATCATTTTCATACAAAATGGCGGCGACAGAGCCCATTTTGAAAAACGTGTTTTTTTTATTAATAGCTCCACGGGAGAACTGTTTTCTCGTAAAGTATGAGACCTGGAACAAAAATCAAACAAAATTATAGTCTATATATTATTAGCTACGGAACTACGTAGGGTTTTTTTTACATGAAATTTTGAAAAAATTGGCCCCTTTGGAAGAAATAAATCGATTTTTTGCCCAAAAAATAAGCAGTAAATTATTTATAAAAAAAAAGGTTACATTTAACCAAAAAACGGCTACGTACTCTCATGCAGAATATAATTGTGAAGCTACTATCCAAAAGAGGTACGAGTATTCCGTCCTCCCGATTTGAAAAAGTTTCGAGAAAAACCCGTTTCAAGTTGTACGAGGCGCATGAAAGAAATCCAAGACGCTGCCGCAAAATCGATTATTGAATCTTAAAAAGAAAATTCGCTACAGGAACAATTGCATATTATTTTTATGACCCCAAAGTATTTTTTAAGCCAAAAACCCAAAAGTTTTTTTTTCAAATTCCTAGAGTGGTGGTAAACCCGTAAACCGTATTAAGGCTTTACCCGTGGCAAACCCTTAATTCGGTTTACCACGTTTAAGCAATAGCAAAGCACACCCGTTAAATTGTTAATCCTTCGTCATACGTACACAGCCTCCAATATCATACACCAGAAGCGTAATAATTCTCAATCCTTAAGCGAGTGCTATAAACATGTATAAATTTAGAAACTTCTTAACCAAAGTGCCTATGTAGCATCAGCATGTGGTGCCTGTTTTGCAACGTCGACTTTTTGTGTTCAAACCCGATAAGTGTTTAATTTTTTTTTCTGACCTACAACTCACTTTTCTAGATCTTGATTGTCACTCCTTTTTCAATGTCCTATATCGTTCAATACCGTTCTATTTTCAAAACGATTACTATAAATAATTCATACCTACTTTCCCTTATCGGATACTCGAGTTCAGTTGCGCCAAGGTAAATATTAATAATAACCCTTTCATGATATGATATTTTTTACTTACAAGTTGGGGAATTAGGGACAACTACAAGGAGAAAAAAAAACCAATATTTGCTTGATTGTTTACACCGATGATTTTATTGATTTTTTCATCTTTGTTGCCCGTTTCACATTTTGGCACGACGTACGACGTCGGCATGATCACCACTTCTTAATGTTCACGGTTTTCACAATTGTTCAACACATTCACAATCACAAATACAAATAGTAACGAAAATAGAATTAATAGTATGCAGTTCATCGCTCAAGCATGGGGTAATCACAAGGATAAAAGGTTATGTTTATTACCCACGCCCAGGACACTACTTTACAACAGCGCCAAGTAGTGGTAGCTTCGGAAACGAAAAAAATATACTCAGCCGACTTCCCCCACCACCGGAAATTTGGAGTGGACTTCCACCACCACCCAATGTTTTTTACATTGAGAATAGAGGAAGGCTACGGCAGCGCCATCTAGCCTCAGACGCATACGTTCATATCCTTATGACGGTGCCATTTTAAACTACACGCACGCCGTTCAGGTAACGACATTAGTTGGAAAACAGCGAAAACTTATTCAACGTTCTAATAACTAAAAACAGTCGTTTTTTTCTTCACATTTTGGAAAACTGTCGACCGTTAGGTTCTTTCTGCAACAAAATCGTATGTGCACAATAAATTTCATCTCAATTGATTGCATTGTTTGGTCGAAATTGGGGTTCGAAATTTCGAAATGGTCGGAATGTGATACATAACCTCAAGATACGATTTTCATACTTGAAATGAGCTGTCAAATAAGATAATTGGCGAGAATATCCTATTTTGGAGCATTCATTGCAGAAAAGCGCAGTCTGCGAATATACTTCTTTAAGGGGTCTCGTCACTTTACACGCTAAAAAAGGCTATTTTCGTGAAGTTTTTTGAAGTTTATATTATAGATATTGATACAAAAGTTGTTATACTTTATAAATACATTTTCGAAATACATTTTTTGAAAAATTACTTATTTGAGTCACTATTTATAGACGAAAATGGTAGTTAAAAAATGTCCGAAAAAATTGTCGGTCTGCGCTGTTGATGAAATCTCGGAGATGGATCAACCGAAACGAAAAAATCAAACGGTTTTAGATTCAGTATGTTAATGGCTATGGCGCATATCATACGATTTGTTATATGTGCAAAAATAACAAAATGGCGGAAATTTTTCGAAAAAACAAAAGAAAACGTGTTTTTTCACCGTTTTGGCCAACAAAATAGTAAATATCAACATTTTAAAAAAAACCTTGATATGCGCTATAACTATAGTTGTCAAGAATATGTGGTTAAAATTTCATAAGAATCGGTTCAAGAGTTCCGAAGATTTTATCAACAAGCCGTCGAAAAACGTTGTGTCGAGAAAAACGCGTTTCAAGTTTGTTTGGGTTACATGGATACGATTTTTTTTCAAATGTATTTCGAAAGGTCATTTGTTAAGTGTAACAACTTTTATATCAATATCTATAATATAAAGCTATGAAATAAATTCATGAAAATAGCCTTTCTAGCGTCTAAAGTGAGAAGACCCCTTAAAATACATTTTTGGCTTCTGAGACACCGTTGAAACTATACATTTCCAAGTTACCGTGCCTGATGTTCCTTGAAATTTTCAAATTCGAACAAATCGTCACTCTCGATAACTATCGACAAATTCTAATTTGAACGCAAAATAAGCGAAATATCAACTTTCACCACTCTTATTATTTTGTTTACTTTGACTCGATAACCGTAAATTCACCGTCAAATTTTGGCCCCCCGCATATTGTACTCTTGCCGAAATCGTGGCAAGCCATTGTTTCGAAAAAAAAAAAAAAAAAGAAAACGCGTTTTTCACCGTTTTCGGCAAATAAAATAGTAAATATCAACAAAAAAAATCCTTGATATGCGCTATAACTATAGTTGTCAAGAATATGTGGTTAAAATTTCATCAGGATCGGTTCAGTAGTTTCGAAGATTTTATCAACAAGCCGTCAAAAACGTTGTTTCGAGAAAAACGCGTTTAAGGGGCTATACCAATGTGAACGCCGAACATTTGGGTGATTTTCGGGAATTTTTCGGAAGAAAAGTACTCAATTAAATGTTTAGCAAAATTAAGAATATATTTGGCTATATTTGACCTATATTACAGAATTTTTTCATAAAAAAATATTGAGATCCAAGCGACTTATGCGCTGCCTTCGAAAGCGCCAAAAAAAAGTTCCTCCACTGCTGACATGATTCCAGCCGATTGAGTAGCTGAAACCGAAAAAGGAAAAAATGTCGTTAAACTGGAAGGTATTTCCTGTACAGTAACCTTGGATTTTCGAAAAACATCAAATTCTAACAAAATGGCGTAGTTATGAGAAAAAGTCTGTTTTCTTGTCTATAAAATGGTCGTTTTTTTCAATGCCAAATCGTCAATTTTCATCCAGTCGATTTTTGCAAGATAAAATTATTAGAGATCCGGACTTGAAATGTTTACAGGATATTCTTGAAAGTATAAACTGTCAAAAAAAAGGCAAAAAAATCGATTCTTTGAAAGTGTCACACTGGTATAGCCCCTTAAAGTTTGTTTGGGTTACGTAAATACATTTTTTTTAAAATGTATTTCGAAAGTTTATTTATTCAGTGTAACAACTTTTATATCAATATCTATAATATAAACCCACTTAAAAAATCACGAAAATAGCCTTTTTAGCGTCTGAAGTGACAGGACCCCTTAACGGACCGTATACATTGATAGAATCTGAAGCAGAGTTCCTCTCTCTCACTCACATATCCTGTACACAAATATCGACCGCTGAGAACACGACGTAGCGAGTCGCTCACTTACGGGTGAAATCAATCAACTTACGCTCTTTTTCATGTGATCGCTGGTCAACTATCGAACGCGAATACCTTGGGTCGTTTCAATTGAAATTGAAAACCCGTGAAATAAAAAAAAATCTCCAATACCCCAAACAAATGATCTTTGGTAGAAGCTGATAACATTGTCTCTTCTGCGTCTCATTTTAAACGTCCCTGCCGAATTTTATTTTTGTTTATTTATTTTCCCTGCAATTAAATCTCACCTATGATTTACGGGACTAGAGAACGTCGTATGCTGAATTTCAAAATCCATGTCCAGACTGTACAACGCTGTCAAATATTTCGTTTTCTTCATTTTGCGAACCAACTCGGCAAATATTCTTGGTCGATTCTTCGCAAAATACTCAAATACAGATTTACTCCATTTGTATAAATATTCCTCCGTATTAGAAGAAATAAACAAAACTCAGTATTAAAATAAAATAAATAAAACTCAGTGACAAAATGATTCTTATTATTATCGGTATTATTGGTATAAATAATTTGACAGTCAGTTAATAAATAATTTGCATAAATATTGTATAAATATTTGGAAAACCACTTGTATAAATATTCCTCAGTGTTAAAATAAATAAACAAAACTCAGTATTAAAATAAAATAAATAAAACTCAATAATAAAATGATTCTCATTGTTATCGCTATTATTGGTATAAACAATTTGACAGTCAGTTAATAAATAATTGAAACTAAATAAACAAAGCTGAGTATTAAGATAAAATAAATAAATAAAACTCAGTCATAAAACGATTCTTATTATTATCGATATTATCGATATAAATAATTTGACACACAGTTATTATATTACACACTGAAAGTATAAAATGAATTGAAAGCATATCTATATATAGCTATAAGCTGAATGCAAACGTCGTAGAGAGGCCAGTCGGTTTAGGATGACGGTATGTGTGGGATCTTCGGGAGGCAAGCTACAAGACTCGCGACAGAGCCTCAAGCCGGCTCGTACAAACCAGCGAGCTTAGTTGATGCTCGCACGCGTGATTAGCCGAGCTCGAACGCAAGTGCGCTGAATGTTACTACACAGCACGTATTTCGGCATTGAATCGCGAGATAAAAAAATATTTGAAACACAATTGAACGTTCGTACGGTGCTGTGCTGCGGAATTAATCAAATGATTTGATAAATTCACAAATATACGGGAATTGTTTGCCACTCGTGAGAAATAGTGTATTCGAGGAGCGATTTTCGTTCACGAAGAAAAAAGTGAGCGCAGTAACGCTTCGGAAAAAAAAAAGTGATCCTATTCACACTCTTGATTCACTTTTCGGTAACTTTCGGCTAAATACACGTGTTTTATTTATTTTTTCGAGTTCTTGATAGAACACGAAAATAAATAAATAAAAAATATAAAATAAATTAAATAAATAAGAAAAATATTAATATATTCATATATTTTAGATACGGAGTTCACGTGTCCAAGTGTCCGCGGGTGAAGTGCGAATTTTTTGTGAAATAATATGAGGAGCAACAGGTAATCACAAACAAGAGCTCGATTGTTTCTCCGCAATAAAAGGTAAAGATATTTATCGCATTCGATTATTCGTAGTGACAGTTTATTCGTCGTGACTGGTGACAGAAATAGAAATGCACTTCGATTATACGAGTCTCGTTGGAAATCTTTGCCGAGTTATCGTGATTGATCAAACGAAACGCTTACGGAGCCAAACTGTGAAGGCAATTCGTACGAATTGTTTTCTCAATTGAATAGTTCGCGTCAACGAGACTTGTTCATTGTTCGTTGTCGATTAGCACATTTTTTCTCCCTCTTTTCTCGCTCGTGAACGAATGTTTTTTTTCGTTGAAGAATTTCGAGGCAAGATTCGAAAATTGTTTAAGAAACGTCTCGTCGGTGTGGAGCTTGTTTCAATAGGCCGATTAGGACTTATCGTAAGCATCTCTCGTTATTATTCAGGCTGTCGCAGTCAGGTGCGGACTACTTTTTCCTTTATCAAGCAGCTATCGCGACACGACAATCTCAATTTTGTTCGAAGAATAAAATTCTCGCCGCTCGTGTCTACAATCTGGTTTATCTTTTGCAAAGCTTCGTCGCTGGTGCAAACGAGATTAGCCGGAAAATGAGACACTCATCGCAAACTTTTGTACTCATGTGCATGAATACGTTTCCCCTCTGACGAATAATGATGTCATATGATACAACGATCCTTTTAATGCAAAGGCGGTGGATGCAAAAAAAAACGTTCTTACAAATGCGGAGAAATTATGCAACGAATAATAATATTTCCGGAAAGAGAAAGGTGCACATTAGGGTGGCACAATTTTGAGATCGATTTTTTTTTGCTTTTTATCACCATCGAAATATCTTCTTTGGAGAAAAAAAAAATTGTCGTGGAAGTTGCGAGCCGTCAAAAAATATTTAGAAGTCGTTCGAGTCACCCAAAAATTCGAATTTTCATTAAAAAATCGATTTTTTCGTCCACTTCTCACCCATGAATTTTACGCTTTATAATTTTTGAATTAATCTCGCGAAAGCTCAAACCGACCAATGAATATTGAGAGGTCGCTCAAGCCACCCAAAAATCCAAATTTTCATTAAAAAATCGATTTTTTTCGTCCTCTTCTCACCCATGAATTTTATGCTTTATTATTTTTTAATTAATCTCGCGAAAGCACTAGCTGGCTAAATAATATTTAGCGGTCGCTCAAGAACTACGAAATTTCGAATTTTCTTCATTATTTTTACTCTTCTCACTCATAAATTTGACGCGTTGTAAAATTTTCTAAACAATTAATACTTTTTTCCTTAGAAACAGATTTTTCGAATTTACCTCACGCTTCTAACCCAAGAATTATAATCTTTGTGCTCATAAAATAATTCTTTAAAACTCTTGTCCGTGAACAAAAATTATAGGTCCATTTTATTGGGTTCTGATAAATGCGAAGAAATTATGCAACGAATAATAATATTCCCAGAACATTAGGATGACACAATTTTGAGCGCGATTTTTTTTTTGCTTTTTCTCACCATCCAATTATCTTCTTAGAAGAAAAAAAAATTGTCGTGCAAGTTGCAAGCCGTCAAAAAATATTTCGAAGTCGCTCAAGCCGCTCAAAAATTCACATTTGCATTGAAAAATCGATTGTTTTTTCGTCCACTTCTCACCCATGAATTTTACGCTTTATAATTTTTTTTAATCTCGCGAAAGTTCTAGCCGGCCAATGAATATTTAGCGGTCGCTCAAGAGCTTCGAAATTCCCAATTTTTTACGCCTCTCACTCATAAATTTGCCACATTGTAAAATTTTCAAAACAATTAATCCTTTTTTCCTCAGAAACAGATTTTTCAGATTTACCTCATACTTCTAACCTAAGAATTATAATCTTTGTTCTTATAAAATAAACCTTCAAAGCTCTTGTCCGTAAAAAAAAATCCATAGATCGTTTTATTGGTTTGGAAGTGGGAGGTAAAAAAAGTATTAATTGCTTTGAAAAATTTACAAAGGGTCAAATTTATGACAGAGAATAGTAAAAAAAAATCTTGTGAAAATTGGAAATTTCGAAGCTCTTGAGCGACCACTAAATATTCATTGGACTGCTAGAGCTTTCGCGAGGTTATTTTTTAAATTATAAAGCACAACATTCATGGGTGAGAAATGGACGAAAAGAAAAATCGATTTATTAATGAAAGTTTGGATTTTTGGGAGGCTTGAGCGACCCCTAAATATTTTTTGACAGCTCGCAGCTTTTGCGACAATTTTTTTTTTCTTCAAAGAAGATAATTGGCTGGTAAGAAAAAAGGAAAAAAAGAGCTCAAAATGGTGCCACCCTAGTGCACATACATACCGATATTCGAACAATAAACAATAATATCTATCTGTCATCAAGGCCTCCAAAATTTCATTCGTTTTTTTGTCACTTGCAAAGACAAAATGATTATAAACTCTCATTGTTCGTCAATTCGATGTACGCTTATTTTCAATAGAATTCCTTCGTGCAATTATTGCTTACCGAACGAAAGCTTTTTACCGTTATTCTTTCCTAATCGTTGGTTCATTGATGCGTAAAGCATTCGTCGTCGAACCGGAAATCACGAAAATCAGTCACAAAGATCGGTAAATGGGTCGCACGTACGAGCCCAACTTTCTTCTTCACGAAATACACGTAGTGGTTCCTTTTCATCGTCAAGCTAAAGTGTATTAAAAAAAAAAAAATTCAAAATTTTATCTTCTTTATATTAACAAAGAACGCACGTTCGTTTTAGTTCGAAAAATAGCGCGACGAGAAACTTCCGTTGAAATATCGATTCCCCTATGTTCGAGGATTTCTTTTCTTTCCCAAAAAAAATCCGTATAATTTCTAACGACAAAATGTATTTAAAAAGTCTTTCGAGTAAAAAAATGCAAAAAAAAAACAATAATTTTAGTTTCACATTGTGACGTGCAACGGAATGATTCTTTTTCCATTGAGATTTGCATGTTCACGTGGGAAATAACCGTTGACATAATTCCCAATTGCTCGATAACGATTTTTATAATTGTAAAAGAATGTTTTTTTCCGGTAGAGCGTGCCACTGCTCTTGGTGTAAAAAACTGTCGGGTCATTTGTTGTACATTTTATTTTCGTATTCGATGTACTTATTACAGGCCCGGCGGTTGTAAAGGCTGTTAATTATTAGAGCATTAGTGTGGTGATTTGGACAATCCGTCACACAGACAACGTCGAATCGATACTTCGATTTCGATACTGTAAAATTCAATTTTCTGTTTCCGTATAGCACGCGTTTGTTGTATCGTCTCTCGTATCATTACATCAATACAAATTCATTCCCCCCTCTCTCTCTCTGCATATATATATATATATATATATATATATATATATATATATGGGATATTCCACGCTATTTCAGCTAGCCCGTGACCCCGACCATTTTCGGTTTTGCTGATTTTTTTTGGTAAAATTATTCCCCATGATAGGAATTTCCACACCAATTTTTAGATTTTGATCTCTTCTCTTTTGGCAGTAAGAATTTTCCAAAAAATGTCGATTTGAAAAGTCTTAGAAACGTTGAAACGCTGATAGCTTCTGAACTAATTGAGATATCGACAAGTGTCACTATTTTTTTTAAATTTAAAGCACACTGTCGTTAAAAAATATGAAAAAAAATTAATCAAACATCAATGTCAACGTTTTTTTTGCTTCTGGAGGGAAGACTATTTTTTCTTAAGGATGACCTTTTTTTATTTCTTAGAAAAAATTCTCTAAAATATATTGACCTATTCTATGATTTTTAAGACTAGTCTCATCACGGGCCCAGTTTTTCTTCTATTTTTTTTCGAATTAATGATATTTTTTAGGTGATTTTTATCATTTTTTAATGTCCAATAATGCTATTAATGATTTTAATGACGATTAATGCTATTAATGATAATGATCCAAACGGCTCGTTTTTTATTTGTACGGAATTTAACCAAAAAAGTGATGTCGAATCGAAAAATCGTTAAATTCATCACGATTGAAAAATAAACAGGTTTAAAAAAATGATTCATTCGAAAAAAAAATAGAAGGCAAAATGGGCCCATGATGAGATTAGTCTTAAAAATAATCGAATACGTCACTCTATTTTAGAGAATTTTTTGAAAAAAAAAAAAAATCAATCATCTTTTAAAAAAATAGTTTTCAGTTTAGAAGCAAAAAAACCTTGACATTGATATTTGATAATTTTGTTCTTATTTTTTAACGAAAGTATGCTTCAAAATGAAGAGGAATGTTGTAGTGCCATTTGTCGATATCTCAATTAGTTCAGGAGTTATCAGCGTTTAAACGTTTCCAAAACTTCTGAAATCGAAATTTTTTGGAAAATCCCAACTCCTGTAAGAGAAGAGATAAAAATGTAAAAATTGGTGTGGACATTCCATTCGCAGGGTACAATTTTACAAAAAAAAATATCAGGAAAACCAAAAGTGATTGGGTCACGGGCTAGCTGAAATGGCGTGAAATATCCCATATATATATATACTCCTCTGCCGCTCTCGTCCTTATCTATTTATCTTTCTCGATCGATGTCATAGTTTCCGTGCTACACGTAGTGGCGTGTGTCCGAAGGAAACGATCGTCGGGCGTGTCCCTGACGATCACTCGCAGCACGTTCTATACCTCGTGGAGTCACGTATGTTAATTATAACGCCGTCACGCATGCGGTAAACACGTCCCGGTTCTTTTCTCGCGAGACTATTCCTCGCGGCAAGACGGAGAGTGAAAGACAATTCACGGATAAAACTTTCCTCCTTTACAATGATACGTGTTGAAGCGAAATTTCAATTTTCGGTCTAAAAATTCGCCTCTGTCTCACTGTAAAATAAATTCATAGCCACGAGCCTCAGCTGATAAGATTGGAACTTTACGTAGCAATCTACCGCGTTCTTTTTTTTTGCCCTGTCGTACTTCGCGGAGCGTTCGTTGCCGCATCGATATTGCGTAACAACGTTGCCACGCGGTCATTTGTATGTGTGGCTGTGCTTCGTTGTACAGCGCCTTGCTTACAGATGTACAGCTGTATGGAAATACGATTTGATGGGAAACTTGACTTCGAAATTTCGCTCTGCTGGTCCTCCTTGATATATTCATAAAATCATTCGATTTTTGTTCCCGGTAATTACCATAATCATAAATTTACAGGAAAAATTCCAGTCGCCTATAAAGTAGGATTATGCTGAGTCAGATTCGTTGAAGAACTCCCATAAATAAAAATTGAAAGGCCATTTTTGGTGCGCAGTTACTAGAGCGGCCAGCCCACAGTCAAGGGAAGAGGAAATTTAATTTCGAAAACTGCCGTAGTCGCTGTGACATTGAATGAAGATCAATGGCACATTGAAGTATTTTTTACCGAAAAGTCTAGTTGGATATTTTTCTTCGCGATTGTATTCGCGTTTGGGAAAGTCTTGGCGCCTCTCGCGGTCTAAGGAAGAAGCTCTGCTATATAGTAAACTTTGTCGAAAAACATCGATAACCAATGGACAAAAATTTTGTCCATTGGTTTTTTTCTATATTGTTCAGTGTGAACGCTGAAAATTTGGGTGATTTTCGGGAATTTTTTGAAAGAAAAATACTCAATTAAATGTTTCGGAAAATTAAGAATATATTTGGCTATATTTGACCTATATAACATGATTTTTTTCATAGAAAAATATTGAGACCCAAGCGACTTATGCGCTGCCTTCGGAGGCGCGAAAAAAAGTTCCTCCACCGCTGACATGATTCCGGCCGATTGAGTAGCTGAAAGCGAAAAAGAAAAAAATGTCGTTAAACTGGAAGGTATTTCCTGTACAATGACATAGGATTTTCGAAAAATATCAAAATCTAACAAAATGGCGTAGTTATGAAAAAAAATCTGTTTTCTCTCCTATAAAATGGTCGTTTTTTTCAATGCGAAATCGTCAATTTTCATCCAATCAAAAATATCCTACGTCATTGTAGAGTAAATATATTCAAGAGTACTCAGTTCAAATTTCAAGTCAATCGGATAATTGCTCTTTGAGTTACAATGTCAGCAAATTTGAAAAATCTCGTTTCGAGTAAAACGCGTTTAAAGATTTGACTATCGATTTTTGCAAGATAAAATTATATTTACCATAAAAACTACTAATCAGCTATACCTGGCCCATACAATGTACCCTCCTCTTCCTCGAATAATGCCTGCTGAGAGGCTGAAGCTTTTCACACTATATAACCCTATAGCCCCTTAAAGTGTGAACTTTTAAGAATTTTTGAACCCTTTGCGGCATAGTGTAACACTGGTGTTACACCTAATTCAATTCAGATTTTGACGTTTCAAAAGTGTTTTTTAATTAAATATGGCGATTGTAAATGCGTTTCACGGTTCCTAGGACTTCAATAACTGCTAAAACATACCTATTAATTTTTTATTTTTCACGTAGCGGTTGTCGTCTATAACGAAAGTGCAAAAAAGCGAACTTTTTACATCATAAACCTGATTACGACTCATCTAGCAGGTAAACCATAACCAAAAAAAATAGGTAAAAACTTGGTTTTTGATCCACTGAAGACGAACCCGAAGTCTAAACCGTCAAATTGAAAATGGCGGATCCAACATGGCGGCTGTAAATGGCAAAAACTATAGGATTTTTTTCCAAATTTAATTATCTATTTTTTTGGGAACTTATTTCATGTAACAGCGACTCCGAAAACCCCCGAGTACCAACATTCGCCATCATCAAACGACGTCTTGCATTTATGGTCCGCCATATTGGATCCGCCATCTTGAATTCCCGAATTTTGAGTGCAGATTCGTAATCAGCGACTCCGAAAACCCCCGAGTACCATCTTTCGCCATCATCAAGCGACGTCTTGCATTTATGGTCCGCCATATTGGATCCGCCATCTTGAATTTCTGAATTTTGAGTGCAGACTCGTAATCAGCGACCCCGAAAACCCCCGAGTACCATCTTTCGCCATCATCAAACGACGTTTTGCATTTATGGTCCGCTTTCGAAATTTTTCGAAATTTCGAAAAGTGGATCGTGAACCCATGGCCAGATATATTTTAAAATACATTTTTTGTTTCCGCTTCTAATTGCATTTGAACCTGGTAGAGATCCCGCCGTTTCGGGCCTCACCGCTGGACGACTGCAACGCCAACGGCATCACCACGAACACTTTTAAAGATTTTCTTCCGAAAATTTACATTGTAACCACAAACATGTGTACAACATGCTGGGAAAAAAATTAATTTATTCCCACCAATGTGTTACTAGAAAAAATTACATCATTCTGACCCTTCAAAATTGGGCCCTCTTTGGGCCGTCAAGGCGAGTCTGTAGTCACCCCACAAGATTGTTTTCTTTCCAAGTTTGTATCTTTATGAATAATAAAGATACACACTTGGAAAGCAATATTGAAGCAATATTAAACGTTCTTTCTGTTATTCACAATGTATGAATATAATTTCAGACGTCACTTGTAAAAAGTACGCTCTGAAAAATAGAATCACTCCTTCTCGAAACCTGCTAGTGACTCTCATAACCTCAAAAAATCTAAATCCAGAGCTGGCAGACCGAAAAAGAGCGGAAAATAAATTATTCACTGCAGTAGCATCAAGCAATATCAAATATCATATCAAGCAATAGCAATATCAATATCAAGCAATATTCAAAGTTATTTATGTTATATACAATATATAAATATAATTTCAGACGTCACTTGTAAAAGGTATGCTCTGAAAAATAGAATCGCTCCTTCTCGAAATCTGCTAGTGAGTCTCATAACCTCAAAAAATCTAAATCCAGATTTGACAGAGCTAAAAAAAGAGCGGAAAATAAATCATTTACTGAAGTAGCATCTTTGCAATCTGCCATTTAGGTAAATTCAATAACGAACTCGCAGGAAATCAAGATCGAAGTAATTGCTTACGTTAGTTGGAAATTCTGAATAGAATTTTTGTCGACACCTCTAGCTCATTTTGCGACATTGAACCGTCGTTTTTTATTTATGGTCGTCATTGATTCGAATGAGTTGACGCTGAAAGCACTTGATTTTCAAACAAATTCCTTCATCCGAATCACAATACCGTAAAATTTACGTAGGATCGAAAAGAATCTTTTTATTTTTTCTATCAATCGCAATGTACGAGTAATATCTCCGAAAACATCGCGATTTTTTTTATCTCACTAATTAATATTTCATCTCATACAAAGTCCTGATTAAGATTTGTGAGTTGACTGTTCAATGACCCTTGCATGTAGACGCAAAATATTCGTGATTTACTCAAGTTACAGTCAGCTGCGATTTTTTTTTTTCAAAATCATTTTAACGAGTGTGGGTTCCATTCCATTCCTAAATTGTTCCAAATTGAACGTAAGAGGATTGGCTATAATTGCGTTGACCGAAATCTTACGGCTTAGAATGAAATTATTCCCTGTTGACGAAGAATCCGTCCTTACGTGGCCTCCTAAGAAATTCATCGATCGACAACAACAATGCTAGATAATTTTTTATTCCGATAATATTTTTACGAAGTATTTTTTTTTTTTTTTCGATTTCCCAGCTGTCAAACTGCAGTCCAATTTCTGCGCTCCACTTATTTCCTTTGACAGCTGTTCGTTCTTAATGCCCGATGAGCGATGACGTAAAGGTCTGACCAACGTTATTCGACCGGCCTTGAACGATACATTTCTAACAATAAGTAACGATTGATTGACTTGAAGATACAATGTGCGATCGATCCTCGAGCACTCTTCACGAGGCGAACGTAGAATTGTTGCACACTGAAATTATTTAGATTTACTGGTATGTTTATTGCTGCAAAACTTTTTTATGTGCTTTATTTTCAATTAGTTTATTGATCAGTTGACTTTTATTCTTTGCGTTGGTTGTACGAACTTATTATTCCCCTCTTAATACACGTTGAACAATTTCTATGGCACATTGTACATTATTGGTTAAATTAATTGCAGTCCTTACGGTCGTAAGGTTTTTTTTTCTTTTTCATTGCCATTATATTGGTTGAATTTTTAGTTTAATCGAAGTATATTCTGAGTATATTATTTTCGAGGCCCTGCTGTTTCAAAGATTCGCCTAGAATGTACATAAAGGAATTCAATTATTTCGTTCTCATTGTTCCTTGGCAGAGTGTTCCCGAGACATCGTGAATTCAAATTCGACGCTTTCTGCTCGTCACTTGTAGTCCGGCAAGCGTAAACACACTGGTTAACCAATTAATTGTCTGTTCCTTGATGCCTGTAGGTCGTACTCTAATTTCTGTTGAACTGAATTATTGACCTTCCACGTGGGAGGGACGGCCGCATTAATCTTGTTGGCTTGATTAAACTATCGCTGTAATATTTAAAAGCATTGTTCATTAGTAGGGGACGTCCCAGCAATTATTATTTAGGAGCAAATGTTGTCGAAAAAAGCCCCATTTTCGAAGTATTTTATTTTACCAAAAAAGTATCATCAACGTTGACGAAAACACGTTTCATGAGATTATAATTCGAAGAGTGTGAAATTATGCTCGTGTCTCTGATCGCTGAAAATCCTGAATTGGAATGTCGAAAAAAAAAACGATTATTATTTTTTGCACACTTGGCACGTGTATTCTACATAATCATAAGGACTTCGACCGTTCCTCGGTGTCGCAAGCGCGTCGTAAGTCTGAAGAAAAAAAAAACAGTTTGTTATTGAATCCTAGGAAACACGCTCGAGTCAGGGATTCAGAATGGATACTATACATTTACGAGTTTTTCAACACTGTGACGGACTAAATCGTTTGAAACTCGTTCCATACTAGCACAGGGCCAACCACAGTTTCATAAAATCAACTTTTTCTCCCGAAACATTGATAAATTAGCACAAGAACTTTAATAAGAAGACGTTGTAATGAAC
Organism: Ophion obscuratus; assembly: GCA_964007375.1. Lineage (NCBI taxonomy): Eukaryota > Metazoa > Arthropoda > Insecta > Hymenoptera > Ichneumonidae > Ophion > Ophion obscuratus. Next base: position 78,231,503 of record OZ023312.1, read on the forward strand.
TTGCTTTCCGCCCGCAGTTTGCACCTTAAGGGGTTAGGCCACTCTAGAGGCCGAAAAGATAGGTTTTTTGGGGATTTTTTTTCTTCGGAAAAACTACAAAATAAATCAAGATTACAAGAAAAGTACAGTCGTGCTGTATATTGGAATCCAAAAAATTAGAAGAAGCCTGGTTTTTTGATAGGTGATTTTGTAGGTGCCGCGGGTGCTAAATCCAAGTTTGCCTAAAAATCGGGATGTAGGGTGTTTTTAGGGGATGAAAGGGGATGGGGGTGGATTAATGCCAAACTACAACCCCCACGAGGTCGGCGCCGGGAGATAAAATGTTCAGACAAATCCGGGTTTTATTTTTGTCCCCAGCGTCGAAGTCGTGAAAGTTCATTTTGGGGGTGAAAAAGTGGAAAGAAATGTTGAAAAATCAGATTTCATTCCATAACTCTTCAGGAAAAATGCATACAATTTTTCTTCAAATGGGAACGTTGTAGCCCTTGAAAAGACGCGTCGATCGAGTATTTAATCATCCCTCTCCAATAATATCTTCACCCCCAAAAGAATTGTTGAAGTATAAACGGAACAATTGTTTGTTGAATAACTCGAAAACAATCGATTTGTCGGGGATGGTTTAAATGTACGAAATGTAGAGAATAATTTTCTCTATATTTTCGTTTCTATGGACCACCCTTGAATTTTGCTTTTTCGAACCCCTCTCAGGGATTGAAAATTCCAAATGAAATTCTGGGAAAACTATTGACCAAAAGTCAAGACCAAAAATGTAGCTGAGGGTTGAAGCTACAAATTCTTCCACGGAGGCGAATTCGTGCGGCCAATAGTTTTCCGAGAATTTCATTTTGAATTTTCAACCCCCGAGAAGGGTTGGAAAATCAAAATTCATGAGTGGTCCATAAAAACGAAAATATAGAGAAAATTATTCTCTATATTTCTTACATTTGAACCATACTAGAAAAATCGATTATTTTTGAGTTATTCGATAAACAAATTTTTTGTTATATTTTAACCATTTTTTTGGGGTGAACGTATTATCGGAGAGTGATGATCAAATACTCGATCGACGCGTCTTTTCAAGGGCTACAACATTTATATTTAAACAAAAGGTGTACGCTTTTTTTCTACAGAGTTATTGAATTGAAACTGATTTTTCAAAATTTCACCCCACTTTTTCACCCCCAAAATGAACTTCCACGACTTCGGCACTGTGGACAAAACTAAAGCCCGGATTTTTCTGAACATTTTGTCGCACGGCGCCGACCTCGTATGAGTTGTAGTTTGGCATTAATCCACCCCCATCTCCTTTCATCCCCTAAAAAAACCCTCCAGCCCGATTTTTAGGCAAACTTGGATTTAGCACCCGGCACCTACAAAATCGCCTGTCAGAAAACTAGCCTTCTTCTAATTTTCTTCGATTCCGGGGTTTTTCACCGACAGCACGACTGTACTAAAAGGGTGTTTATCATGCATATCAGTGACTGTATGCAATAATTTTTTTAAGCGATTCATTTCAAAATAGCGGCTGCGAAGCGTTTATCTCAAAGCTGCATTTTTTAAGTTGGCCGGAAACATAACTCGGACAATTTTCAATCGATTCACTTGAATTCATTCATCTTGTGGAGCACCTTAAGCCGCATAAAAAACATTAGAGGGTCAAAGTCTTTGAAGGTTATTTCGAGCACCTATTAAAATGAATTACCTCGACCTTCAATTCCCTTGAACAGCTTTGACCCCCTAATTTTTTTTTGCCGCTTGCGGTGCTCCACAAGATGGTTGAAAAAAAATGTACCATTCCATTTTAAAAAGTCGAGCCGACCTTCACTGTGCGTCAGCGCATCCGCTGAAATAAAAAAAATATAGGGCGCATTTGATGACCCCCTTCATACCGTACAACTTTTGTCTGTAACATTTTCCCGTGACGTCGATAATTACCGAGAAATTTCTCGTCGCAGAGATAAGAGGGACACCCTGTATATAGATTTCACATGTGATAAGGCATTCTTGCACGTGACACCACTTTCTTCCTACAATTACCAGATGACCCAAATGATTGCCAATCACGCATACGTGTTAATCAATTCGCTGATTAATGTGGAAAAATCGATGTAGCGCGAAAATGACTCGGTTGTTTCGTCTGTTAGAGTTTTCGTGGTAGGCTCAAAAAACAGATGCTCACGATTTTATATTTCGAACGGAACAATGTTTGGAAAGCTTATCGCGTCTGCATTGCGTTTATCGAGTCTACGGCGGCCAGAGACAAGATAGTACTCTCCCCGATAACGATATACGTAACTATGAAAGAACTGACTGCCTCCAGTTCTAGCGTACGAAATACTCTTGCTGAATAGACAGACGTCATACCCACTAAACATTTTACCGTTGGAAAAGCAATCCAGAAAATGGGAAACAATATCTCATTACGAAGCCCTACGAAGTGCTATGACACTATCTTATGTACGCTGAGGAACAAAAAAACTGATCCAATATCATTGGTGTTTTGAATGAAATTTCGCTGATTTAATTGTAAAATTGTTGGTGTAAATAATCGGATTTATTAGTCCAAACAAAACGCTATTGACTTTAATAACATGATAAATTTTAAAGTTTTTTTTTTCATTCAAAACATATATTGTTAGCTGAGAACAATATATTGTTGAAACTATCTAAAACATTATCGCGAACAAAAAAGCGTTTCAATTTATAACATGAATATTGTTGATTCGAGTACACAAGAAAAATTAAATTTCGCTCGTTTCTATTGAGTAAATATGTTGTTTTATTTTTTTCACCATATCCGATATTGATTTCCAAGTACATTATTCGTTAAAATATTAATATTTTATTTTTATTGAAAAATATTAAGCAAATGTCTGAATTGGTTAAAAAATTATGCGAAAATAGAATTTGTTTCTTGCGCATTTGGTTGAAAAAATTCAACCAAATCATGGCCGAGCGCCACCGAAATTATAGGTGTGAGGAAACCCGTAGTTCTCGGAGTAACCGCTAGAAGCCGCACGCGCGCTCGTTTCTCGTAAGCGTCGCGCGAACCGAAAATCTACTTAAGGGGGGAAATCACAGTAGCACACAAAAAAAATAGGCATATTTTCGGGAATTAATTTTGGCTGAATAAAAGTATCAATCGAAAATCTGTAAAGTAGGTTTTATAGCAATACTAAAAAAGTACAAAATGTAATTTTTTCAATAAAAAATATTTAAAAATGGCGGCTGCGCAGCATATGCCCCAAGGCGCCTTTTTTTGAGCTCGACGAAGACATAACTCGAGCAAATTTTTACCGATCGACTTGAAATTTTGACAGTAGCTTCGAAACATCTTTCTCCACGGAGCTACGTAGGATTTTTCGATATATTGATTTTTCGCAAAATGGTGCATGTTTGAAAATAAAGTTAAATTTTTAACAAAAAAAACGCCATAAAATCGTCGATAAAAAAAAGTAAGCCATATAAAATAAAAAATCCTACGTAGCTCCGTGGAGAAAGATGTTTCGAAGCTACTGTAAAAATTTCAAGTCGATCGGTAAAAATTTGCTCGAGTTATGTCTTCGGCGAGCTCAAAAAAAGGCGCCTTGAGGCATATGCTGCGCAGCCGCCATTTTTAAATATTTTTTATCGAAAAAATTACATTTTGTACTTTTTTAGTATTGCTATAAAACCTACTTTACAGATTTTCGATTGATACTTTTATTCAGCCAAAATTAATTCCCGAAAATATGCCTATTTTTTTGTGTGCTACTGTGATTTCCCCCCTTAAACGCCGGAGAAACTCTGAAGAGTATCGCTTCTTGGCCTGTGGCTAATATCAAAGTGTAGTATCTGTTCTTATCAGTTGAATATCTGATATTCTCTCCATGGATATTCCATTGGACATCTGATATTCTCTCCACTATTATCGTGGATGATCATTCTTATGCTCACTTTTTATTTAAGCTTTGAAACAAATCGAAAAACTTCCGTCCCATGGCATATTCCTTTCGACGTAGTGAAGAAATCATTCATTCTATTGATTATATTTTTTTACGATATAAAAAATGTAGCAACCGCTTAATTATTTCATCCGTACATCTACGTATTGTACATAGAATGATTTCAATAGAATATAATTTTATTTGAAGGATAATGTAAATATTCAGAGACCAGAAGAGCTTTTACAAATAAAATAATATGTTATTTAAAACAATCACATTTTCCAATATTTTATAGTAGTGTAACAATCTCATATATCTTAAAACCTTCAATGGGGTTTTTTTTCTCAGTGTAGGGTTACTGAATTAAACGTGGATGTTGTTTCTATGAAGTTGCACAGTAATATCCACGTATGTGAGACTTTTGATTTTGCGATTGTAGGTAATGAATGTCCATCAATATTTAAGAGGAGAGATAGAGGGATCAGGGCGTTGGGGATGCGAATCACTTTTCATGTAGATGCGGAAGTCACGTAAGCGCTCCATAGGCAACGATAAATTGATTATCACTGGAAAAATGGATGTCTGCAGGCCATTGGTAGCAGAGCAGGAAAGAAAGGTGGTATGTAAAGGAGAGAGAAAAGTTGAGCGTACCACCCTTTTGCAATACATTAACGGGGAGCAACATGGCGCCATGGGGGTCGTTCGACTCCCTTGGAAACCCATTTGACTGGAACAGCGACGGAGAGAAAAGATGTCGGGGAGGTACATAGAACGAGCAAATACTATATGCCTGGGCACATAACACGATAAAACAAGCTTATACACATTCATAGACAGACATATGTATATGCATTTCTATACACACACACAGAAGGTAGATGACCGGAGCTCCACCCTCGCATCAACCCCAAACAAAGTACACAGTCCATTTTTCTCGTCCACGATGGAGAGACGTTGAGCATTCTCGATTATATGAATACCAAATAATGTCCGCAATCTTCCAACAATCAAGTCGACGCCACAGAAAATTCGGCAATATGAAAAAATCTTGTTTCTCCATTTCGGTATATGTACGTTTCCATCGTAATAGCAAACGCCGAAATCTTCAACGAAATCGCTGAAATTATAGGATAAAAGTTTTGGTTGGGAAAATGACGGGAAGATATTTATTTTTTTGCTTATTTTTCTTAAGGCCTTAGGCCACAGTAACGGGTATAAAATCATATGCGAAGTTAACAATTTTTTTTTCGCATGAAAAAGTGATCACTCGTAAAATTAATTACACATCTATATAGTATGAATATCAAGCTGTTAGAAAAAATATTTTTTTTTCGATGTACAAAGTTGCCGACTACTAATATTTTTTTTTCTTATCTTTTTTAAGCGCTCCGCGGCGTGACATTTAGCATCGACAATTTTTTACCTAGAACAAAAAAATTCCCGTCAATCTACATTAGAATACCTAGAGAAGTACGTACGGAATTAAAAAAATATTGTTTTATTCAAAAGTTGTAGGTATTTGAACTTAAGAAATGAATTTTCAGTGAAAAATTTCGTTATAACTGCTCATAAACTGCTCACAAAATGAAAAGTTTTCGATTAATCAGAAATTCCGTACGTACTTCTCTGCGAAATGCGATTAGGAACATTCGTTTTAAATTTGAAGTAAATCGAGTGAAATTTGTTGAAGTTATTTGTCACGCAAATTGGAAAAAAGCTGTTTCGAGGGGTTTCGAGTAGTCGGCCATTTTGTACATCGAGTAAATATATATATATTCTTTTCTACCCGCTTGATATTCATACTAAATAGATGTGTAATGAATTGTATGAGTGAATCACTTTGTGATACGAAAAAAAATTGTTTAATTCACACATGATTTTATACCTGTGATGATGATGTTACTGTGGCCTAAGGCAAGGCCGTAGGAAACCAGTTTAGAAATATGTTTTTCTGCGATTTTCTTAATTTTTTTTACAAGGAATGAATTAATTGAATTTATTCAGACTTTGGGAATATTTTATACATATTTTCAAACAAATGTTTTAATTTTTTCCAAGCATTTTTTTTTCGTTATGGGACATGTAAATTACCGGCCATCGCAGGTCACTACCAGACTTAGCTGTTTGTGTACACTCTGGAGACCACAGTTTTCATCGGGAATCAATAGGGTTTGAACATTACTTCAAAAACATGTTTTCCCTCTATATGAACCTAACTCTGACCAAAAACATTGAAAATTGCATTATTCAGAGGTGTTTAAACAAAAGGGTATAATTTTTATAGAAAAAAGGTATATCTTTTTTGCTGTTTAAATATACTTTAAACAATGATATTACCCCAAATATAGGTTCATATAGAGCGTAAGGTAAATGTCCCAATTGTTGAACAGGTCCCAATTATTGAACACTATCTTGTATTTTTATTATTTCTCATTCACCTTCACCATTATTTATAAGTAAACGCATGCAGCATTTACTTATTTATAAAAATTTCATTACATATATGGAACTTTTAGCTATCAAAATGTTACCTTACTTGTGCAAAAAAAGCTTTAATTAATAGAGAAAAAATTATTTAATCAGCAACGGTGACCCGATTTGACATCTCGTGGTAACTTCTTATCGTTTTTGCTAAGACGGGCCGCTTCATGCGTAAGGGCATTAAAAATTCAAAAACTGTCGCATCTCAATAAGTAAAGGCGTTTCAGGTTCCTCAGAAAATTTCTTACAAATAACAATTAAACATTTTTTTTTAAATTATTTATTAAAAAATACGGTGTTCGATCATTGGGGCATAGAAAATGCAATGTGTCCCAATTATTGAACACTCGAATTCTCCAAGATGGCGTCATTAAAACCATGAAAACATCGAGACAGTTAACGTGTGACAGATCGTGTGAATCGAATTTTTTCAAACAAAAACTGTATGTTGCTGAATAAACTTACCTTTGTTCTTTTAATAATAACTCTAAGATCGTCATATATATCTTTTATCTGTATTTTCGTGCAATAAACATAAAAAGAAAAGTAAAAAGAAAATATAACCTAAATGTAACCTAAAGGTACTAATGTAATGATCAATATTTTTTGCTCTCCGATATTTCAGGGAGCCAAGCTGCGACAAAATCAAACAAAAACAGAACATAAAAACGAGGAAGCTGAAAAGAAATATAAAATAAAGTTCGAGTTGAAAAGCAAAAATAAACCAAATGCGAATGAACCAAAAACCTGTCAAAAGAGACTAAATATATATTTTTGTATTTTTACATGATTAATAAAAGATTATTCAAGTGTTTGATTTTGCTTTTATTTCTTAATATTGTACCCAAAATAATATTTTCAGGAACGGAAAAAAAGTTCTCGAGAGTGTTCAATAACTGGGACATGCCTGTTCAATATTAGGCACCTAGGCACTTCCAGTGTTCAATAATTGGGACATTTGCATGCTTTACATTTTTATTCTTTTTTTTTTCATTTGAAATCATTAAAAAATAATTTAAAGGGTGATTTTTCGAAAGTAAAAATATCAAAGTATCATATGAACATGAAAGCAATGGTTTTTTCTTCATTTTATATTTTTTTCTCACCGAATTCAGTCCCCCAGATCCTGAGCTGTTCAATAATTGGGACATTTACCTTAATTGTATGAAGCAACTAACCATCAGTTTATAAATTGATAGGTTAAAAACTTTTGCAGCTAGAGTGTACACAAATTGTAAAAAGTCGTTCCGTGAAAAACGATCAGCGATGAGTTTTATTAACAATTTGTGGAATAAAAAAATTCGATTTTTTTTTTCGTCTAAACTGGTTTCCCGCCTTAATGAAGAATTGTCCCGTTAAGTGTACCAGTAAAATAACCGATCGTAATTTGCTTACAGGATTAGCATACGAGACAACGCTTCGCGACAGAAAAGATCTCGTAGCTACTCGGCAACATCATCACTAAGGCAAACGATAAAAAATGTCTCCGGACAAGGAGAGAATACCGCCGACGATGTGCACAGGACAAGCGGATATTGATTTGTTGAATTCACCGGAAACCCAGCTCTCATCGACATCCAAAGTGACCTCTCGAAATGGAAGTGCAAAAAGTAATGCGACCGAGAAACTTGAAGATACTTCGAAGCAGCGAGTGGAGTACATACCAAAAATCAAGTGGCTCGATCTATTCGCTCAGATTTTCATCCACGCAGGGTTTCTCTACGGTTTCACCCTTTTGTTTACTCACGCCAAACTACTCACTATTCTTTGGGGTATGTAATCAAACAATACGGATAACTTTAATTTACTCATCACCATGAAGTTTCATCATGAAAAAATAGTCAGTATACTGTGAGAATATATGTGAGAATTACGAGTACAGACGTACAGAAGCAGATGGACCGATCGTAGGATTTCATTGGAGGAAGGCTTCGACCCCCCCCCCCCTTCTTCTTCATTCTTTTGATATTTTAAGACAACCCTTAAGGGGCTATATCAGTATGAACGCTGAAAATTTGGGTGTTTTTTTTTCGGAAGAACCCGAGTCGAAATTTAGACCCTCCTTTGAATGCTCGAGAACCTATTTCCTTTGTAACGCACAGACCGCCGCCCTCCTTTGACTCCCCTTGAACCTATATGGAGAAATTTGCACCGTTGGCGACCCTCCTTTAGCCCTACTGAACCTTCTATTCAACCTCCTGAGCCTTCTTTAGGCCTATGGGCTCGGCTTGCGTGAACCTACACAACCTCGTTTTGGCCTAAAGTCCTATCTGTACCCTACAGAACCTCCTTTGAATCCAAAGCAGAAGGAAAATGAAAGATTGGATCCAAAGGAGGTTCTGTAGGGTCAAGCTATATCTGAAAAATAAATTATATCTGTGAATTAAAAATATGATGTTTAATTATTTATTATAAGATTGATTTATTAATTCGAAACATATACATACATTGTCACAACTATAAGTTATTTCGTGTAACTTAAAAAAACGTTATATTAAACATACACGGAGAGAATTAAAAAGTAATTTTTGTCGTGAATTTCACGGTAAAAATTACCGTGATATATTTCAATGTAGTGACAAGTGGGAAAAACATAATAATTCGTATGCGACAAGTTTTTTTTAACTCACGTTACAGAAAATTTCAAGTATGTAGCTAAAATTTTACCTACCGTCGGTTAAAAATTACCAGTCGCACCGTACGATATTTTTACGGTACTGCACAGTAAAATTTACCTGCGTCAACCCTCAGCAGAAAAAATTCCTATAAGGCTGGTAAAATATGTCTCCCCCCCCCCCCCCCCCTCATTGTGACCGATTCTTTCCTTTACTGTTTTTGTTTACCTTTTTTCTCCGCCTTTCTCTCCCTGCCCCCCCCACCCTCTTGCGGCCCAACCGACTTCTCCCACTGTCATATTTCGCCGCGAAGTGCCGAAGAAAAACATTTCACGACGACGAATGTACGCAACTGGGTTTCGAACCCGGGACCTCGCGGTCCGCAGTTTCAGAGGCGAGCACGCTAACTACTCGACCATCGCACCAATTCATTAATGAAATGTATTTATTCTTCAAAGACTGGTGCGATAATAATCATAATAATAACCAACCTGTTTATTTTTTGTTGGGAATTTTTTTTTCTTTCATATAAATTGGTATACTCAACAAACGGATAAAGAGAGAAATGTAATTATTAGAATTTATTTTTCATTTAATACTACCATTTTTTTTACAATACATTTCGTACCATCGTAAGCTCGAGTGAAGTGACTAATTTGCACACATATTATTTTGTCATAATTTAAAATCGTGAAATCGTATTCACTCTTAAACATTTCATAAGCCGTTGCTGTACGTAGTTTAGACGATTTTTTTTTGGGAACTCCCATCGCGCCTTATAAGGAATAGATAGACCACTGAAACGAGACCGCGCACCCCTACTTAGCCCCACCACCATACCATTCTGAAGTGAAAGGTATGAGGGGAATTTTTACCATGCAGTGCCTCAAAATTTCCGTACCGTACCGCACGATAATTTTAACCAAGCGCGGACGATAATTTTTACCGAGAGCACAATACATTTTCCTATAACATTCATCAAATTTTATAATAAATCTTAAAACAACTGTTATAAAGACGATACTTTTTTATAGACATTTTTGAAAGGCATAAAATAATAAAATGCACAGTAAAATTTCGCTGATATTATATATTTTTTAAATTTAAGTTTTGCGTATTTTGTTACACATCAAAATTTACTAGAAAATCTGGTAAAATTTTCTATCTGAAGAAGAAATTTTATTTTATTTTCGTGAAAATCTGTGTTCTACCCAACAATAATAAGCGAAGTTTCAGGGTTGTCATCTGGTTACCGTTACTGCACGATAATTTTTAACCTTTAATTCTCTCCGTGTATACTATATATGCACTATAGTATAGTACAAATATAGTATACGTTAGTAGTCCAGTAAAGTACGCTGGTACTACATTTACTTGTGTGTTTTCAAGTTTATTTCATTATTATAAATAAATGATATATATTTTATCTGAAAATATTTTTTAATTATAATTACCCCTTCTTTGGAATATTGGTGAACTGCGGATGGGTGAGAAGGGGGGGAGCGGAGGGCAGCATATTGAAGTAGGCTTAAACGAGGGTTAGTAGGGTCAGAAGAGGTTTAAAGGAGGGCTATGAGGCTCTGCGAGCCACCGGTGAAAGGAGTCAAAGGAGAGTTAGTAGGGCGAAAGGAGGTTTAAAAGAGGGTCTGTAGGTTTGCGTAAGCATTAAATCAGGCTCACTAGGGTTTAAAGGAGGTTCAGATGAACCTACTAAACCTCCTTTGAGTGAAAAAGTCCAATTTCTGCCACTTTTGGAGGTTCAGTAGGTTCTGATATACATGTTTTTGAGATTTCCATTTGAACCTCTTGAACCTCCATTGAATGACAAATAGGGATCGAAAGGAGGTTTAAAGGAGGGTCTAAATTTCGACTCGGGAAAAGTACTCAATTAAATGTTTCGAAAAATTAAGAATATATTTGACTATATTTGACCTATATTACATAATTATTTCATTGAAAAATATTGAGATCGATGCGACTTATGCGCTGCTTACGGAGGCACAAAAAAAAGTTCCTCCACTGCTGACATGATTCCGGCCGATTGAGTAGCTGAAACCGGAAAAGGAAAAAATGTCGTTAAACTGGAAGGTATTTCCTGTACAATGACGTAGGATTTTCGAAAAATATCAAAATCTAACAAAATGGCGTAGCTATGAAAAAAAGTATGTTTTCTTGCCTATAAAATGGTCGTTTTTTTCAATGCCAAATCGTCAATTTTCATCCAATCAAAAATATCCTACGTCATTGTAGAGTAAATATATTCAAGAGTACTTAGTTCAAATTTCAAATGAATCGGATAATTGCTCCTTCAGTTACAATGTCAGCAAATTTGAAAAATCTCATTTCGAGAAAAACGCTTTTGAAGATTTTTATTCTACATTTTATACCTACGAGCGGTTGCTCTTTAGAAGGCTGCCATTCGGGGAGTATTAGAAATAGGGCCTTGACATTTTTACAGGATATTCTTGAAAGTATAAACTGTCGAAAAAAGCAAAAAAAGCGATTTTTTAAAAGTGTCACACTAAGGTGCCCCTTAAGGTAGGATATACATTTACAACGATCAAACGATCGATTTCTTTTTTTCTTTAAACGATAGAACTATATATTTAGAATATTTTCCCAAAGTTTCAAAGCGAAATTCGAAAAACTTCAAACGTTACAGCCCGTCAACGCTGTACCTCTCCGCTCGGATTCGGAACGGGCGTGAACTTCAAACGCGTTTTTCTCAAAACTGCATTATCGAAATTGGCGTGCGGGATTACTCAAAAACTATTAAGCCGATTGAGTTAAAACTTGGTAGAAATATTGATAATATCGGTACCTTCTACTTGACGAGAATTGTTTTTGAAAAATTGAAAAAGAACCACTTTTTTAATCCACATTTCACAGAAATGTTGCGTGAATTGTTGATTTTTTTGTAAATGCGTGCAATTTTCTCAAATTTGCATTTTCTTCATTTTAATTACCGTCACATATGAACTTTTTTTCAAATCAAAGTCTACGGGAAACTAGGCTGCACGACGATTCGCAACTCCCGCGGCGACCTTGCTGTAACACTATGCCACAGCTCCGCCATTGTGATGATGAATTAATTGAAAAAAAATTGTTTCGTATACTTAAATAAATTATTAAAGTATACTTAAAATTTGATATTCGTAGAATCATTATTTCTTAGTTTAAAAAATCGCTCAATATTGCTTATTTTTTTCCTGACTAAATGTATATCCCGCCTTAAAGGGATTTTGGTGACGCGCAATACTTTTTGGGTTTGGATTTTGTTGGGTTTCTTTGGGTATTTTTGTTTGGACAAAACGGAGAGCGTGATCCCGACCATTTTTAGGTTTTCTGATTTTTTTGTCAAGTTGTGCCCCAAGAAAGGAATATCCACACCAATTTTTAGATTTTTATCTCGTCTCTTCTAGGAGTTATAATTTTCCAAAAAATGTCGATTTCAGGAGTTTTGGAAACGTTTAACCGCTGATAATTCCTGAACTAATTGAGATATCGACAAATGTCACTTTATAATTCTTTTTCATTTTTAAGCATATTTTCGTTAAAAAATATGAAAAAATAACCAATTATCTATGTCAACGATTTTTTGCTTCTGAAGTAAAAACTAACTTTTTAAAAGATAATCACCTTTTTTTATTTTTTCATAAAATTCTCTAAACCAGCGTGACCTATTCTACGATTTTGAAGACTAGTCTCACGGTGGGCCCATTTTTTCTTCTATTTTTTTCGAATTAATCATATGTTGTTTAAACGATTTTTATCATTTTAATGTCCAATAATGCTATTAATGATTTTGTGATTTTCATTGGTATATGGGTCTGGGTCTTCTCACCCAATTCTAATCTCGTTATTCATTTAAAAACTGTATTACCAAAATGTATCAATATTTTTTGAAAAATCCCAAAAACCAACTCATATTATTTAGCATGTTTTTTATTATGATTTTTCATGGAAATGAATACTTTATTTTAAATAATCATACCTAATACTTTCAATCGTTTCTAAACTGTCGTGTGATTGACTCCTCATGATTCTGCAAGTTCAACTAGTGTCTGACACGAGTCTTCATGAACGCCTCCAATTCAACGCATCATGATTATTTTTAAAGCGCCTGAACCAATCTCTGCATTTTGTTTCCGACAGAGCCTGTTCGTTGTAAGTCTCAACAAGAATTCTGTGTGCTTCAGCTGCAAATTTAAAAAAGAATAAAGTAGTGCAGTAAAATTCCCTGCAAATACTCTTTTTTGGTATGAAATATGAAATATGACATGTTTCACACTATGGAAAACACATTTGTTTACACTTCGGCGAAATGTCATACACTAAATTTCAAGCTTACTTATCGACGGGGTAAAGTTAATTCGGCGAAAAAAAGGCATGTTTTGAAGATTTTTTTTTGGCGTAACGAATAGTGTTCGTTTATTGAAAAATTTACATATAATAAAGTAACATTTGAACAACATTCTTCTAAATTTGCATTGCAAAATATTCAAAATTGAGCGAGTGAAAATTAAACCCCGGAGGCGCCTCGAAAAAAAGTTGGTTTGCGGTGTGCACCATAACTTGCAACAGAATCATTTGAAACAAAAATAACAAAATGCATTTGTTAAAGGAGATGTTTCTCGAGGTAATGACGGGAGGATTTTTTCTTTTTTCGATTTTTCGATTTTTCGTAGCACTTGGGAGCCAAAAACCCGATTTTCGCTAAAAAAAATCGGCTAATTTGTTGTTGAAAAATTAGTAATTATTAAAAAAAAACAAAAAAGCTCTCGACAATACCTGGTGAATTATGTGAAGAAGTACTGTGCAAACTTTCAAAGCGATTGGTCCAGTAGATTTTGAGTTATCGTGCACACGGACTTCAAATATGACAAGTCTCAGAAAAACGGTTTGAAAAACGCAGAAGAGAAGAGAACGGCATGGAGCAATAGACGCTCAAATACTCATAACTTCGTCAATTTTATTCCGATCGACTTGAAATTTTAACACAATATTCTTGATATATTATGCATTCATTTAAAAAATTTAAAAAAATGAAAAAAAAATGTTAACACTTTACCCCGCCCTTATAGTACTTCTGCATTGATGCGTTACTATCTTAAATTACATGCACGCAATTCTAGTAACGCCATCTATCGCAAAACAGCGAGGACTTATTCAACGTCTAATACTTATTTCCCCTACTGATCTAATTCAATATTGTCCCTTATTTAAAATTATCCTTCTCTCTTATGTATAAGAAAATCTCTTATTTTTAAAAATGAATATTGACGCACGCACACCGAATATATATATATATATATAAACATTCGTATGCATCGTAGGTCGTGCGCATTAACAGCTGTGCAAGTAAATTTCGCGAATTCTTAAAGGTCACTATCCAACGACACTGACTACGATGAAAACGACGCGAATAGAGTGTCTAATATCGTCTCCTAACGTATTAATATCCATGACACGTATTGCATATCCGTGCTCTGGACCACACCAAGAAATCCATACGACCCAGCAGTCTGTACATTTCTCTGGGTAGAATTTCAAACTGAATCTGAGAAAAAAATTAACGTAAAAAAAGTTTTTTAACACAAGCTTTTATTGAAAAGGTACTGTACTAAAAAGTAGAAAATAATATTTAGTAAAATTGAAAAACAGTATAACTACAAAAAAAGACCTTTCCTTGATCGCTCATCATAGGTGCAATGATTTAAGAGGTACATAAACGTAGATATTTTTTAAGTATGGAATATAAATTTTGAAAGCTCGAGGCTTTTTCCAGAAATTTTAAAGTAGTTTTATTACTTATAACGCTTGACGTCCCAAGCTTTTAAAATTTGTATTTCATATTTTTTAAATATCTACTTTTATGTACCTTTTGAGTGCTTGCACCTATGATGAGTGACCAAGGAAGGGACTTTTTTGTAGTTACACTGTTCTGATTTTCAATTTTACTGAACCTTTTTTTTACGTTTTAGTACAGTACCTTTCAGTGAAAGTTTATTTTCAAAAAGTATTTTTACGTTTATTTTATTTTATACTTTTTAGTATTCGAATTTATTTCTTTATTTGCCGTACCAGACCTCCATGCCATTCAGACATCGGCGTAATAAAAAATCTTGCCTAATGTTATAAAAGTTGCGCGAGAAACTTTATAATAGTGCAATTAAAAATAGCGCTCAAGTCGACAAAGTTAATGAGCGCAAACTCGATTGTCCTACCATTTTCCATTAGGAAATTTCAGTCCCCACCTCCCGCCGACATTATCAGACTGTCGTTATCATGTGTAATGAAAAGCGCTCATGATAAAAAAAAAATGAGCACAAACTCGACTGTCCTAGTGTATGCTATTAAGGGGCTATACCAGTGTGAACGCTGAAAATTTGGGTGATTTTCGGGAATTTTTTGGCAGAAAAGTACTCAATTAAATGTTTCGGAAAATTAAGAATATATTTGGCTATATTTGACCTATATTACATATTTTTTTCATAAAAAAATATTGAGATCCAAGCGACTTATGCGCTGCCTTCGGAACCGCCAAGAAAAAAAGTTTCTCCACTGCTGACATGATTCCAGCCGATTGAGTAGCTGAAACCGAAAAAGAAAAAATGGCGTTAAACTGGAAGATATTTCTTGTACAATGACGTAGGATGTTCGAAAAATATCAAAATCTACAAAAATGGCGTAGTTATGAAAAGAAGTCTGTTTTCTTGCCTGTAAAATGGTCGTTTTTTTCAATGCCAAAACGTCAATTTTCATCCAATCAAAAATATCCCACGTCATTGTAGAGTAAATATATTCAAGAGTGCTCAGTTCAAATTTCAAGTAAATCGGATAATTGCTCTTTGAGCTACAATGTCAGCAAATTTGAAAAATCTCGTTTCGAGAAAAACGCGTTTAAATATTTAACTATCAATTTTTGCAAGATAAAATTATTAGAGATACGGCCTTGAATTTTTTTACAGGATATTCTTGAAAGTATAAACTGTCGAAAAAGGCATTTAAAAAAATCGAGTTTTTGAAAGTGTCACACTTGTATAGCCCCTTAAGGAGTTGCATAGCCCACCTCCCACCTCCATCACTAGACCAGCTCCATGGTACCATATTATTGCATCATCACCGAAGTTACATGGGTGTGCCAAATTTCATCTCAATCGGATGCCAGCAAATGCTTGAAGAATTGATTTAAAAATTTGAACCGGAAAGACATACATACGAACGAGTTAAATAAAATTTAAGCAAGTTAAATAAAATCTTGTAAAAAAGTTCTTCCAAATCCGAAGAAATAACCTTTCATTGCTTTATTAATTTTGGTAAATGTAAGTCGTACGAATCGAATGATAGGGTAGCGTGGTCCGAAACCGACCGGTGGTTAGGATTGGCAAAAAAATATCGATATATCGTCATATCGATATTTTTTGTTCGACGTATCGATATTTTCAGGCGATATATTGTATTTCGATATATCGATATATCGATATAAAATATCAAATATCGAAAACGTATAAAAAACGATATTTTTTCCAATAGCAACACCGACCCTGTTGTTATCTGTTCAAGTGAACAAAATTGGAACTGAGGCAGTTCCGACCCGTGTATGTATATAAACTCTCCACTAGCCATGCTGCCAATTGGACAGAAAAGTTGGTGGCACTGGTGGTACAGTAATTTGTGAGTATGTGACTCTAGCCATGTTTAAAAATTATTCTGTGACTGGCATAAAAAAAACTAACCTCAAACTTGGACATCATCTATGTAATCTGTACCTCAATCACACATCAACGATTCAACCAAAGAACATATATTACATAGAAGTACACTACGAGGGTGGGGTGAAAAGTTTCCGGCCTGACCAAGAAAAACGATGTTTTAAAAATTTTTTTGCTTTATTTTTCAACATAATCTCCATCAACACTGATACATTTCTCATAACGGTGTTCTAATTTAGTTATACCAGTTTTAAACGTAGATTCGTCAAGCTCCTCAAAATACTGATTTACAGCTTCGATAACTTCTTCGTTGCTCTTAAATCTTTTTCCGCCAAGCCATTTTTTGAGGTTAGGAAAGAGGTAATAGTCGCTGGGGGCTAAGTCTGGAGAGTAGGGAGGATACGGCATCAATTTAACCTTCAATTCGTGGATTTTGGACATGGCAACAATCGACGAATGCGCTGGTGCGTTATCGTGATGAAACAAAAGTTTTTTCTTCCCCAAATGAGGTCGTTTAATTTGCACCTTGTGCTGCAAACGTTGCAATAACTCTGCGTAGTATTGACCAGTGATAGCCTTACCCTTTTCAAGGTAATCAATGTATATAATTCCTCTCGCATCCCAAAAAACAGTAGCCATAACCTTGTTTGCCGATAAAATTGTTTTGGCCTTCTTTGGGGTTGGTTCCCCTTTTCCAACCCACTGTTTTGACTGTTCTTTATTTTCAGGAGTGTAGTGGTGGACCCATGTCTCATCAACAGTTATGAATCGACGCAAAAATTCGTTTGGATTACGCTTATACAGCGCCAAATTGTCGGTAGAAATGGTTTTTCGAAGCAGTTTTTGGTCGAGCATTAGCAAACGCGGCACCCACCTTGCACACAGCTTTTCCATGTTCAAATGTTTGTGCAAAATATTTCGCACACATTCAGCTGACATCCTACAGGTCTCAGCTATCTCATGCACTTTCAACCTGCGGTCTTCCAACACTATTTTATGGATTTTTTCAATCATCTCTGAAGTTGTGACTTCAACGAGCCGTCCTGATCGAGGCTCGTCAGAGGTGCTCACACGACCCATTTTAAACTCAGTAACCCACTGCTTAATAGTTGAATATGATGGGGAAGAGTCTCCTAGTGCTGAATCCATCTCTTCTTTTATTTGTTTTGGTGTAAAACCTTTCAAATGGAAGTTTCTGATGACAGCACGTTTTTCCAATTTTTCTATTTTTACGAAAACAACGGAAGCGTCTCGCGCAATGTGCTCTCAAACGCAAACTACCGTAGCGATTGGGCTGAAACTGTACATACAAGCTCGGTAGGAAAGGTACTGTAGGACGCCGCTCCAAAACTAAACCTAGTGGCACCATCTCTTGGTCAGGCCGGAAACTTTTCACCCCACCCTCGTAAATGCAGGCCTTATGGGAGCGCTGTCACGATTTCTTGGGTTGATGCTTAGTTATCACCCCAGCCACCTAAAGCGCTGCCTGTATCAATGTGCAAGAATCATCCAAAGAATATATGTTCTTTGATTGTGTGTGGCACACCGATACATCGCCGCGCAGTCTACCGGCGAAATTATATACTACATTTTCTGTGCCAACTATCAACGCGGAACCCGTTCTTCCATGTAATATATGTTCTTTGATTCAACGCAACGCAAGCACAACTCGTCAATCGTGATTGCAGAATCCACAAGTAACAAGTGTCTTGTTTTGCGCTCTCATGTCCGGTGTCGTATGGAAGTGTTTTAAAAAACTGGATATTATTTATATAAAACTTTAGATCACTACCATGATTGTCTGAAAGGATGTCATCCGTTGTTTGGTGTTGATTGGTATTGAATTAGGCGGAGATAACACAATCTGTTTTATAAGACGGACTAGATTTCGCTAGTATTGTTACAAAATCTTACCGATATATCGATATATCGATATCAATATCGATATTTAAACAAAATATCGATACGATATACATCGATACTTTTCGGTCCTTCCAACATCCCTACCGGTTGTCCCATACCGACCTCTCCATGTTTCTCAGTACTTGTGCTACAACCGAAACTATCGGTGTTGGCATTTGGAAGCTCTCACAACACCGACAATTTGGAGATAGAGAGCCATCTTTTTCTCTCATTTCATTCCATGGTTTTGCGTCGCGTTGTTATGACAACGCGAAAGTTCATTTTTGAGCTGCACGGAACTGCAGTTTGTAATGTTTTATTTTTATTGAAAAATCCGAAGGTAGGTTGTTTTGGTTGCTTATGGCCTAGACTTGAACACACACTAATAAATGTAGATCACTTGCATCGTTGTAAGTAAACGGCGAGTCATTATTTGAAAAAAGTGTCGATGGTCCTAAACCGACCGCCAATGGGTGGTCCGAAACCGACCCCTACGTTTTTGCGCACTAAAGATTTTCTAGCGTGTTTTTGATAGTCAAACTGTGATTTAATGACTTCTGACGATAATTACACGTGATTGTTTTAGAAATGGGGCTATCGTTCAAACGTCTAAAGCCAAAACGAGATCCGGCAATTCTGCGGCGAGCACTTGCTGCCATGGCATTAGGACTCATCCGTCGGCTATTCACAGTTATTGTGAGGCAGAAGACAGCTCAGGCAGCGATTGAAATTGTAATTTTTGCATTAAGGGGAGACATATACCTAGGGGCGGGAAGAAAAGGGCCATTATTGTGAATTTTTTCAAGGAAAACTATTTGAAATTTCGGATTGGGGTTTTAATTATCTAAAAGTATATGGGGCATTCCATGCCGATTCGACCTGGGTCTGACCCGTCACCTCTCCGATTTGACCCGCGATTTTTTATGTTATCGTACTATCTCTGAAAGGCACTCGAGAATTTTTTCAGATTTTTTTGGAATGATTTGACTTCACAATATTTTTTATAAACAAAAAATTAACGCCCAATTTCAAAAATCTGAAGAAAAAAAACATAAAAATCCTCTGTCACATATCAAACAATATGAGCGTTGAGAAAAAGTGGGCGCGCGTTTTGTTTGGCCTACAATACGCTTTTTTCGCAAAAAAAAGTTTTTTAATTAAAAAATATAGCATCAATAGCCCACCCAGTCGTTAAAGAGGAAAAAAAATTACATGACATTATGTAGAATTGACCAGAAATTTTTCAGATTTTTTTCACATTTTTTGTCAGATTTTTTTCAGTATTTTTGTCCTAGATTTTTTTTTCATCATTTTTAGTGAAATTGCCGACAATTCAAGTGGCCAAGTGGCCAACCCAAGTCAAGTATCATAGGACTTGGGCTACAATGTCAAGAGAGAAAACATTCTTAATTAAACATTTTAAACCATTCGAATTTTTTTCAGAATTTTTTAGTGAATTTCTTGTTTGATTAAACTTGAAAAAATAACAATCGTTTCTATGAAAGAAATTAAGGGGTAAGGCCACTGTAACGGCCCAAAAAAAAAAGGTTTTTTCACTAATTTTTTGCTCCCGAAATTGAAGGTATTTGAAAAAAAACTTTTAATGGTGTTATCGGGCATACATTAAACTTTATTATAAAATTTTTTTACAGTAAAAAAAAAACAAAATGGCGGTTCCACAGCTATCTTCCCGGGACATGTTTTGCTTCCAGGGCTCCGCGGCACGCAGCACCACTGGTGCACTTTTGAATCTAGAACAAAAAAAAAACCATTAATCTAGAGGGCTATAGCTAGAGAATGTCGATCGGATTTTAAAAAGTATCAATTTTTGTGGATTTGGCGTGCGTTTGAAAAAAAAAATTGATTTTTGACGAAAAAAACGGCAAGTTTTTTGTTAATAAAAAATCAATAAATAAAGTTCTTGAAAATTCCGATCGACATTCTCAAGATAATGTAAATGTTCACATCTGGTTAAAATTTCAAGTAAAAAAAATGAAAATTGTTCGAGTTATGCTGCGTGCCATTTTGAAAAACCATGTTTCGAGAAAAACGCGTTTAAAGTTTTGCGAATAGTTTTTTATTGGAAAAAATTAAAAAAAGAAGTTTGGGTTTAAACGTTGGGTTTTAAAAGAGGGTTTAAACTATTTTTTAAGCCAATAAAAAAAATCGATTTTTCAAAAAATGTACAGTGGCCTTACCCCTTAATCGCTAAAAAATTTAGAAAAAAATTCAAATGGATTAAAAATGTTTAATTACGAATATTTTCTCTCTTGACATTGTAGCCCAAGCCCTATGATACTTGAGTTGGGTTGGCCACTTGGCCACTTATATTGTCGGCAATTTGAATAAAAATGATGGAAAAAATATCTTGGACAAAAATTCTGAAAAAAATGTGAAAAGAATCTGGTCAATTCTACATAATGTCATGTAATTTTTTTCCTATTTACGACTGGGTGGGCGATTGATTCGATTCTTTTTAATTAAAAAAAAAAATTTTTTTTGCGAAAAAAGCGCATTGTAGGCCAAACGAAAAGCGCGCCCACTTTTTCTAAACGCTCATAGTGTTTGATATGTGACACAGGACTTTCGTGATTTTTTTCAGATTTTCTCAATTTGGGCGTTAATTTTTGGTTTAAAAAAGATATTGTGAAGTCAAATCGTTCCAAAAAAATCTGAAAAAATTCTCGAGTGCCTTTCAGAGATAGTACAATAACGTGAAAAATCGCGGGTCAAATCGGAGAGGTGACGGGTCAGACCCAGGTCGAATCGGCAGGAATGCCCCATATACATTCAAAAATATGTTTAATTTTCTTTATTTAAAAATATCAAAAATATACAAGGATATTTTATGATCTTTGGAGCGTCGTAAAAAAATCTGCGTATACGGGTATCCACTGGCGTTTCTTCAAAAATCATCTAAAAAACCAAAAAGATTATTAAATTAGATACTTTAATCTAGTATTGTCATAGCCGATTTTGAAAATATCAATTTATGACAAAATGGCGGACGTTTGAACATAAATAGTGATTTTTGGGCCAAAAATTAGTTATTATTTTGCCTATAAAACAAAAACTGAGTAACGGAAAAAAAATCCTATGACAAGTACTAGATAATGGTGTATAGAATAACCACAAAAAACCTCAAGGCAATCGGTTCATTGGTTTTCGAGAAATGTTGGGTACCGATTAAAAAACGTGGTTTTGAGAAAAACGCGTTTGAAAATTTGGGAATAAATAAATCATGAAATTTGTCAATTTATGAGGAATCATGGATACCAGGCCCATAGTGTAGGTCTTCTACGGTCGACGGAATGTTCATAGCTTCTAAATCCTCGACCTGGACCATCTAGGGGCATATCTCCCCTAAAGCGAGTAAAATTGTAATGAATGCATTCATTCAATTGTATTTCCTAATAAAAGTCCTAAAATTATTCTAAAATAAATTTGAAAATTATTCCCAAATCGTATCGTTTTACTAACAAGTTGCAAAATAAATTCAAATTGTTGCCTTTTTCCTCGATTCGCTGTAAAAAAATAGGGGGTCGGGTTCGGACCATGGGGAGGTCGGTTTCGGACCACGATTTTTTAGAACGACCAATATGCAGACTTTCATTACGGCCTCGGTATCTTGAACAAACGGTACCCGAAAACCTCGTCAAGCTGCTCAAAACTTAGAATAACGTTCCCTCTAAAGAATCAAAATTTGGGTTTGAACAGAAAAATTAATGTAATGCTCTTTTATTGCCTTTGTTGATTAAGCGGTCGGTTTCGGACCTCGCCACACTACTTTATGAATTACCTTTACGAATTTTCCTTCGAGGGGCATTTTTATAATAAATGGATAAATGGAATGGATACTTATAGAGGGCCTAAGTCAAATTTGTGTAAAAAAAAACGCAACTCGAAATTGATTTGTATTGAAATTGAGGGTAGCACGTCAAAGATTTTTATGTTGTTTTTTTCACGCATCGCTAAAGTTTAAGTACCT